>JAODKF010000018.1:13131286-13146549 GCA_026779585.1 Mormyrus proboscirostris
AGTAAAAACCCAAACCCTGGGGAGTGAAGGTGTGAGTGAGAGCAGGGACCTCAGGATACATTTACAGATTTGAAGTGTCCCAGGGTTACAGTCAAATGCATACAGTTCACTAAAGTGGACATGTAAGTATTTGAAAAAATGCCTGTTGAAAAAAAAATGTACAGCTGTTTTTTTCATCCCTTCAGAGAAATAAAACCACATAGGAAAAAAATTCTGACTCAGGTTGTCATAATTCATGCATGAAAGGGCAAAAATATTCATTCATCCACCCACCTGCTAACTACCTATCCAGCACAGGATTATGGGAGAAGTGCACAAGGCAAGTGTGCACCACAGGTGAAATGCCAGTTCCACACACAAAGAGCAGGATTTGAACCCAGACTCCATAGGTGTGAGCTCATAGTGCTTGTCTTCTATCATTTCCACATTGCTATAATGATTTATTATAGTCGTTTTAAGTCTTTGCTATGACATGCCTATTACAATTCTCTGGTGAGCTTTAAGCCACATTGTGAGCCTGTTGCTATGGAAATTTAAGTCTGTTTTCTTGGGTACACCACATTATACACTATCTACTCATGCATTAATCCATATGACAGATGTATATATCACTGTTGTATATTTTTACTTTTAAAATACCATACAGATGTTAGTATTATAAATCCAAATCAAAGGGCAGTGAACCCATTTGAGATTATATGGACAATTTCCTCCAAAAAAATGTTTTGTGCAATAAAATTTTTTTTTTTTTCTCAAAAGTATTTTATTTTTACGCTGCAATCACAAATGCTAATAACAAAGCAAAAACCCTGTATTTTTCATTTCGGCTGCTGACATGTTGCTTAATGTACCGTGCGCTTTAAATGTTAATTACAAAGAGCGACTAGATTTTTTCCCTGCAAAGTTGCTCAAAAGTGAAGTAAACACAGTCACAGCCAAACAGAAGTTGTATGTAAGACCGGCGAAAGGTGATATTTTGCTGTCTATTAAAAGAAAGTCAATCAGAGCAGTGAGAAACTGATACAAAACGGGAGCAAAATTATGAGCAACTGTTGAGAATGCTGGGTGGAGAATGGTGTCACAAATCACTCTACTTTCTCGTTCACTTAGACAAGTGCTGCAGTTTGCCGTGAAATATGTGTGGCGCCGGGCATATTTCAGAAGGCAGAGGGGCAGCGGAGTGAAACAGGGCAGTAATGTGGCAACTCCAAGTTACATCGCTTTCCATGGCTCGCTGATTAAATCCAAGCATTTGTCGGTATTAATACTAAAAGGAGCTATTTCTCTTTAAATCAGGTCAGAAAGGCCCCAGACATGAAAAAGAAGCACAATGATTATTTGAAACTGACTATTTGAAAATCCTACATATAAACCATATGGGTCGTATGGGTTTTTTTTTTTCATTTCAATCTTTTTCATCCAAGAACTCGACTCTGATCATCAAAAACATGCAGCATTCTTTCAAAAAATTAATGAACTTACTCATTAATGAGCTAACTTCAGGTTCATTATTCTCTGTGAGGTTTCCCTTGATCAGTGCGTAACATTTTAAGCAGTGAACATAGAAATATAATTATGTTCTGTTTTGTTTCAGATTTCTTTTTTCTTCATTTACATTTGTTTATTTAGCAGATGCTTTTGTCCAAAGTGACGTACAAGTGATAGCAAATTGTACATTATATATTTTAAATTATTATTAATATTATCATTATTATTATCACGATTATTGTTATTATTATGTGTTTTGTGGTTTTAATGTGCTAATGTTAAAATGTAAAATATGGATTGTTGAAAAATAAACTGCAGATGGGTAGGAGTATACTGCACAGTGTGGTGAAATTTACAGAGTACAATTTACTATAAAATTAACTGTGCAACAATAAGATTTGTTAGTAACACTTTACATTAACCGCACCTGGTAATGCCTTTATAATTCATTCATAGAACATTTAGTGCACCTTCATATTAGATTCATAAAAAAATTTGAGACCACTCTTTAGTTTTGAACAAATCTGCATTTTTAAATCCTGGTTTAATCCTGGTTCTGCTGGCAGAAGACTACACTGAGTAGCAGGTTGCTTCCTGGTTCAAAATTTCTAAGACAGCAGTACAGAAGACCAAAGTGAAGCAGGAGACACTGAGAACAACCAGAAACCAGCCAGGTAAAGGGTGGAAGCGAATTTCTTATGGCAGAGATGACTGTTAACTTATCTGACAGTTTCTCATGAATCAGAGGGTGACATCAAGTGACCTTCAAAAGGAACGGGAAGCATTAAGTGCAGGTGTGAAGTGCACAGCTAGGACAGTGTGTATCAGGATCCTAGAAGCAGGACTGAAGTCCCATAAAGCAAGGAAGGAGTTCTTCATCATTGAGAAGCAGGGAAGAGCCAGGCTACAGTTAAAAAAAATTATTTATATATATATATATATGTGTGTGTGTGTGTGTGTGTAAATTATTCAGACACGCATCCATAAATTGAGAAATGGGTGAAAGAAAAAAATGTGCTGTGATCTCTTAATTTTTTCCAAATACTGTCTACTGCCTATGCTCTCACCTCTCTTTAACACTTAAATTGGATAACAAAAGATTTCGAGAACTACGGCTCAAAGTTCTTTCAAATGTACCCTTGTGTCTGGTATGTTTGTTTCCCGAGTGAGTTTAGGAGGTTAATGATATACGTTTATTTCACTTGGAGTTCTTTCATGGTGTCTCATCCTGTTAATAAATTTCAGACAGTCACGTGCAACATGTGCATGTTGTAATTGTTATGATTACATCTTTTTTATTCTACTCATTCAATGGTACATATCTGGAATTTGATTTTTGTATCTTGTGGGAGTCATTTTTTTTCTGAAGTAATTTATATTGTATATGTTCAAGGGCATTCATTTGGGTATTGATGGTAGGGGGGCATCTCTGCCAGTATTGAGGGGGTGCAGTGTGTGCATAGAGGGTTGGGGGGACAGGCGCCCCTGCATGTTTCAAACTTAAGATGCCTGTTAAAGGGATCCGACCGGTCATTTGAAGTTGAAAAATCTGTCACGTTTGCTACTCTGACAATATTCCACATTTACCGTTTTTTGTGCGATATGTCCTTGTCAAGAACAGTTCTGCTGAGATATTCTTTTCAAATTGATCATTTCTATAGAATACAAATCCATATTTGCTATAAGAAGTGTGTGTGTGTGTGGGGGGGTCTGTACAGTACATTCTTGGATTCCCTTTGGTTTATGCTGAAATTGTTTTCATTCAGAGGAATCGTCTGCTTCAGCCTTTAAACTCTGTGGCTGGGCTAAAGTAAGCAAAGCCTTTTTATTCCTCAGCTCTTTTTTTTAGACACTTATTTCTGTCAGAAAGAGAGCCCTGATTGACAGGAGTAGCACGTGTTCTTTACTGGAGCCTATTATGAATCTCTTCACAATGATATGTACAAAAAAATTTGAAATCATTTGCATGCAAATTCATTCATGAATTCAAATGCAGTTAAAGCCAGGGCAATTACAGTTTAATCCTAGTCAAGAGACAAATCTGCGTAAACTACAGTCCTCACTTAATTATTTTATAAGATGTGAATAATTTATATTATTATGTTCCTCCTCCTTTATTTGTGGCAGTGTTTATGACATATTCATGTTTCACAAGATGCTTTGGTAAAGGCAATTTATTGAATTTTATAAAAAATTGGCTAATTCTTGCAATAATAAAAAATTTCTTTACCAAAGAGGGACTCTTGGTGGTAAAAATACTTTTACATTAATCAAATAGATCAACAATGTGCAGCAGCATTTGCTTTGATGTACTTTCAGTTTAGTTAAATTAAATGTAGTTTAATTTATAATCTGTATATTAAACATTCTGCTAGAGCTGTACATCTGTCATGTTGTAAAGAACAAAATGAACAAATGACCACATATATAACTTAGTGTAAACAAAATGAATCTCTAAGTAATTTTAATGAGCCTGTTTGAAAGTATCATGTAGAAGCCACTTTGCATTAATTAACAATAATTATAATAATAGTTTTGAAAATTGGCCTTTTCTGAGTAATTTCCAGCACTTGCTGAAACATCCCTCATGTCTTTGTTAAAAGCAGATATTTTATATTTAGCACTCATTTATAACCTTGATACTGTCTCTTTTGTGGGGATAAGTGAATCCACATATTGTCTTTGAGGTCACATCATCCAACATAATGACTTTACTTTTCAAGTAGTACTAGTGAGTGTGATTTGGAAAGCGTGAGCTACACATCCATTTTTTTTCCCCTGTGCATGATTGTAGCACCTATATCCCCCTTATTCAAATCTGGCCCTCGATTCCAAATCCAGGCCTTGTTCTCAAGTCACCCAGGTAGTTAGCTTAATAATTTCTGGCTCTAATTGGCCAGAGGCTTCACAACTGGTTCTCAGGTAAAGGAAAGCTGGAAACAGCAGTGCTCGGCCCTTGTGGACCACGATTAGAATAGTCCTGACCTATACAGTTCTACATTCAATAAAAATAGAAATGTAAAATTTTGTAGCAAACATCGTTACAGGTGATATCATATTAACTCAGCGGGTACACAGCTGACTCCCAGCTACAAGGCTAAGGGTTAGAATCCTGCTCCAGTGACTGTGGGGGTTCTTTTGATTTCGTGGGTTTCCTCTTATAGCTACAAATGTGGGTAGGTGGACTGGTGTCTGCATTGCCCTTGATGTGTGAGACTGTGTGTGACCTGTGATTGACTGGCATCCTCTTCAGGTTGTCCCCCTGCCTTGTGTCCTCTCCTTCCCTGGATGTGCTTCAGACCCACCAAAACCTACTACAGAATAAGTGGATGTGGGTGGATAGGATAGAGTTTTACAAGACTGAATGCTCTAGCTATGTCAAATTCAGAACTTCTAGGATCTCAGAACATTAATTAAAACCTGCTTTAGCTCATTATTCAAATATAAACTACAAGTTTTAGTGCTTCAAATGTACTGCAAGAGACTATTAGCAGGAGAAGGAGAATATTGGAATTGAGTCGATATTTCAATCGTTCCATCAATTTATAATTAAAAACATTACTCAAGGCCATGTTTTAGTAATTTGTAAACACATTCAGAATACATTATAATGCATTCATAAAGCATTATAAATATTATAAAATATTTATAAAAAGGCATAAAACATTATAATAATAATAATAATAATAATAATAATAATACATTTTATATATAAACGTACAGGGAATAAAAAAACACAATAACACAATTGTAAAACGAAAATACAAAAACATAAAACAGGCTAAAATGGATAATGCAATATGATTCACAGAGAAAAAGCCAGTTTAAACAGATGGGTTTTATAGCCATGTTTATTATGAATTATATATGCTTTATAAAGCTCTCATTTATAATGCACTATAGATGCCTTCATAATGCAGTACAAAGCATCCTTAATGCTCATGCCAACCATTATTATATTATATAATACATTATAAAGCTATCTATAGTGCATTATAGATGAGAGCTTTAAGAGGCAGTCATAATGCATTATAAAAATGACTATAATGTGTTATGCCGTTTTATAAATATTTTTAGCCATGTTTATAATGCTTTATGAATGCATTATTATTTGCTATGAATGTGTTTATAAATTGTTAAAAACATGGCCTTATGTCCAGTTTACTAAATTATATATATATATATATAATAAACTGAGATGTTTTCTAATGAGTATATGTGTAGAATATATTGGAAAGCAATCATGTATATGTTTCACAGAGATCTTTGACCAAGGCAGTCAGGTTCACACATGCTGCTCTTCGGGGGAACAAAGGAACCGCTTACCCTCTTGATCACAGTCCAGTCTGCTATTTGCTGCTCCATTTAATCCATTTTCAATTCAACTTTCAATGCACACAATCCAATAATACATTCCCACGTCCTGCTTTTAATCCATTTAAATCCTTAAAAAAAAGCCATTTAAAGACTTTGTAATTTTGTAAACCTTTCTTTAACCGTAAATGATATTTCTTGAGTATGAATCAAGCAGCTGTGTGTGTTACAATTCTCTTGAGGACCTACAGAGTTGCAATTTAATTGTGATAATGGGTACCTGTACAATCTCGATAATGAGTAGCCGATAGTAATGTAGAAGAGACAGACATTGTCTGTTTCCTTTTACCAATGCAGGGCCGTTGCTAGAAATTCTGGCCCCTCTGACAAAATGTCACCTTGGCACCTCTTACATTGTATATTTTTACACTTTCTAGGGCCCCTATAAAGTGATGGGTGCCCTGAATCTGCCAGGGTATCCATACCCCTGCTGTGCCCATGTACCAATGAATGCGGCCTTTTACGCTGTGCACTGAGATGGGCAATACACCATACAGAAGATACCAGGCTTCAATATGCAACCCTCTTTCTTCATCTCTGGAAACAATTTTACCAACTGAGTTAAAGCCAAAGGAGTCAACACAAGACACCAGATTGCTACAGTGGTATTGTAATGAAAAGAAGTACTTCTTCATCTCAAAGATGACCATGACTTTTTTAATGTGGAGCTTTGAGCAAAAGGCTGGTTTGATTGTTCACTGTATCATTTGTATCTATTTCTCAAACATTATTTATTTTTTACTTTTTCAAAATATGGTGTCATATACCTTAAAGTAGAGGTGCAAACCTCCTTCAGTGCAAATACGCCGTATTGCGGCTCTCATTCAACCTCAGCCTTTCATCATGTTACCGAAATAATTACTTTCTGAGTCTATATATGGGCAGCCATTATCTTTTGTAATTCAGATACTAATTAGAAAGCCCTCTTAAACCTCCGGGACTTCAGAACTGCAACTGCCATCACTCATATATAAATATATATAAAACAAATAAACCTTTCTGATAGGTCTAACTATTTGGTGGATTTTCTATAGTTTTGTGACATGAAATATGTAATTGGACTCTTTATTGTTTCACGCTCAGACCTGGGAGATTTGAATATCTCATTTACAATCACTTCCTCTGTGTAAACAGCCATCTGGCAAAGTATTTGGATTTTCAGTTCGATAATCGGTAATTAAACGTTGACAGAATCATTCAAGTGAAGCTGCAGTATGGTGTTTATTGAGAGTAGCTGTCATTGTCAAAATACATTTTGTTTACTGATTAAATTGACCTTTGATTATGCATCTACAATGCAGGATTTTCTGTTTTAATTCTTTCTCTTTGCATGGTAATGTAGAAATGTTACATCTGTCCTCCATGTTTTCTGTGTGTAGAACATCTGAAAGCACGGCTGGAGGAGTACATGTCGCAGTTTCCAAAGGTGAAGATTGTCAGGACAAAGAAGAGAGAGGGGCTTATTCGCACTCGACTCTTGGGAGCCACTGTAGCAAAGGGAGAAGTCTTAACCTTCCTGGATTCCCATTGTGAGGCTAATGTGAATTGGCTGCCACCTCTGCTTGGTAAGTCAGAACTGTCAGGTGAGATAAGAGGCAGCTAATGCTGGGAGCAGGTGTGCAGGGAGAATCATTTTTATTAACCTTTCCCATCAGGCATTGCTTCTGCTCACACCGGGCATTTGCTTATTCCTCAGCAGTTTGTCATCAAGCAATGCAATTATATTTCACGCATAAATATTTTGTTTCTGTATTGTTTAGCTCTCACGAAGTTTTGTAGCTGGTTTGGGGGAAAAAAATCATTATACGTATTTAAGGAGTACATTTTTACAGGTATAAAAAGCAACTATTGAAATTCCAAATATATTTGAGATGAATGTTTGCCAGTTAGTCGTAACATATTTTTAGAAGCAGGCTACAACCTCCCTTCAGAAACGCCACTGAGATCTGTGGCAGCGGAACAGAATCTCTAGAATATGTAGCACGTAGAGGAACAGATTGCCCTTCACGAATTCCGGGAAAGCAGGAAGCCTAAGAGCTTGCACACGGTCCTCTTCTCATCAAGGATTACTTACAGCATGAAGGCATTGGATTGGGTGAGCAGGTTTTTATTAATAGTTCTGATCATTTCCTGCTAAAATGAAGTACAGTTCCAAGAGATGAGTGGGTTTTTGTCCATAAATCCCGCTCATCCATAAGTGCATTATAGTAGCCATAATTAGCTATATGTCATGCTTTCTATGGGAGAACATGATCCAGTTTGGCACCAGTAGTCAGCTTTAGATTCTCAAGAAGCATTTCAGCACAAGGACATTTTTTATTTCCATTAACTAAACCCTCCCTTGTCTATTCTTTGTCTTGCAGAGACCAGAGATTTTATGGCTCTTATATTGTCATATTGTCAGTTCACATTCAGTTTTAATGTAGGTAAATTTATAATATTATAAACCAGTCATAAAAAAGATTTTTAATTTTTTTTTACTGGGGGAATTGTATTGTGTGTATATGCAAGGTGGTACTTAAAGAGACACATTCACATTGCATTTAGTGGACACTTTTATCTAACGTACAAGAGGTGTCAGCGCAGAGTCAGCCAGAGTCCCATAGCGACTGAGGTTAGGGCCCTGCTGAAAGGTGACTGCACTCTGTCAGCCACGGGATTTGAACTTGTGACCTCCCACTTTCGTGGCACAGATTACTAAACTGCACAGTCACAGAGATTAGACATTATATATTAAACTGTAATTGTTAGTCGCTGATTATTAAATTGTAAGATATGAAAAGGAATGACTGTTTCCTATAGACTTTCTGCTTTTTCTTTACCCAGGAACCCTGTTAAGCCGTGATTTATACTTTGTTCTTCGTTCTCATAGTTCTCCGTGTATTTATTTGATAAAACTTGAAAACAAAAGATCGACTCTTCCTTGCTGCGTGACCCATTTTAAGCTACTTTGCAAGACCATTCAGAACATGCCACAAGTCTGCATATGATATAAATACTTCATTGCATTGATAAAACAGAGTTTGGGCCAGTATGTGTCCAGTCCGTCAGAGATGTATGAAATTTGAGTTCAAATCGATCAATGAATCAGCAAATGTATCAGTTTAAAGCGTATAAATAAGTATGTTGGTTTTTCTGCAGTCTCATTGTCATACATATATGTTAGATTCTTTAGGTCCTGAAGTATTCTAGATTAGGGGGAATACTTATATGTACGTCAATTGCTTTCTATAATATGTTCATTTCAGTGTTTTGCACCGTGTTGCCGTTTGCATATATAAATGGGGTATATGGGGTATAAAGCAGGCGATGCTTTCAGGTCCAATGGGTAAATCTCTACCTCATTCACAGAGGCCAAGGGGTGACAGATCTAGGACAGCGGCGGTACTGAATGACAAAGATATAGATGGTGGAAGTTTGGCCGGCCTCGGTGGAGTGAGACGACTTTGAAGCCCCGTAATTGTTTCTAATCACTGACCAGCTGCACCAAGTCCAATTTCACATGGCAGCTGTGCTTGGGCGCTCTGAGAGTCAGAGTGGGGGGGGGGGGCGGCGGCGGGGGTTCCAGATACGAAACACGGCCACTTCTGCTTGTCCCCCGTGAGGCCGACATGATGGATGTGCCCATTCCACGGTGCTCTGAAATGTCCCCCACCGTCATCTGCCCGACAGACCAGATCGCGCAGAACTCCAAGACCATCGTCTGCCCAATGATTGACGTCATCGACCACAACAACTTCGGGTACGAGGCACAGGCCGGGGACGCCATGAGGGGCGCCTTCGACTGGGAGATGTACTACAAACGCATCCCCATTCCGCCAGAGCTGCAGGGCGTTGACCCCAGCGACCCCTACGAGTGAGTACACAAAGCCAGGAGGCTTGGACCTCCAATTCACACCTCTAACAGGTCACAGGAAACTTGCCCAGGCACCACAGGATAAAGTGCGCAGTCCAGACTATCAAGGTTACTGTATTTTAGTTTAATTCTCTCTGAATTATATATCTGATGACTCCCTTCTAATCCTGGACAGTCCAGATTTACTAGATTTCCTAGAGCAGTGTTTCTCAGACCAGTTTTCAAGGACCCCAAGACCATCCAGCTCCAAGTAGCAAAAATGTGGACCATCTGGGAGTCCCCAAGGACCAGATTGAGAAACATTGAACCAGAGGGATTCAGTAGATTAGCTTTGGTGCTGGAGCAAATGCCTTTAATCTTAGCTTCTAGAAGTATGCTGACTTGGAGTTAAGACGAAAATCTCTCTACTTTTACACCACAATATTCATAAACAGAAACATCATTTAGCTTTGCCAAGGACCAAACTATGCTTTACTGAACTGTTGTGGATTTTCTTTTATTGGGTTTTCAGTTGGTGTGCTTATATGATTTTAAGATGACCTCCAGATCTAACATAGACTTGCTGTTGTGCTTTAGTTTACTGATGGATGATGCAGTACTGAGCAATGTATCCTTAGCTGCGCAGCCTTGCCGCCTGGGACTTGGCTCTGGTATATGAATGTCCGAGCGTGGCAAGGTGTGAACTTTTCAGCTATCATGGAAAACGCCCCATTTTGCCACCACGTTAGACACCTAGCGGGCAGATGTGTGCAGAATGTTCTCCTATGGCATAGTGAGAAGTTCTTCTTCTCCGTACAGGTGCATGGCAACCTGACATAAAATATACACAATGGGGACAGTTGCTGCACTGCACGGTGAAATTATACAACTGATGCAGCCGCTGGTAATATGTATAACCTTTCCAGGGTGGGGAGGTAACTAAAACCAAAAAGCTAACCGATTTTGAAATACCACATAAGCAACCAGTTACAGTGCCCTCCACAATTATTGGCAAAATACTAATAACTGGCAAAAAACTCAATGAGAAATACCTTTATAGTTCTTTAGGTTGATCTCACACTGAAATTCCTATGAACCATTAACTGAGAAGGTTTTTTTCTCAAAATACATGTCACGTTGTTTATCGCAACCCTATGTTTAATTATTAACAGCAATGAGTCTTTGCTTATAACGCTGGATGAAATTTTTATCAGGTCCAATAAGTTCATAAAGTTAGATCCATGTAGTATACGTTTTCGAAACAAATTAAAATAAATTGATGCTAATGCTTGTATATACAGGTAGCTCTGGACTTTATGAGCTGATTCATTCCAAATTATTGCTCGTTATATGACGCCTTTGGTTCCAGGCAAAACATTTTCATCATAAATTTTTGCCAAATAAACAAAGCAAACACAAACATATTAATAGAATTAGCATGTAATCGAAAATATACAGACAAGTAAATAAAGCAATCCTTGGAGAAAAACAGAAAGCACTTCTTTGCTGCAATTGTAGCATTCACAGTCAGTTTTGGTCACTTTGATATTTAGCAGATGGGGTGTTTTCTTCTTCATATACCATTCTGAGACGGTGCAGATCCCTCACAAACAGCACGTAAGGTAAACCTGGCGTGTTAACGGGATCAGGCTGGGTCGTGAAACAAAGTACAAAATCGGGCACCGTCATAAAATACGCCGCGACGCGTAAGGTTGCACATGCGCAGGCATGCAAGGTACAAACTGCGCATACAGAGGCAGATGTTTCACAAAGCAACGCCGAGTGGAAAGACTCAAAAATCGGGAGCTCAGAAAGTGAGAAGCGCCTGTGTATCACGTTCCGTAATATGGATCATTTCCTTCAAACAAAATATCTCCTGATCATTCCGGACCTTGTTTGTAGATTCTCCCTGACAGCTCACCCCCAGATGTTAGCTGCAGTGAAAGCCAGAGCACTGGGATGAGCACTGCAAAAGCTTGATTCTCTACTTAGTGAAGCATTTCTGTTGTGGATTTAGAGGTACGATTTTAATCATTGTCCTGCTGTAAGATTTAGCAGTGACCCAGTCTTAACCTCCAGGCAGTGACAGGCAGATGGTCTAAAATCTCCTGATATTTGACAGAGACCATCATGCCATGTATACTAAGACGATTTCCAGAGCTTTTGGAAAAAAAAAAACAGCCCACGCTATCACATCTCACCATCATTCCTCACAGTGGAGATTAAGTTCTTCATTTATTTAAGGCTTAATTTTATTCAACCACAAAACTCACTTGCAATCAAAATTTCACTAGTATTTAGTAAACTTCAGATGCTTATGTCTGCAGTTTAACCTCAGCAAAAGCTGTCACCTGTGCCTTGTAGGTTTTTGGCAGAAGTAACTAACTGTTACAAAGAGTGTGCCCAAATAGCGGCATCTCAGCTCCAACTGTTTGAAACTTTTAAATTATCGCTCTAATAGTAGAAATCGGTATTTTCAAGCGTGCAGCTATTTTTAAAGCCATTACCTGATTTATGTAGGTCAATAACCTTTTGTCTCATTTCATTTGTGTACTCTCTGATCTTAATGTTAATTAGATTTATTAGGTTTTACACACGAGAATTCTTTTACGGCACCAATGAATGTGACACATGTTTTTAGAAAAGAATGTTTAACTTTTATGCAAAGATTTCTTTCCTTTGAATAACTTTCACATCAGTGCAAGGTTATAGCTCTCTAAAATCAAGCTAATGAGCAATTAAATACCCTTTTTTCATAGCCTTTTTTGGATCATTTTATTAAGGGTGCCAGTGATTCTGGAGAGCACTGTATATTATGATTTGCATATATGTTTAATTGTACATATGCATCTAGTCTAATTGTAAGTTTTTGAAACAATTTAATATAAATTTTAGCCATTTTATTTTTTAGAAAACTGGCATAGAGTATTAAAAAATCAAATAAACTAATCATTGACTTTATGTCCTCACATGTTCATTGTGATAATGACTCCTCTAACTTATAAAGGGCGCTTAAAAGAAAAAGAGGGTGATGTTGTTTAAAGAACACTGTAAGTTGTTACACTTTAATTTATGTCTGATCTGACATGCTGTGAAGGCAATACAAATTCTGGAGAGGTTAAGTGACGTTTACCTGAAGCTGTAACACCTGAAGCTATATCTAGCGTCCCCCCACCCCATGCACCTATCAGTTCATCAACCCCACAACTAGTAATGCTATCCTGAATACAAGAGCATATTTTTTTTTTGGCATGTCCAAATCCGTCTCGCTATTTTATGGCAGAAAAACCCGACTTTGTGCCAGCACAAGGCGTGAAAGGGTTGTCCAAATTCTCTTTATTATTCGTGTTTTGGCCGTAACAAGCAATAAACCAATCAGAATGGCGTGTCACCTTACCTTTAAAAGGCAGCGGTGCATGATCTACTGCAGCTTGCTATTACAATGGCGCGTTTGCTCGGCAAGTCAGGTCATCTATGAGAGCAGTACTGTTGGTCCGAAACCTGCGTGAAGTTGGCCCCCCATAAGTTTCAGATTTCAACGAAACTGGTCTCAATCGAATGTGCCGCGTTTGTGCCGAATTGTGTCGTTAAATTTTTTGTGCATTTGTGCTGTTTTAGTTTATGAGATACAGTGTTGCTAGACGTACGATAATTATCGTATTTGTACGACAGTTTTACCCTCTGTACAATGTACGATCAATAATTCCAAAAAATCCCATAATGTACGGTAATTTTACTCCTTCGGATTATTGCTAAATTATTTCATTAGCACAAGGTACAGATCTCTGTTTTCATCCGGCTGCGCAGACATACTTGGCTTGTATATGCGCAGTCGTCTCACGTGCCTTTACAGCCAATCAACGCACGATGTAACACGTGGTGACGCCACAAGTAAACAATGATGAGTGGTTTAAACGCGGATTTGCAGTTACGGAAGACGAAAGGAGTAAGCATACGCAACATCGCCATCAGACTTACAGAAATGGACTGCACAAAATGTTACTGGATTGTTATTCTTAATAAAACTGTAAAACTTTTATGGCACGTTTTTCAAAATTCAGAGGCAGGACCTTGATACATGATGAACAGAAGCCATGTGGAAGATGGTTAAGTTTAACTGATATTCTGGGCTATTCAGTGTAGGGACTCATCCTGCACTCCACACAGGTGGAGGTGCTGTTCTGCCAAGAGGTGGTTTTTACAAACGTTCTGTAGGTAAAAGTTGCATTATACACTATAATATGCACAGTCTATGATAATATGTGTTATTGAAGCAGATTTTCTGAGCAACGTCAGAATGGAAATTGCGTGTGTGCGATATTTTTGTTTCAAAATACGATCATTTTAACCCGCTGGTACTGTATGATACTTCAACATTTAAGATCTGGCAACACTGATGAGATATAAATGTTTGTTTACATGGTCACGTCATCAGCGTGAAGTCAGCCCCGCATTTGCGTCTGATTTCCACCAGATCGATCACATTCGTGTGTGCTGCGTTTGTGCTGGTTATATAAATGGTATGGTAATATGATGGTAATATAAAGATGTGATCTGAGGTGTTTTAAAATGTTAAAGTAATAGGCAGTTGGGCTGTTATTTTTCTACTTTTTCCAATTTAGATTCCTTACGAGGCTAGAGACGATTCAGCTCTTCTGACAGCTGATCACTCCTTGCCCGCGCTGCTGCCAGCATGCGCTCCTTTGTTGGCATCGGCACATGCAGTTCAGTTGATTTCAGTTCAGGCCGTCTAAAGTCCATCCATCACGCACGGCAATGTTACACGACATACAACATGCTACAAAGAATGCCGCCACCTTCTGAGGGCAGCATTGTACTGTAATCTTCCACCTGACTTGTGTTTTTTAGAACAGTATCATTACAGTACATGAAAGAACCAGCTGTACTTTGTAATAAAACGTAATCGTGCATCGTGCACTCGCATATTTCTAAAACATGCCGCTTAAATATCGTTTAATAATGCGCGACTGATTTTAGACGTGGTTTTTGTTGGTCAAAATTGAAATGGGCATTGCGCTCGGCTACGCCTTATTTAAAAAACACCACCCCAACCAGTGGAAAGTGGGCGCAAAATCATTCGCTATTTTAGTCGTGAAAATAAGCAATGCGCTGGTACGAACTAGCAAAAGCACTTAGTGTCGCGCTTTTCGCAGGTGGAACACAGAGCCCTCAGTCCGTTATAGGAACTTGGTGGCATGAGTTGTGTGTCTGGATATGTATAGCTTACATGGTTGCAGAAAATCTATAGCATTTTGGTTCAGTCTATGTTAATGTCTTTTTCGTTTGACTATGCATTTTCTTTTTTGTATGAAAAAGAATTCAAACTTCATCTTCATTTTGTGATGAAATGAATGCATTTCTTAAGAGAAATTAAAATGATTCATTATTGTATTTTGCTTAAATATCCAGTGATGTCTTTTGTTTGTAATGGAATCGATGTCGTTGGAAGCACTCTAAAGACAGCCCTCTGTTAGAAATATCCCGTTCAAAGGTCTCTCAGAATAGTATTTTGATATAATATTAAATCCACTAAAAAGAGACACTG
>JAODKF010000018.1:13158459-13171471 GCA_026779585.1 Mormyrus proboscirostris
ATCAGTCTTGAGATGTGTCTGTGCCCATTCTTAATGTTATACCTTACATGCCTTATTGAGTGGAGGTCATGTTTCAGTGTTTATGACCTTAGGAATGTCACGCAGCACACTGTACCTAGAACGTCTGGAGATTCTGTTCAGATTGCATTTTTGAAAAATGATGTCATTTGATGCTCAGGAGTTTCTGGAAGTCTCCCCTTTAATTTGACACAGAACTTTACCAGTTTATGTGTGTTATCGTCTCTCTACAAGCCTCTTCAGTCCTCTTTGGCTGTTGCCAACAAAACACTTGATTGTACAGTGATCACATTTCAGGAGTCTGGCAGTTTCGATTGTTTTACATCCCATTTTAATAGTAATAATAATTCGCTTAATAATTCTGCACAGGAAAGTATCTATGTGTTCCTGTTTTTTTCCAAACAGAAAGTATTCAGACGAAATACTGAACATTTTGCTGTTTTTAAAAAGTTAATTCTTAATTAGAGATTCATCTAGACTCAAAGAATTGGTCGGTTGAGAAGATACAAGTGAAATACACACTTGCCTAATAATTCTGCACACAGTGTGTATATATATAAAGAAATCTGCTTTTTCAAATCCTGGTTTAATCCCGGTTCTGCTGGCGGAAGGCTAAGCTAAGTAGCAGGTTGCTTCAAGGTTCAAAATTTCTAAGACAGCAGTACAGAAGAATAAGATGAAGCAGGAGACACTGAGAACAACCAGAAACCAGCCAGGTAAAGGGTGGAAGAGACATTCTTATGTCAGAGATGACTGTTAACTTATCCAACAGGTTCTCATGAATCAGAGGGTGACATCAAGTGACCTTCAAAAGGAACGGGAAGCATTAAGTGCAGGTGTGAAGTGCACAGCTAGGACAGTGTGTATCAGGATCCTAGAAGCAGGACTGAAGTCCCATAAAGCAAGGAAGGAGCCCTTCATTAATGAAACAGAAGAACCAGGCTGCAGTTTGCAAATAAATATATATATTAAATTGAAATGCATGAAACAAAAACCTGTGCTGTAGTTTCTGAATTATTTTGGACAGGGGCGTCAAATGCCACATACTGTAGGGAGAGCGTCAACTGGTTAGTGACATATTTTAGCAAGGAATTACACAACTATGTGAAAATAAGAGAAACCTGTTAAACTAGTCCTAAGTATTTCAAGATCAAAGATTGCATGGAAGTGACTGGTATAACCACCTCATCTCCGCCTACACATCTCTGCCTACAAATCTCCGCCTACACTCCTGGCTGTGAATGCAGATGGGCAGCCTTCCTCGGTGGCCAGGTGTGGGCTCTTCAAGTGTTCTAGCTTTCCAGTGCAGAACAACATCGTTGTGTGTTTTTGGCAGTAACTTAACAAGTAATTTTACAACTGCTCATTTTCTACAACCACTTAACTGATTCAGGTTCCTTGAGCCTAAGGTCCCAGGACACGTACAAATCAGGGCCATTTAGAAACATCTATTCACTTAAACTTAAATGAAGTGAAATGAAAACTTGGATGTATATTTCATTCTGATTATATATAGTTTTTTATATGTGCAGTGTATCGGAAAAAAGGCAAGGGTTATGCTAACATGCTAACATTATATAAAACAGTGAGCTTCTATGTAAAATCCCTGGTGCCTTTTTGTATAGTACAATTTTGACAGTTTGTACAGAGACATCGCCCACCACATATTGTTGGGAGAGAGCCAATTGGTTGATGACAGACTATCAAGGAAGTGTCACTTCTCTTTAAAAACCTGTTAAACTAGCTAAAGTAAGCTACACTAGTTTGCGGGTAGGGCAGTCAGTAGACCTTGGTCCCCTAGACTTGTTTCTTCTCCCTCTTTCCATTGTCTTCTGGAATTTGTTCTTCATTTTGAGTTTCCTGCACCATTTTGTATAAATCACGCATCACTGGATCACTACATATCCTTGTCAAGTGCCTTACGGGTGACTGTTGTGAAAGGCACTGCGGCATATAAACAGGCATTGAATTGTTCGCAGTTAAATTGGTAGCGCATGTGTTTTTTTGTGCTGTATTACAAAAAAGTTTTGTAACAGCATAAAAATAGGTGCACATTTGCAGTTATACGTCTGTTTATGTTTCGGACATTGACGTTGAACTCTGTTATAGACTCAGGTGGACTAACAAACGTTCACAGGGTGTCAAAGACAACCAGTGCTGTATGCCAGTTACATTCTTCACTGCAAAAAAACCACATTAGCGACTGGGACTATTAGTTTACTTTGTTTCCGAATCCAGTTAGCATTTTTGTTTTACAAAAGAACATTCTATAGGCTACAGTGAAATATATACCTTGACTAAGCCAGACTTCTACATTCAAGCATTGTCAGACTTTCAGGCTTGACCACATTCACAGGAAGTGTGTGTCCTGCAAAGTCTGATTTGGCACGCTTCTACACTTTAGACTACCATATAGCAGTTGGGTGTGCAAATCTGTCCAAATATAGAAACAAAAAAATGCATAGTGTCAGACTGAAACAATGCTGTGAACCATTAATGTGAAACTGTTTTTTCTGGCAGTCTCTTTGCTTTATTGTGCATTATTTTTGAAAAATTAATACTTGTTTTAGTCAATGAATACAAATTAAAATTAGAATTAGAATGAACTTCATTGACCAAAGAGGGAAAGTCTGGAATAGCATAGAGAATATTTACTTATGATGCTACAGTAAATTTGTATTATTGGGAAATATAAATGTATTATTTCATGAATCTCATTAGCAAATATTTTACTAATGGAGAATGTTTACAGCTACCTCTCGATAATCTCATATCTGCTGTACTGTGTTTTTAGATCCGTAATGCTGCCTCTGGCCTGTGTATAGACAGCAAACACGGGGCTACGGGCACAGAGGTGAGGCTGGATACATGTTTAAAGGAAGGAGCAGAGCGGACATGGGCTCGCGAGCAGGTAGGCGGGGGGACTGTGTTTTTAACACGCCGCCATTTTTCACATCGCAGGGAGTAAAACATAGAAATGTAAACAGGCGGCCAGCCAGACAGACTGATCACACATACATACAAACATACATACAGTTATGACCAAAAGTTTTGGCACCTGTGCATTCCTTATCTCCCGGAAAATTGTTGCAATTATTCACGTTTATTTGTTTTATTTGCAGTGGAACAATACGAAAGAGCAGAAGAAAAAAAATCAAATCTGATATCATTCCACACATACTGTAACTCCTAATTGTCACCTATATATATGATAGCACACCCTTTGGTATCAATAACTGAAATCAGTCACTTCCTGTAACAATGAATGAGCTTCTTACACTTATCTGATTGAAATTCAGGCCACTCTTTTTTCCAACTGCTCCAGGTTTCTCAGATTTTAAGTGTACCTTCTCCCAGCTGCGGGTTTGAAATCTCTCCACAGGTGTTCTGTGGGATTCAGATCTGAACTCATCATTGGCCATTTCAGAACTCTCCAGCATTTTGTCTTAAACCATTTCTGGATGCTTTTTGAAGTATTCTTTGGGTCATTATCCTGCTTTCTGACCCACAACCTCAGACGAAGACTCTGCTTTCTGGTACTGGGCCTACATTGCTCTCCAAAGTTCTTTGGTAGTCTTCAGATTTCATGATGCCATGTACACAATCAAGGTATCCAGTACCAGGCAGCTAAGTAACCCCAAAATATCTGTGAACCTCCACCATGTTTGACCGTGTTCTTGTCTTTGAAGATCTTGTTTCATCCACTGTAACAATACAATGATGTGCTTTACCAAAAAGCTCTATTTTGGTATCATCTGTCCTCAGGAGTTTCTACTAAAAGGATTTTGGGGTGCTTAGGTAAGTTCTGGCAAACTCCAGACTGGCTTATTTATGACTCTGTGTCAGCAGTGGAGTCCTTTGTCCCCTGTCATAGCATCCAATTTCAATGATTTTCAGATATTGATGGCTTAAATTTGTTTGGAAGTTGATAGAGGTTCTCTATCCACCATTCAAATGATCCTTCATTCCAGTGTTCCATCAATTTTCCTCTTCCATCCATGGTCAGGGAAGTTAGCTACAGAAGTTTAACCATGGACTGTAAACTTATTAATGAGGCTGCACGCAGTGGAGACAGAGATACTACGATCTCTGGACATAGACTTGTAGCCTTTCCCATACTGTAAATATGCTTCTCAAATCCGCAGAGAATCTTTGCGCTTCTTTCATTTCTCCATGATCAGTGTTGCACACGCAGACACAAAGACTGAGTCAGCTTTTCTGCATTTAAATTGGTTGCCAGTGTGACATCTGTATGTCCAGCACCTGTTACTTGCCACATGTGAGTTTAAATATAATTTAAACGCGGATCACATGATTCAAATCCAGTCATTTCTTACAATTTTGTCCAGTCCATTTCTGGAGCTCTGTACAGAACGATATCAGATTTGACTTTTTTTTCTCCCCTCTTTTGTGTTATTCCAATACAAACTAAATAAATAAATATATAAACATTTGAAATTGCAACAATTACCTGGGAGAAGCAGTGTATTTATGAAAGGAATGCAAGAGGTGTTGATATTTTTCGCCATGACTTTTCATACATGCGTCGATAATATAATTGATGATTGAAATTTAAATAAATGACAAACTCTGTTGTATGTGTCATACTCAGGATTGTTTCCTGTGTTGTGGAATAAGATGTTTCTGTTTTCTTCTCCTGAAACGTGCACTCCAGGTGAACACATTGCGAGCAGAAGGAATACATTATCATGCTATATACTAGTTAAAACAATTAGCCATAACCATTGTGGTAAAACAACCAAACATAGAAAAATCGTAGCTGTAATTCCGTCTCAGGCGTTGAAAGTGAAAATCCTGTTTTACTCCAAAGTAAAAAAAAAAATCCAAAAAAAAAAGCCAAATCTTTAACCCAAAAGATGCTGCATTTTCCACACACTCCCAAATACTGCTATAAACCTGTTAAAAAAGAACCGCATGAATTACCTGTTAAGTTGTGAAAATTATACTGTAAGACAGATGTTGAAGAATTTTGTTTGTTTGCTTGTTTGTTCGTTTGATTGATTGTTTGTTTGGGGGAATCTACATTAGATCTTTACTTTCGGCTGGAGAGAAGACATCAGGCCAGGAGATCCCATGCACACCAGGAAATTCTGCCTGGATGCAATTTCCAGCAGCAGCCCTGTAACGTTGTATGACTGTCATGGCATGAAGGGCAACCAACAGTGGCAGTACAGGAAGGTACTCTGAGAGCAACGGCATTCAGTTCATCCTTAGATGGAGCAGTTCTGCTCTTCAGGACCATCGAAAGTATTATTAACCGAGTGAACAAACATGACATTACCGCCAAATATATTTTGTGTATATTTGACATTTCAGCTCTAATGTTTTTCTTTATTGTCCTGACAGGAAATATTTTTGTTGTTCTGGTACATTTCTAAATGAGAATTACAAAGATGAAGACATTTTAGTATATTCGATTTGAATATAAACATATATGAATATAAACAAACTATATAGTAATCGATCCAATGCATTTTTATGAACGCATCAATAAACAGTTCTCCAGAACCAAGATTATTTGTTGAAGTGAAGTTCAAAACTAATCCAAAAGTTTA
Organism: Mormyrus proboscirostris; assembly: GCA_026779585.1. Classification (NCBI taxonomy): domain Eukaryota; kingdom Metazoa; phylum Chordata; class Actinopteri; order Osteoglossiformes; family Mormyridae; genus Mormyrus; species Mormyrus proboscirostris. The sequence continues at coordinate 13,164,054 of JAODKF010000018.1, forward strand.
TGCACTGGTGACTTTTAATGTCATAATGTTAAAAATCAAATTTAATGAAATCAAATGACTTCTATTTCCATATAGCTAGAATGTTGCTACATACATAATCCTGATTAAAAACATTATACTTCCTGAATTTCCTATCCCAGAGCAATCAGTGGGAGATGACACTTGTACTTATGATCGTGTCATTATAGTGTTCCATTCCGTTTTGCTGCAGGATAAATCTCTGTATCATCCTGTGAGCGGAAGCTGCGTGGACTGCAGCCCCAGCGATAAGAAGATTTTCATGCGTATGTGCAACCCACAGTTAGAGACGCAGAGATGGTACTTCCAGCATACGAATGCGACCATCCTGGACAAATTCAATGGGCCCACAACCTCCTAAGGGTCCCTGGTCATCCCAGACGGAGAAGGCCAGATCTCGTCGGCAGAAACAACATGGCCGGATTCTCCTACCCTCAGGATCTCTTCTAATGTGAAAAGATGAGTTCTGCTTTGCACCTTGCTGGCCAAGGACGCACAAATGCATGAGGCTCAGAACCGGCATCAGAACTGCAAATGGCAGACTTTGAGAGTGGCTCAGATTTAGAAAAAGAAGAAGCTTTTTTAGTCACTTATGCAAAGACTGCATGTAAGCTTCCTTTAAATGACTTGCCTCTGAAATGTTGACTTTGTGTTAAAACTTTTTTATCAGTATTCTTTTTATTATTCCTGTTCTAATAATTCATTATTTCAAATTTTTGTCATATTTTTTTACAGAAAATGTATATAGAGAATTGGCATCATCATTACAACAATCAGTGCTATTCTTGTTATAATTGTGAAATGGTACCAAAATGCAATAAACTGGTCTAAACACCAAGCAAAGTCACACGAGAGTGCATTCTATAGCCTTTGTTACTCTTTAAGAGAACTTTCAAAATTATTCTTTTGTTTAGGGTTAGTTTATATGTATGTAGAGAATATATAAAGCAGTGTTAGCGGGCAGCCCCTAGCTCAGAAATTAAACTCCAGGGGTATCCAGCAAATTTATAGCGGGGCTTCAAACTCCTTACTTTACCGCTTCGCTACCCTAGTCAGGAGCGAAGATAGTCCTGGGGGCAGGGGTTCAAACCCTTCATTCTACTGGGTGGCTATGTGCCTGGTTAGTACTGATGAGTAAGTTGAGATTTTTCATTTTTGCTTGTGTCTCCTGGTGATTTCCTTCAAAGATAAAGCCCACAGCAAGTAAGGCACCACCAACATAAATCCAGAGAAACGCATTAATGAATTCTAGGACAAATCGAGGTGAAACGTGCAATTTTTTCAAGAATGGTTACACAACATTCAGGAGTTAAAAAATACTGTAATGATAATTACTTTTTCTTTTTGATGTCATATTTTTACTAAATACTACAGTGGTATGAATTTAGTTGATTTTTGGAATTTAAAACTGAATATAGCCCACTGGTTAGTAACAAAACAAAATGCCTGTCAGATTACATTTTGAACTGAAACATTTCTGTTTGTGTATGTCTTGGGGGTATTCAGACAATTGTATTTGTGGGTAAATAAAAGTGCAGAACCTTAGAAGTGTGAAGGAATAGTACATTTAATATCGACACAATATATAACTTGTTGATGAAACACAACGGCAGATACATGCAGTTGATGTTACTGGTGGATAAATAGTAATCTGGTTTTCTTCTCTGCACAAACTTTTCATTGTAGTCTGAAATGCAAGAATACATTTTTCAGGAAAAAAGAAAAACATGCATTTATTTTTTTAGCAGATACAACAATAGTCAACCTCGTACTGTATTAATGGTTGAGATGGATGATAATATATTTTAATATATAGAATAATATATTTTATTCTCGGTCAAATGAAATACTTCATTATGAAAAATAATTTTTGATATTCCTTGTGACTTTTTTTGATTTTTTAAGTTTCTGATTATAATCATGAGATGGTATTAACGCAATCTTTCAATGATAAGGTCACGGGTGGATAAGGGTGGAGAATGGTACAAATCGCACGCTGCGCGGGGTACAAGGCAGAAGAACACCCCTCTGGTATTTGCTGGGCACACACTACTGGAGACTAAAATTGCTTTTTAAAATTACAGTTTTCGTTTCCTTAAAAAGAGACGCTGAAATTCTATTGCAATTTATAAGTCCACCTATTTATATCGCGTATATATATACCAGTTATGTGGTCAACTAGAATGTAGCCCAGTCCATACTAAGGCACACTCAGTCGGACGCTAAAGAGCATTTAGAAATATGCTACCAAACGACAATGCTTTCTGCAGAAACGGGAAACACTGGCGAAAACGGTGAAAAAAGCTGGAGCTGAAAATCAACTTTTGATTCTAGCAATACGAAATAAATGACAGGTAAGTAACTCCAGCGATTATTGTGTATAATTATTTATCCATTCACATCAGAGTTCACGCCCGGTTCAATTTCATTTTTCAAAACAAGAAAACAGGTTGAGCATAATGAGGCGGGTCGTAATTGTCACTACTGTCGTGCAGTGCGTCAGCGCACGCGGGCGCGCGCGCGCGCGTGTGTGTGTGCCATGTGCGGTGGCTGTCTGGGGCGCGACCATTACGAGAGGCACGGGGGCCGACTGGGACGGTGGCAGCAGCGCCAGGGCGGGGGAGACACGCTCGTCGAGAACAAGCTGCTGCCCCTCATTAACATACATGTATATGTCATTTAGCCGTAGTTAAAATGAGGTTAAAGGTTGGATTTATCCTCCGTAGTTTAGTAATCATTGGCACTTTTTTAGTCCTGGTCGTGCTGTGGTCCTCCCTTACGCCGAAAGCAAGCGACGACACTTTTGCTAAAGTGGTAAGTGTTATGGTTTTTATTCGTAATGAAAGCGCCTGGTGTTGTCTCGTTGATGGACATGTGTTACTTGCTTGTCCTTCAGTTTGGTTTCGGTTACTCGAGCGCCGCCGGTAATCGCGCGTATAGTCCGGCTCGTTGTCATGGATACCTTCTGTACCTAGCTAGTAAAGGGATAAATAGTTAGAGCACAACTATGGGTACCTGTGGAGGCTTGTTTCTTTTCTGCATTATAGCAGCTATTTGTATGCCTGTACGTGAGCGGCAGTGGATGCCGGGCACGATAAGTTGTGCTATGATACTTGGTGCAATGGCAACCCGGAAGGCAGGCGTTCAGCGTGCGGTTAGCATCGTTAAGCGAGCCGTGGCCTGGCTAGGCCCCGAAAACGGCGCACCATACACCGTCTGATTGACATTTCTCGGCATTAAACTTATGTATGAACGTAAAACTGCGAGGACGCCACCCGGAGTAAACAACATTTAATTGCGTGAAAATTTATTTTGCTACTGGTCTCGCTAAAGTAGCGCGCCTCTGCGTTAGAAAATGCACTAAGCGAAGTTTGCGGGTTAGCCTGCCGTCCAGTTTTATTTAGTAGAAATTGTCTGGTCAGATGCAAGCATGGGTGCAGTAAATTTTACACGGTCTGTGGGAAGACTTCAAACCTTAGATCGTTTGGCTCTGGGATAACGCCATTGACGTACTTGGGGTACTTTCTAAATTTAATGTCTTTTAATTGAAATATTAACTTTAATGCATATCTACTAATAAAATGAGGGTGTGTAAATATGCGCTGTGGCAGCCTGTTTTCTACGCAATAAATGCTCTGTTAATAAAAGAAAATATAGTGGCATAACTGTAATTTCAAGTTTGGCGGAGATTGATTCTTTCTCATTATTTGCAGGGCCGCGGTAATGCTGCTGACGTCTTGCCCAATGCCAAGAATAATATATTAGAAAAATTTAAACCTGTGGTTCCTTGGCCTCACGTTGAAGGAGTGGAGGTCGACCTGGAGTCCATCCGTCAGAAGCATGCAGGACAAAACGAGATACACCAGCAAAAGCGGGATTCTATAGAGGGTGTGCAGAATCAGCAAAATGTCATGCAGAAGCAGTATATCACTTTCAAACCCCACAGCCACGCGTACGCCAACCCTGTGCTGAAACGGGGTATTTTAGGCAACTTTGAGCCGAAGGAACCTGAACCTGATGGAGTGGCAGATGGCCCTGGGGAAAGAGCCAAACCATTTGTTCTGGGTCCAGACTACAAGGATTCCATCCAGGACAGCATCAAAGAGTTTGGCTTCAATATGGTGGCCAGCGACATGATATCCCTGGACCGCAGTATCAGTGACTTGCGGCATGAAGAGTGAGTAAACCACTTACTTGCCTTGTGCTCATGGCTGATCATGTTGGAAGTATGTTGTAGAAGGGATTTCAATTCATTTACGTCTCGGCTATTAAAATGTTACCATCAGAGTGCTAGTGTGTTTACGGTGCTTGTTTATGCTGCCTGGTTTACAGCTGACATCTATAAACATAAAAAAAGACATCTCTTCCTAAAAATAAAGCATTTCAGTGGTGAACGATGACAAAAATACATATAATGAACCCAAAATAAGTAATTTGTTTCAAGAAGTGTTTCTGGCAATTGGGTCTATTTATTCTTTAGCTGCAATGGCCTCTGACCTCGAATTTGTAAAGTATAAGAGAGCCATTTATGTGCTTTACAGTACCACATTGGACACACACACTATCATCTATATGAAATTCAGATATGAAATTGAACATTTAGTTACCAGAAATGTGCATTTCAGAATGATTAAATGAGTATCCTGTTTCACATTTTTTATATATGGATTTTGGTTTTCTAAACACTTATTTATATTGGGGCATATTTCTCTGGGCTGCTGTCTCTACGTTTCACCTATTATTGGTTATTTAGGTTCATTTGAGTATTGCAGCTGTTATTTTGGCATGTGCACATTGTCCACTGCACAATTTGTTACAAGTGTGCATTTAGCAAATCAGAAAAGCATATTGCTAGACATGCCATTCCTCTAAATATTAAGTGGCAACTTATAACAAATGTTATGAAAACTGAAATTTATGCACCACGGCACTGATATGGTTTTGTTGTTCATCAAGTAGTGCTCTATTTGCTTTTATCAGAAAGATCAAAGATGGCAGCTGATGAAATACACCCCTTTGCCTGCCTTTATGAATGTTGTCTGCGTAGGTCCTTAGCGATTCTGAGTATTTCACAATACTAAGAATGCAAAGATCATACTTGTGGTCTTGGCAAGACCGGTTTTGCTAACTTGCTTTCCAAAAACGAACATGAGGCGTGAGGAATCCTGGGACTGTTCTCGTTTGGCGAGGATGCAACCGATGTATCCTTTATGTTTGATGTGGAACAAGAATGACGTCCGGGAACATTTTTACCGCCCTCTGTTCTTAGCATTGGAATTGGTCTTCGGCAGTGGAAGATGATGTAAAATGGGTATACAAGTACCCATATTGAGAAACACCCTATGAGAAAAACATAGTTGAATGAAGAACCAGCCTCTTTTAGGTTAATTCCAGGTCACTCAGACTGGGGGGTCTTGTGCTTAAGGAGTTCACTTTGGGTCTGACAGCTACAGGAACTTGCATTTTTCCATGCCTGTATCGCTTAGCATCGTGTTGTATCGTTTTTCTCCTTTAGATGCAAATACTGGCACTATGATGAGAATTTGCTGACATCGAGCATCATTATCGTCTTCCATAATGAGGGGTGGTCCACGCTGATGAGGACCGTGCACAGTGTCATCAAAAGGACGCCCCGGAAATATCTTGCTGAAATTGTTATGATTGACGACTTCAGCAATAAAGGTAGTGATGGAAGTGTCTAGGGTGGGGGGAGCTATTACTTGAATGAAGCGTTTTGTCTTTTGACTCCAGGGTTCCAGCATCTTGGCCGTTTATTGACGCACAGTACACCTCACTGCATTGCTATAGTCTGTTCAGCTCTTACAGCAGCTATAATCCCATCACATTAGAACAAAATGGAAGCATTTTATTATAATCACATATGGAACATTCTCATTATGGTTACCACGTCATCACTAATAAACCTGGATGATATTACCTGACTTTGATACCACTTTCTGTTATCAAATTAAATATGACTCTAAATTGTATTTGAGGTGGTGGCCAGTCGTTCTGTCACATTTTAAAAATGTACTGCGTGCTCTGTGGATCTGCACAAATGATCTCATACAAACATAATGAGAAAAAGAAAGATGGGTCGCATGGCAGTGAAAGGCAAAGTGCACCTTTTTACACCAGCCACGTATTCACAGCCTGTTATCTTATCACGCTTAGGCGTTTGCTGTAAATGATTAAGTTAACATCCGGGAGCTAAGTGTTGAACAATCTGCTTTTGCTTTCCGTGTTTATACTAAAATAATAGAAGGCCGTGAAGAACTGCCATAGGTTTTATGTTATATGTAATGCATTTGTTAATAATTATAGAAAATGTTGAATTTTCTAGGCTTTGTGCTTAAATGCCGCTAGGCCTTACGTGCTGCTAATGATGGATAAATATGGCCCTTTTGCTATTGTGTGGTGCTAATCTGCATTTTTCACGTTTATCCCCAGTGCACTTGAAAGAAAAGCTGGAGGAGTATATCAAGCAGTGGAACGGCCTGGTTAAACTGTTCCGCAATGATAAGAGGGAGGGCTTGATTCAAGCGCGGAGCATTGGTGCCCGGAAAGCCACGTTAGGCCAGGTGAGTTTTGCTGGTTTCTCATTGCTGGTGATACGCATTTATACTTTCACATGTCTGCAGACCGACCAGAATTCACCACAGAGTATGTGGCAGGTTGAATTTTATGATGCGTGTCAGGCATAACAACGGTCTGTGTCCCTCCCCAGGTGCTTATCTACCTGGACGCTCACTGTGAAGTCGGAGTGAACTGGTATGCACCCCTGGTGGCCCCCATTTCAAAGGACAGGTAGCGCACAGACCCTGAAAGATTACTGATGTTGTTGTTTTGTTGTTGTTAAATGGGAAATGTTGGTGTAATGGATAGTCATATTTATTGATGGGCATGTATGATTTTCTGTGCTGTTTCACTGAAGTTTTTTTTTTTTTTTTTTCCTCCACCCGAGCAGTTTCTGAGCTGTTTTCTTGTAAGAGTCCGAAAACGATTTTCAGTGTGAACAGTTCTGTTTGAACTCTCTCTCTCTGAAAACAGCTGTACTTGGTGGAATTTTGCTCTGTCTGTGTTTTTCGATAACTGAAACAATGTAATGAATGTCGTCTCTTGTTAATGTTGCAGAACCGTTTGCACAGTTCCTTTAATAGATTACATAGACGGAAATGATTATACCATAGAACCGCAGCAAGGTGGGGATGAAGATGGGTTGGCCAGAGGTGCCTGGGACTGGAGTTTGTTGTGGAAGCGGGTGCCTTTGAACAGCAAGGAAAAGGCTAAGAGAAAGCATAAGAGTGAACCATATCGGTAAAGCACCCAGGATTAATTCCCTCATCCCTCATGTCCATTTATTTCCTTTGTTTTCACCCCCCCCCCCCCACCCCCCTTTT
>JAODKF010000018.1:13180269-13194424 GCA_026779585.1 Mormyrus proboscirostris
CCTCCCAAGGTTTCTTCCTCCTAGGGAGTTTTTCCTTGCCACCGTCGCCTTCGGCTTACTCACTGGGGGGGTATTTAAGTGGCAGAAATGTAAAGCGCATTGAGACAATGTAATGTTGTGATAACGCGCTATACAAATAAAATTGCATTGCATCAGTTAATGCATGGATATTAGTAATTATGTTTAGGGGTTGTAATAGGCCTACCTAAATATATACTGTAAGATATCAAATAAAAATAAACCCGATAGTCCTAAAATATATAGGGCCAAATTTCTACTATGAAATATTTCCGTAGCATTCGAAGAGTATTTTTTAAAGATTTCATATTAATTGATTACACTCTAAGGGTTTGGATTATTGCGTAATGGCAGGAAACAGTGAAAAACAAACAGGAAACAGCTTGTCCTAATTGTCAAATACGGTAGGCCTACTAGTTTATTTTAAACCAGGTGCTCAAAATTATCCGTAATAATGAACACCGAACAGCTGAATTAGGCCACCTCATCATCTTTATCACAGATTCAACAATAATCATCATCATCTTCTATCTGTTGTTAAACTAATCGAGTTAACACACTTTTGACGTTGTTTTAGCATCTGGCTTGTATATCAAAAATTAAGGATCACCAGATGTCAACACCACTGTGAATTTCTGACATACGTCAGATAGACGCAGTCTACATTTTTAGTTATGGGATTTGCCATTGATCAAGAGACGGATTCGGTACCGAAGGAATGGATGCAGTTTTCTTGCCCGCAGAACAAAAGTCCTCATGACCTCGGGTCTGAACTTCTGTCTTGAACATCGTTAATTATTAATAGGCTGCTTAAGCAAATATGGTCTTCGATATTACTCGTTATGTCTGCATGTTGCAGCAGTTCGAGATAGCTACAGTCTTATTGATCCTTTTGGTCCGGAATGAAACAGACAACGACTTAACCAAAGCAATTAACGGGAAATGAAAAGATAAGAAAAAGACGCACTTCATAAATTCCAAAAATTTTAGTTTTTGAGTTCCGAAGCCCAAACATGTTGCGGCCATCCAGACCTTCCTTTTCCCTCCTTGTATTTGCCATTCGATGAACAGTGAAGTCTCCCCTATAATAAGAAATTTTTAAGGGCTCCTTAAAAGGAATACATATAATCAATGTTATACATCAATTTCATACAAGCCTAAAGAGTGCACAATATACAAGAAGTCAATGTAAAATATAAAGTACATATTAAGGTGCATGCCTTTATTACGATTTTGTTTCTTTATGACTTACCAAGCCGTTATTTTTCACTCCTTCTTCACTTGAGTCGTCTCTGTCTGCGTTCGGGCCGTTCCTGTCTAGGAGGTTCATGAGATAGGCAATGTAGCATGTAGCCAGTGTAAGTGTCTTAAGTTTAGATAGTTTGGTATCCGCGGGCACGTTGGGGATGCAGCCCCTGAGTCGCGCAAAGGCACCGTTAATACTCAGCGCCCGGCGCCGCTCCGTTCGGTCAGCCTTCCCCGTCTGCCTTATTGGTTTGCATCCGATCTTCACCGCTCCGGACCCCGACTCACCTACAGGCTCCCAGGGTTTAACCCGCTGCGCTCTGTTGGAGTACTTACTACTGTATGACACTTCCATTTGGTTCTGCGGAGATGTTTCCGCCTGGTTAATAAACCAGCCAAAGAAAAAGGGCGTTTCTTCGCGGGAAGTGGGACGGGTGATTATCATAGTGCATAACGGGATGGAGCGAAAAATCCTCCCATAATGTTCCTAGTGGATCAGACGTCTCCTCTGCTAAATATGCCATGAGTCTAAAATGTCTAAAATACTCTGCAATTATGTACCTACGGAGGAAATATGTACCAAAGTTAGGGAGGAACACAGGAAGCTACAATAATGAACACAAGATAGCTACAACTAATAATCACTCAGGGAGCCAGCCAAAAAAAACCTACTGTGGAACGGAACAAGCAGGCACTGAAAAACAATACTAAGAAAACATGATGCAGGACAGGTGAGAACCAGAACTAATCGGTCAATCACAAGGACTGGGGGGCAACAAGGAACAGGTGGAGTACATTACAATCAATAGGCACTAGAGACTAGAAAGCATTAACAAACACTGAGGGTTATCGCCAGGAGGAAAGATAAAGGAACACAACAGAAACAGAATATAGACACAGCATGGACAGGGCAACCATTAACACAGGGGTAGGGAACCTGTTGCATGGAAGGCCGGTGTGGGTGAGGGTTTTTGGGTTCTCTACCCCTGCATTAACAAGAATTCAGAAACAAAGACTTTAATAATACCAGACACGGGGAATAAGATAAAATCTAAATATTAAACACTCATGACAGAGGGGTTACCTGCCTCTGAGCCACACCCTCAGCCCATTGAGCCCCAAGGCCATAGGGAATATACAGCAGGACAACAGCGAATAGGAAAAGACACAGTAACGGAGCCTGAGAGCAGAGCCACCCCCCTGCTGAATGGGGGCAAGTAATCGTCACGGTGCGTAATGGACAGAGATATAAATCCTCCGTTAATGGTCCTAGTGAAGCAGAAGTGTCCCTTGCTAAAGAAATAATGAGGCTGTAAATTGGCGTATGACCCTAACAGCAGCTTAAATAGCCAAGAACTTAATTAGAAGGAAAACTGCCATATGACCCAGGGTCTCAGTATTTCCAGAGTACTTTTAAAATATCTCTCATAAAACATCTGCTTCATTTTTCGACAAACATGAGCTAGATGAATACTATGGTGAAAATATTTGTTACGATCCGGGTTGTATAATTTGACAACTATTCAATTTGTTTTCCACCCCTTTTCAATCAACATATTTTTTCGCGTAAACATAAGATTTAACACAAAGTCTGAGCCAATCGTCTATCCATCATAAGTAAATTGAACCAGGTGCATGTTCCTTCAATCAGTGTCTTATCAGTCATCTGCTAGAAATGTCAATCACATTTCAAGAAAAAAGCTGTATGACAAAATCAGCGAAACAAGTGTGCAACTGCATATATGTGACTGGCATCCCCTTGAGGGTGAACACCAGCCTTATACCCTATCTCAAATGCAGGATGGGCTCCAAGAGAACCTTTCCAGGATGGGAGATGGGTGATTTTCTTGAATCTCAGATTGCTGCTGTTGTTTTTAATCTAGGTCCTGCGCAGCTCAGCGGTCAAGAATCTGTGTCTGAGTCCAGACGGGCATGGGTTCTGATCCCATGGTAGACAGATAAATCATATCAGAGTTGGGTCCTAGAGCATCTGTTTATCTATCTGTTTGTCTGTCCGTCTCAGTGTGTATGTATCTCTGTGTAAGTGCTTCAAAAGGCAGAAGTCCGTTTGAAGCCTGGGAGATGAGCCAGTGCGTGGTTTCAGAGTAACAGCAGAATGGTCCCCATCCATCTCATCTTATCAGGGCTGTGTGGCAGCTCAGAAGCCAGCCAAAGGAGACCAGGACTCTGACTCTGCTGCCTTCCCGTAACCCTTAAGATACAGCTGTTGCGGCTTGTTGACAAGGCCGAAGCATCTGGCACGTACATCGAATAGGGAAAAGGGGAGAATGGTGAACATACTTTAAATGCATATGCATTTCCCCTTTAATGCTCTGCCCAGCCTGAGTATCAGAAAATGTTGTTACGTTTTGTTTGCACTCAGCAATCCGGCCATGAGCGAATATGGTGAGTATAAGCACCGCATTCGGTGAAAAGGACAAGCTTTACTTGGAGGTCTTGAAATGAATAATTTTTGTTGTCCTAGTAGAGTTCAATCTGCTGACAATTTTAGGTTTCGGCAAATCTCCACAGTTGGATATTTTCTGATGCAGTTCAAAATTAAGTATCCCGTGCAAGGAAAACGCATTAAACTAGCGTTTGCACCGATATTACTTGTTCTGTGTTTGTTTTTCAAAATATAAGCAAATTTAAATATTAAGTGATTATATTTCTAATACAATGTAAAACATAATGTGCAGTGTGAACACAACCCCTTAAACTATGTGTTTTGTTAGCTGAGTCACTTACACTGTTCCTTTATAAAGGATATGAGTAATCTGTCCGTATGGGAACATTGTCTGTTATAAAAGGGATTCATGAGAAGAATGAATAATACAGTCTTACAGGACATCTGGGAAATGATTAACAAGTAAAAGAAACTAGAAGATTCTTTAGCACATAAGAATTAAATAAAGTTAAGCCACATGGTATAGCTGTTGGAACATATTTATAAAGCAGCGATATCAAATTAGTAGTGGTTAGAGTTGCAATTACGCGACCTGTCAATGTCCATTTCACTATATAGTATCTTATCTATTTACCCTTTGAAAATATTCCAGAATGAAGGCAGTTAATCATGTTTTGCAATGTACAGCATGAGATTCCAGAGTGGCTCTCTCAGTTCACAAGAAACAACTTACTTCTGTACACATATTTTCAGTTTCCACTCAAATTTCAGGTAATATCAAAACATCTCATATATCTAGTAGTAGAATCTGCACGATAATAAAGCTTTGGGGTTTCAAATCCCTCTGTGTATGTGTAGGTCATGTATGCATTGCATTGTGGGAACTACCACCATGTCCTGTTTTTTTTGACATGGTGGTGGTAATGTGTGTGTGTGTGTGTGTGTGTGTGTGTGTGTGTGGAGTTTGCATGTGACCAGGATAAGTATTTGGGGAATGAATGGATAATAAGACAGCATGATACCAACAAACTGGAGGAGTAAAACAGCTGAAACGACCCCAGAGGCGACGGTGATTAGCATAGCATGGCTAATTATAATGCTGTTTGCTGTGCTGGTGGGAGAAAAATGTCCATTAGGAACTAATGCATTATTGTAGTATTGTCATATGAATAATTTGACATAAACTGCAATAAATACAGTACACTTTTAAGTGTAGTTAATCATTCTGGTGTTGACCCAGACATAAATAGTAACATAATCAAAGGTTCCATAACATTTTGACTAGAAATGCAATAGTTACATGCTCCGAGTGAAGATGAATGAAACCAAAATGTGTGTGTGCGTGTGTGTGTGTGTGTGTGTGTGTTGCAGGCTGTTAGGAAAGACTTTGAATCATATAAACAACTGTGAGTACAGCCGATGAGGAAACACAGGAACAGAAGCCAAAACTGATTATATTAAAAGTGCTTGCTCACTGAAAGAAATGGGTGATGGTTTAAATGGGAATTGTACTATCTGTGTTTATAGAATAGTTGATAATGCAGATAAATAGCATTACAACATTCATGTTTTTGTGGCACAGTGCTCGTGATTCTACTTCTGGGAAAGGTCTACCATTTACAGATACATAAAATAATCCGTGACATGAAGTTGGCAATGGGCAACAGATTTACACAGGAGACTAGCTCCGACATGGTGGTGCAGTGGTTAGCACTGTTGCCTTGCACCTCTGGGACCTGGGTTTGAGTCTCTGCCTGGGTTACATGTGTGTGGAGTTCGCATGTTCTCCCTGTATCATTGTGGGGTTTCCTCTGGGTACTCTGGCTTCCCCCCACAGTCCAAAGACATGTTGAGGCTAATTGGAGTTACTAAATCACCCGTATGTGTGAGTGATTGGTGTCCAGTGTTGGCTCCAGACCCCCGTGACCCAGAAGGATAATGACATTTTAGAATTAGTGCAATGATTCGTATTAGAAATGTTTAACTACAACAAAAGTTTAATCTTTGTCCATAAAGACTGCATGTACCAACCCAACGCTATGCCGTAATAACAACAATGCAGATGTTTCCTTCAGGAGTCTGTAGAGAGGATCAGTCTGTGTGTGCAAGGGTGTAACTTTGATTTGAACATTGGGGGGGTTGAGGTCTCCACCCACTGAGGGAGAAACATAAAACATAATTATTGGGAGGTTGTATTAGCTGATTTTGATGTATAGGGAGGTTAAAACCCCCACACCCCCGTAATTTATGCCAGTGTGTGTGTGTGCGTGTGTGTGCGTGTGTGTGTGAACATAGAAAATTAAGCAAAATTTTCAAAGAAATGTGAAAACTGTGTTTCAGACTATAACCATCCCTTTCCCTTAGAATGATTCAGTCAAATACCCTGTATTTTTTCTCAAATAAAACTAGACAACAAAACAGATAACCGAACCGTGACTAAAACTACATTCCATTTCATCAAAAGACTAGGACTTTTGATGAAAATCAGAATATGCTGTCAAAATGAACATCGCACTGGCTGTTGGGAGAAGCAGGATGTTTGCGTTAGCAGGTTAGTGTAGCTAATTCAGCGACCTCACCATGTTTGTGTGTGTGTGATGTTGGAACCTACCTGCTGGCATCATTTCATCTAAGTAGGGGGAACCTTCAGCTATAATGACTGTAGTAGCTTCCCTGACCCCATGATGAAAGACACCAGGGGGATCATTTATTTTATTAAATGACGGTAACTTCTAATACATGTGTAACATCTACAGCTACATTTATGTTGTGTTATAGTACTTCACATAAAGTTAGAATTTCAAGTGAAACAAGACCTATAAGAAATCATTTGAAGCATATATAAATTTAAGTAATTTTCCCGTCAAATAGATTTTTTTAATATAATAGATTTATATTTTCTGATGTACTGTCCTGCAGAAAAATAGAGCACACTTCTCTGTATATCACCATGAGCCTTTTATACAAGTGTTTAATTAAATGATGGTATTGACAGGCTGACATTAAAGCGTGTCCTCGTCCTGCCGATGTGGGTTCTGTGAGAGATGTAAAGTGATCCTGGCCAGAGAGGCAGGCAGATCGAACATGTGCTGACCAGATGCCCAGAAGCAGAGGAGGATGAGAGAGTCACTGACACTGACTTTAATGCAAGGCCAGCGGATGTCAGCCAAAGGGAAGCCGACACCTCATCAGCCAGACAGTTAATGATTGCAAAATTAGCTCAGGTATTTCTCAGCGAGAACGTCAAAAGGCTGAAGTTAGAAGCTTGGGAATTAAGACCTAGCAGAGCTTTCATCAGACAAGGTCATGAAAAAAATGTAGACCTAATTGATACAGTACATCTGATCTTTACTCACAAATAACCTTGGCACCTCTTCCTTTTCGTAACCTTTTAACCTGAGGTCAAAAGACATGTGACAGTATGTGATGCATTTAAGGTTTCGGAACAGTCTGTCCGAAGGACTTTTGTCCTACCATTGCGTGACATAGTTCTTCCTTCGACAGTACTGGAAATATATAATTTAAGGACTTGTAACAGTGACGGTGAAAGTCTTCTGACCTGCTTTCCTTGGAGCCAGCACTGTCAATGAAATCCACATTTCACATCCCCAATTCAGTAATTTAGCTGTTTTCAAGAGGGAGATTTCCACTATCTGTCCTGGATATTGTGAGCTTTGTGGGTTTGAACTGATTTCTGTGTAATTCTGAAAAACATTTCTCCAAGAAACCTCTGACTGAGCAAGAACACAAGACAAATACTCTCAATAATCCGACTGGCTATGATTTATGATTTCCCCGGGGTGAATTGGACATTCCTCCCATACATATCTTATTATATTATAATTATAGAGCAAGCTAAACCACACCATTGTTGACCATAAATGTCTCCCATTTGGGTCATTTTTAATATGCTCTTACGGGAAATATGCGGTTAGATATTAAGATTGATTTTTTACTGCTGTCATGCCTGTGACACACTGAAAATGCAATTGTCACTCAAACTTGCTCACAGAACCAGATACAGTGGATAAATGAGGAATGACATATCATTGAAATAATATTGCTATTCAATTTGTTCATGTGATTATTTCTTCTACCTCAGAAATTGTGCAAATATGAATACATTTTGCAGTATGTAATTTATTATTTTGTAAATGACTCCAGCATGTTCTCATATAATGTTTTGTACTGTAGTTTGCTATTGAGAAACTTGCCACTGTAAATGACTTGTGATATTTTAACACTCCATTCATCCCCCCATCGTCTGTCCTATGTAGGGTTGCGGGGGTAGGGGGTCTGTCCCGGCAATAGGGGCTTGGGGTGGCCTGGTTGACCCCGTGGGTAGCACAGCCGCATCTGAGCTGCAGGGCTGCCTTAACTTACGGGGGGGGCCTCAGGTCGACATTGGCAGGAGATATTCCCAAGTGGACCACATGCTATATTTTTATGCTAAAAGAGGAACGAGAGACCAAAAAAAGAAGAATTTCACGTCGATAATCAGTGGGGTGCCAGCAGTAAAGTTTGCCAACCGCTGTCAGGTGGGGAGGGGCGTTCAGTGAATCAATCTACAGGCCAGATAAAATAAATTTAACAGTTCCATTCTTTTTTCATGGCAGGCAGGGCTCTGGCGTTTGCTGGGGCCCCAGGCTACAGTTTGTGCATCAATCCCCCCACCTATACTTCTTGGGATAGCTTCCAGGTTCACAGTAACTCTGAAACAAATAAACAGTTGGAAGATGGATGAATGCATAGATAGACCTTAAAGTGCAGATAATGCTGTGATATGCTCATAAATTATCCTGTTCCAAGACATGAAATACACAGGAAGTTAAGTTCTTCCTAAACTCGACTATGGTTATATCTCTTTTCTGCCTCTAGAGGGCATTTTCTTACTGATATACCATGCCTATTGGATTCTACCAGGCAAAATATAATGTTTTCCACACTCAGTTAAAATGAACTTATTGTCAGTTTATAAAGCACCCAGTAGGAAATGTTAAAAAGCAGGAAAGCCAGGGGGAACCAGCATAAGTTGGGAGAGTCTGAGGTATGTTTTTGGGTGCATTTGGAAATAGTTGGAAATAGACATATTATAGACATATTCAACAGTAACTTTCTTCTTCAGTGCAAATATATAAAACATAAACACTTAAATGCTCCAAGACCAATAAAATGTATAAAATATATAAGAAATAAAAAGCATTAAACATTTATGTTAAAAAATAGAAATTAGAGCACCAGTTGTAATATATACAGCAATGATAACGCTGGCGTGAACAAATAGAATAGCCGTAACGATGAAAGCTTGTCCTCAATCAGCAGAATCCAGGATAATAGACTGTACAAAGTAGCAGCTAACATGGAGTTAATGAGCGAAAGACTGGAGGCTTGTCAGCTACCCCCTAACATCTCAGCCAGTCAGACGACACGATACTTACAGTACATCACCCAGGAAAATGTCAACACTGCGGTGGAACAGAATAATCATTGTTTTCCTGTGAGCAGGGGGTAGGGGGTTGTATCAGCTTATCAAAGCAGCCCCACGATAGATTTCTCCGCGGGTTGGGGGGGGTTGCCCTTGGGTTGGTTTCTCCCTCAGGAAATAGGCGGCGGCTTGTCTTATATCCGGCCCCAAGGACGACCGTGTAGAATGACTTTAAAAGAACTGTAATATGATATTTTACTTTTTTTGTTATATTTACAGGTATACATTGGGGGGAAAATGATGAATTCATTGATTATTTCATACGGTTTTGGGCACTGAATTCAAAAACGAAAACCATTTTTCTCCATCATGTAACATTTTTCACCAAACCTGAAAGTTCTGTGTATCTTACTGGGTGAGCAGTCAGGGCATACTAAGGTACTACTGTATGTTTTCACTGTAAGTGGGACAGAAAAGCCAATTATTTACATTGGGTTAAGAAGGAATGGTGGGCTAGTTTGTATTTAAGAGGATTTAACAGCAATTAAATTACTCAAATGGTTTTAATATGTTAATGACTAATATGAAAATAATCAATAGAAGTCATTTTTTCTTCCCAAATGCATACCATTAATACATGTATGGTTGGGTAATTCAGGTCCAGAGAGTAAATACCGGGATTTTGTTTCAACCAACCAGTTGAGCATGAAGAGCCACAGTCACAAAGTATTCAACGGGTTGGTTGAAACAAAATCCCGGTCAGGACTTTTACTCTCTGGACCTGAATTACCCAAATTTGTGTATGGTATATGATGTATATGATGTATGGTATTATGTATGTATATTATGTAATGTGCTTCACTAATATAACAATGCCAATCAAGATAATAATACTGGGTAACTTCGGAGGTAAGACTTCATAGTATCTAGGCCAGGAGTGGCCAATCTTATCCAGAATGGGCCAGTGTGTATGCAGGTTTTTGCTGCAACTCCCTAATTAGGTCACTAATTAGAGGACTGATTGTCTGAAGAGTCCTCACACCTGGGTTTGAACAGCTGACCTACAGGTTATCCCAAAAACCTGCATACACACCGGCCTTTTGCGGATAAGATTGGCCACCCCCGGTCTAGGCAAAGATGTGCAGTGTGTCCTGTCATCCCTGTTACTCTGGGAAGTCCGGTTATTATAATGTCAGGCCTGGTGTTGCCATTAATTTGTTAAAAATATAAAAAATGATAATTGAGATGGCCTTTCAACTTGTACCATTGTAATATATGCTATATTGCATCATAAGAACATAAGAAAATAAGAAATTTACAAATGAGAGGACGCCATTCGGCCCATTAAGCTCTTTTGGCGAGAACTTAACTAATAGCGCATTTGTCAATATGTCGAGATTTAACCTCTAAAAACATTTTTTTCTTGATTAACATGTGATCCAAAATTAAGGTGCTCTTGATCATCTCAGTGAAAACGTATCATATTGAAAAAAAAATCCAAAATCTGTCAATGATCTCAGTGACAAAAGGAACTGAAGTACTGTTCATATATGAGAAATCTATGACCTATTTCTAATTAGAAATAAAGTACATATTAATGCCTGCGTCTGTAAAAGGGTCGACAAAACTATGAAAACATTTAGTAGAAAAGCAGCCATAATTAATAAGTTCCACAGCCTGAGAGATGGCGCGATACAATTTCTTGTAATATTAAAACGTCTTTACTCCCTGGCTATCATAAAAGTGGTGATTTAAGTTACTTTAAATTTTACATTTTCAAAGCCGAAAATGCAATGATTTCATGGAATGACCCAGAAACAATAATATCAATTAACCGAGACTCAAAAAGACCACTGACCGTTTAACGAGCACTTTTATTTATATCTGTGTCACCCCTGATATTTGACAGTAACTGAAATATTTGTAATATACTTATTAAGAATTACACATGAAATTTCTGCACCCAGACGACTGGGCATCGGCACTAGAAACACTGAAAACATACACATACTAATCAATAAAGAAATTACAAGTGCAGCGCAATCTCTGGTATCCTCACTGAAATGGTTTAAACTCATCATTTAAAAACTGTTGATTGTCTCTTTGAGTAAAAGCTGAGTAAAAAGTGTCAATGCGACAAATGCATGCACAATATGGACATACTGAGAATGAAGGATTCTGGCCTATTTCAAAAAATATGGCTGGAGAACAATGTGTGTTACTAACATGCTTTCAATATTTGAGCTGTAAATATCTCATGCTTTATTTACAATCGTGCATATCACATACTGGATTGAATGTTTCTGAACTGCAGCGTCTGCAGGTCCTCATGTTACACTTTCTAAAGATATTTTTAAGCCCTTCATTGAAAATGGGAGATGAAGGTGAACTGAGCTAAAAATGTGTGCAGCTTTAAGGAGTAGAATTTCCTAGGGCCGGTTTTTGGGTTTAGTCAACAGCAGTGAAACAAACATCCGTTACTGTTATGGGGAGAGCTGCAGCTGCGCAGGCGGCTCCAGTGCAGATGAATGATCTCCCATTAACTTAAGGTCCAAGTGCAAGTGCCCATTTCGAATTTCACATGGAATGGCGCCGCTTTTATTCTGGTGAGGAGCCCAATTACATGCTGCTACCCCATGCTGGGCATCTCATATTAACAAAAATGTCCTGCAGCTTTAGTGCTCTTGCATTCCCTGATGCTCATTTTACTGCCTTTCTCAGCTGCACATTTGTTTATCAGATGCACCCCTAAGCCCATGCTCATTCTTTGTCTACATATTTTACATATAAGTGCAATAAAAAATTTAATTAATCTCTGACAGCTTATTGTGTTGACATATCTCCAACATGTAGAATAATGCCATTCTATTGTTAGAATACACTGATATTAAAATGTTTGCATTTTTAATAAAATTATTTATTAAATGTAGACACATTAAATTATTCACAGGCCAAGCTAATTGCATCTGAGTTTTTTTGTTTGTTTGTTTATTGCAATCTGTAATTTTTTTTAATAAAATGGATCACTGACTTGCTTCTCTGTCTACATTAGGCCATGTCCGCCTCATCCATAGTGGGACCCAAACACGGCACGCCTGTTGCTCATTTGTCTTACCTCTTGTGTTAATCACCCCCAGCTGCCTCTTCTTAGCTCCCTTGTTAGTCATGTATTTAGGTGCTTCCCAGTCATGTGTTCCCCAGTCTTGTTATTGACTTCAAACCCATGTATCACCTGTGCCCTCCCTATATTCCAATCCTTCCATTTTCCCATCTCCACTGTAATCCAGTTACTTACAAGTGTCTTCTCCTTTTACTTAATAAACCCCCTTTGTTTGCTCACTGCCCTTGAGATTTTCATCCCACATCGTATGACAGTCAATAGATAAAGTTGTTTACAAGTTTATACACATACATTACAATGTCATAATTCGTCCTACATATGATGTGTTTTGATCTGGTAGTTTTTCAGCTTGCATAGATACACTTGTACACCCTTCATTTAGGTTTGAAAATACGTATGCTGCTGCAGTTACTGTGGCATTATAGTGCATAATTGAAGACAAGAAGAATGTAGGCCAATTTTCTGGTTGGCTGGGTTTTAACAAAACATGACCATGACAGGGTCAAGTTCTGCTACATTTTTCCAAAGCCAAAGACACATAATGCCAAAGACGAAATTACATTTAATTATCCCACAGGTTAGTATGCAGGATGATGGCTGTGCTATCTTCATTTGCTGTCTTTTAAGAGCTCTGTGTTGGCACTATGGTTTTAACCTACGTCAGATATTCTAGTCTGAGTTTCAAAGGCTGCTGTCCGTGGTGCTGGTCTTCCTTCAGAAAACACAGAAAACCCAGATGTGTCATGATGGCTCCTTTGAAGCCTTACAGCACTGATTGCATCATTCTGTAGCGTCCTTTTAAGTTAGGCCTTCAGGGGTATGCAAGCACCTTCCACAAGGTGGCAGCACTAACAATCATTAGCATCACCTGCGGTCACTGCTGCTTCTGGATTTATCCCCCCCTAGAGTAGAATATAACTTGCAGTTTCATAAACTCCCTATTGAGCGGCATTTACGGTTGCATGTTGAATACATTCGGTAGCCTCCCCCAGACGGTCTTAACTGATCACACTCTGCCGTCTGTACCCTTTCCCATCCTCTTCCGTACAACTGGGACTCAGGTTGCACTTGTAGCAGGGAAGAACTGGCAGCATCAGTGGTAAAGTTTCTCATGAAAAAATCTTTTTCGGCAAGTGCCGTGATTAAATACATTGCTTATGTTCCTTTACTGTGCTTCTCATTGGCACACAGTTTGTCCATCTGTACACATATATGGGGGAGGTACGTTGGTTCTGTCCAGCCATCCATTATCTATACCTGCTCAGCACAAGCAGTTATCGAACAATGATGGATGGATGGATGGATGGAGGAATGGATGGATATTGGCTCTAGGGGATTCATAATCCAGGGTAGGAGAACCATACTTCTGTGAGTGTATAGTTTCCATGTTCCCCCAATGTTTGTGCAGATCTCTTTCTGCATTCTAAAAAAAAAACCCCATAAAATCAACATATTGGAGTGCGGACAAGTTGGCTCCGCTTAGGGGAATCTATTAGCATTTCCCAGCATGCTCTGTGAGCTTTGTAAACAGCCCATCTTTGTTAATTTAATTTAGTTGTGTATAACTACTGTCTGTTGTGCTGTTATTGTATTGTTTTGTAGTATCATGTATAGTGTTTAATGAATGTTATATGTTGTATATAGCGTTTGTGTGTGTGCACCCACCGTGTGTTGTTGAAGTAGTGGGGACCAGTGTTGGGCATGTACCTTTAAAAAAGTAATTAGTTATAGTTGCTAGTTACTTCTCACAAATAGTAACTGAGTTAGTAACTGAGTTACATCATTATAAAAGTAACTAATTACCATACAATGTAACTATTGCGTTACTTAAAATATATATATATATATATATATATATATAAAACTATAAAATAAATATAAAACATTGTACACTAATCTAAACTATTTTAATGTTGTTGTGGGACAACGTGAGAGACAA
>JAODKF010000018.1:13194524-13209021 GCA_026779585.1 Mormyrus proboscirostris
GAAAATATTAATTCATTGTTTACCTGGGTCTTTAGTCTATGATTCGCTCACCTCGCCTCTTATCTGACAAGTTTTCGAGTTTGAGTCGTTCGTTCATCACATGACAGCCCGATTAGCTAACCGAGGCAGTCTGAGCCGGAAAAAGAATTGATTAGTTCATACCTCGAGTCTTCGGGTTTGAGTCGTTCGTTCATCACGTCGCAGCTCCGTAAGCTTAACCAATGCAGTCTGAGCCGGAAACAGAATTGATTAGTTCATTCCTCGAGTCTTTCGAGTCGTTCATTCTTATGTTATGTGACAGCACTGGATATAAAAATTAGTTACTAATTTACAACCTTCCTTACAAACCACTTCAAATCACTCCCACGAGATGACTCGTTCTTCCCGAGTGACATTAAAGATTCGTTCAAAATGAACAAATCGTTCAAGAACGACCCATCACTAATACATACATACATGAGATGTGTGTGTGGCTATTATGAATGTTTTTGTAAGGCATTATAATAAAATGAATGAATGAATAGATCTTTGTTGCTATAAGGAATAAACAAGTGGGACAATAAGGAATAATTCCTTATTAATAATAGCAAGTACACTTATACTTTATTTTTGCAAGCAATTTATTTGTACATCAAAAACACAACATTGTCAGGCTCTTGGTATATCATATATGTACAAATCAAATTTCCATGAAAAGCTGGCTACAAGACAGTCCGTGTTCAAAAGATGAATAAAGGAATTAAAAATAATGACTTTGTAACACTATATGACAATTTTAAAAAGAAAAAAAAACACTACACACTACACAATCACAAGTAAAAGACTACACTATCAACAATCAGTAAGAGGCTTTGTATGATACTGTTGGTGTATTGACTGCTTTACTGCACACATAATTTCAAGTAAAAATAAAGAACATTTCAGTTCAGTAAAACAATTACCATTTAATGCATAACCATATCACAGATAACAACTATATTTTATATGCTTGTTTAAGGGCTTTCAAAACCAATACTGCATTACTAGCAACATAACAGAGTACTCAATTCTGAACTGAGTAGCATTGCACTCAACACCAAGATAGATTACAACAGTTGAACAAGTTCACAAAATCAGCTTTTGGAAACTGACCAAATGAGAATTTCCAGGCAATAAATGACACAACACTGAGACACCATGATTAGGCAAAAAAAATCCCAAACATCATGTGTTCAGTTTGTAATCAGCAATACCATTTGTGTAATGCCGTTATAGTAAACAGTTTTGTTCAAAAGTGGAATTCTCTTTAGCTGTTTGCTGATGGTTATTTGGTCGGCGTGATACCAGAAAATTCATGTATGTAAATTTTTTGGGAAAATATATAAGTGAAAAGACATTCCTTTGAACAGCACATACATTCAACAGCTAGAATATTTAATTGTTCCCATTATACAAAATTAAAAAAAATCTGGAATATTTAATCAGTTAAATTAAAATATTAAAAACTGTGCTTGTTGTGTTTATCAAAATGCAAATTTGGTCTGGCTCAATGAGAAAACCATGAAAAATTTTATTTTAATCCATGTCATGAAAAAATTTTGACAATGCCCCTGTGATTTCAAAAATGATTCTTATTACATTTCATTTCTAACAAAAAAGCCAATTGAATTTGCTATATAGAACTGTATATATATATATGTGTGTGTGTGTGTGTGTCTGTCTGTATTTGTGTTGTACTCTATATTTTATGCGCTTTATAAAAATAAAATAAAATATAAAGCTAGTGTGACATTTATGCTGAAGAAGTAACTGTTTTAACCCAGAATTATCATTATGGATTTTAATTAATCATGAATGAGTAAATAAATAAACTATTTAATGGTCTCATTATATGTAAATAATCATAATTATTTTATGATGTAATCTGAATATTTCAAATATTTTACATTATTTACCGATTGCTGACTTAACATAACATAGGGAGCCACATTAAGAACTGATTTCCCTAAATAAATACATAAAAAAAACAAGCATTAGCGACAAACAGAGAAAGAAACTCCAGTCGCAGGAGGAGGTACAGGGTTGTCATGAGCAAATGCCACCAGAGGACACCTCACCACCTTGTTATGACCTGTCCGTACACACAGTAGAAGGGAGCCCCCCCCCTCCTCAGAAAGGGTGCGAAGCCGGAAACGCACGTGTTTTATGTGTAAGCATTGAGGCGCTCTTTGGAACGGGTGGAATGGATGTCATGCAGCTCCTGCTCCTCCTTGGACTTGATATCCTCGTACTTCTGCATCTTGCATGCATCTTTCACGTAGGCCCAGTTAGACGAGAGAACCATCAAGTAATGAATCTAAAAAAAGAAAACACATTGATATATATTATACTGCATGGTAGATACAACTAAGTTAACAATCATGAACAATTCATCATTTGTTTGTCTGCCTTCTCTTTCCATTTCGAAAATGTAGTTTTCTAGCATTACCGATCTTTATTATAGGAGCCTATATGTCTTCAAGTGCTACCAGCAGGTGGAGCCCAAGAGTAAATTAAGGACCTAGCATAGGATCTAGTCTTCATCGGTACACAAATATGATTTGTGAGGCGATTACATGTATATACTGTATACTTTTGGAATTAATGTTTTATATTAGCATGCCCTCCTGGAAACACAAATTTAAGTCTAAACTTACAAGTGCAAGACTTCAATTTAATCTTCAGTTATTGTATCTGCAATGTTGACAAGCTAGAACACAGTGCATTATGCTTACAAAATATCACTTTAACTGGACTTTATTCCAGAATCTTATGCGTATCATTGCTTTGATGATGCTTTTAGTAGCATAATCTCACTGCACTTGACGCCATTATCCTTCAGCATGCTGTCTTAGAAAATGGCCTCTCACGTTCACATTCTCAGTTCCTATGGCAACCATACTCCAAGCATTTGCAAAGCGCAAGTATCTCTCTGCAAATGAGATGTATGTCATGGTGTTGCACTAGAATATCCAGAAGCATTCTTCTCTGCCCAAATCAAAAGAGCCGTTCATGTAATGCCATAGTATGTATACCAGACCTTAGACTAGATGATGAGCAAAATGCTTTTTACTAAAATAATTCTTCATGCAAAATAGATGCAGTTATTCTTCAGAGACTGTGCAGCTGTACTATAAGAGCAGTGCTCCTGTGATTTAAACTTGCAAGCTTTTTGTCATGCAGTAAAGTCAGTGGTTTCATAACATCACACCATTTGAATTTATGATTTCTGATTCATTGCAATCAGAAATTCTGTTTTTGCAGCATAAGCCCCTAAATATTAATATTTACATTAATCAAGTGAAGGGTTTTCCTACTATAACTGCAATGGTTTGTCATTGGTATTTATATAGTAGTAGTATAATGCAATACATCATATATATTAAATAAATATCATTTAATTCATATATCACATATAATACTCTTAGCATTCCTGCATAGATCACTGCATGGTAAACACTGGAGACACAGAAATCGAAAAATTTCGAATAACAACAACAATATTAGATAGTAACGTTTCCTTTTGATCATCGATACCGGCATCAACAAATGTCAGATTTTGTTAACGAACCCTCCGGCCTCTTTATCTTCCGAGGCATTTGAGAGCAGTCGCAGGGATGGGTAGCTAATATGGCCTTTCAGCTAACATGTTAACGTGAAACGGCTTTCAAGCGCTCACCATGGCGATGACCACGGCTCCGGCTCCCGCGAGAGCGCACACAAACAGGTGGAATGTCAGGTCCAGCTGAAAAGCATTGAAATCAGGATGAGGCTCAACAATATGGTGGAGAAACTGGCTCTAATCAGGAATTTCATTGATATGTACAACAATAGAAAAAGCAGGTTAGACATTGATTAAACATTCACTATTCCAACTACGCACTTCTTGCCATGTCATCATCAAATGTGTCGGAATATAAGGCAAATTTAAAAGTTTTAAAGATGCAAATTAATTATTTTTCTTTTATCCTGAAGTGACAAAAAAAACCTCATATAACATTTTGAAGATATAATTTTTTCATTGCATAATTAAATGTTAAACATTTTATTGTAAGAGTGCTGCTTTAGTAGCTAATGAATTTAGAGGTTTGCTCTATGCCCACTGCATTGCTTTCCATTCTATTCATCTGCTCGAATGCCCCTTTAATTAATATCTATCTTTATATGACATTATCCTCCAGGAAGTGACATCATTTGTGGTGGGAAAGGAATACAATAAAGCTCAGTGTCATGAAATTTCAAATAATGGCAATGAGCTTCATTCCACCCTATTGGGTAAAACTATAGAAACTTACATTAATCAAAATTTTAGTCCTGATCCCTCACTGAGGAATGTTAACAGAATCTCCATCATGTTCTGTGCTTAACAGGATGGAGTTTCCTCCAAATGAAAATTGCAAAATAACTTAAAAATGATACTGAAGTTCAATTAATTGTGATTTCATGATAAAAAAAAAGGAAAAACTTCCATCTTTTAAAATTTATTAAGTCTCTTTGATGAGGTCAGGGAAAGACACTGAACAGTAGGAAAGGCCTTGATATGTACATTCAAATGCAACGCTAGAGTCCTCTTTTATTAACATGGTTCGCATTAGCATCCATCAGCAGTTAGGAAATTAAGATGCTTGTGTGCCATATGAGAATGCCATGTGGTTCGCACTGGTATTGTTATGTATATGAGGCGGAACAGCAAAGTCGCCAAGTGGATGACATGTATACTGAAGTGTCATTCTTCGTACTGACCTCGTTCGATTCGCACATCTTGAAGAATTTCTCAGACCCAGAACACACTTTCTTTTCCTCTCTGATGTTTATAATTCCTGATGTTAAAAAAAATCAAAGAACTGTAAATTCCTTAAAGTTTGGATGATTTCATAACTCAAAATTTCATTGGCGCTCTTATGAAATTCAGGCACCATAAACCTGCTTTAAAACATTTGAAAATGGACAACAAAATACAAACCACAATGAAGAAATACATCCAATCTAAATATACCTTTTCAAATAACTCTGCGACCAAGCTAATTCCTCTGAATTGTGGATAATTGTCTTTTTTGTCCAAAATTACTTTTTGTTTCAGTCGATTCATTTGTAAGTGCATAGCTATTTGACCTTTTAGCTAAGTGGAAGGGGCTGCAGCAGCCAATAATGTAATAACTACCGTTAATGAAATATGTGCCAATAACATAATAATTTTTACATTCTTAATGTAGTAAAAGTCGATAATGTAATGACTTACCAATAATGTAATAAAACTTCTGAATCAAAAACATTATTACTTGTAATGTAATTAGCTATTGCATTATTCGCTAGTTATTTCGTTAACAGAAGTTACCGGCTGCTACAAATGCAGCATTTTCTGTTTGATAGGTACTCTTAATTAAAAAAGAAAGGCGTGCAAAACATCCAAAGGCTACAAAACACACCAAACTGGCGGAGATCTAAGCACAAGTTGTCAACAGCGGTAGTGTTCTGGCAGATATTCCAGACGTTGAAGTACATGAAGACTGGCAGTGAGGTAAAGGCAGCCACTCCCAGCCAAGCCAGCATGAAGATGTATGTCAGCATGATGAACTGTACAGGGGACACAGATACCGCGTCATCACACTCAGACACGTTAGTCTTCATTTTCATTAGGCCCAGTGTAGGAGTACTAATTACCAATTATGTTTTATTTGTTTTACGTACAGTCGTTAATAGAAGCACCTTTCTTAACCTTTAGAATCTGGTATTTTATGACTTTGCTAACGCGACTAAGCAGACTGAGAATGCCACAGCTAATTTCCAGACATGAATAAATACAGATGGGGTTACAGTCCGATAAATCTATCATGAGGTGCAAATATCATACGGTGAAAATGCATTTTTATACACTACACCTAACCTGACAAACATAATAGCCTGGCCTATCTTACACAAGCTTTGAACACTTACATTAGCCTACAGTCAGGCAATATCGTTACCGCAAAGCCTATTTTATAATAAAATGTTGAATATGTCATGTAATTTATTGAACAATCATACCCATCGTAAAGTTGAAATATCATAACACGGACCATTGTGGCCCTGGGAGCATCTGTATGTTTTTTATCTTTTTTCACAGAGCCAGTTCCCGTCCCACCTACCAAGGCACTAACACAGCGGCCGCAGGTTGTGATCTTGAAGTCACCGTACAGATCCCTGAGGGCTCCAGTAGTGAAGAAGCCCTCCACCATCAGCAGGATGCCGTACACGAAGAAGGCAGATGCGATACCGTAAATCACATATTTTATTATGTCAATCCTGGAAAGGAGTTAAACAAATTAATATTTGCTACAGCATCAGAGGCATCAATTTACAATTATTTACTTAAAATGTACCTTTTAAGTAAATTTCATGCAAAAAATTTTATGCAGTTTCCACTTGATATTGGGAAGGGAATAGGCTCCCAATGTACAGTACCAGTCAAAAATCTGTGTACACCTGCTTGAGATCATAGTATTTTTTCCTTCAAACTATTTACACAATTAACAAGAATGGAAGGGTGTCTTATGGAATGACTAACGAAAAATTATGGGTCCAACTGCCATGCATTTGTAAGATGTAGAGTGGATATAGGAGTTGTGTATGTATGTTTTTCTCCATAAAGCATGGAGGGGATTGGAGAAGCATGGAGAAGCATGGTGCCATGATCTGGATTGCTCTGCTGGTGGCAAAGTCGATCTTTAACAATTCCACGGTAATCTTAAGCAGCTTAACTCTAACACCGCGGAGGCGTAGAGTTCCATCAAGATTACACCTGATTGGCCAGTCCCTCGATATTCAATGACCCAAAACACAACAGACCGCATGTCAATGTGAGGAAACGGACGTATCCCTGGGGATCTGCCGTGACATGGGGAGAACACGCAAGCTCTACATGGCGCTACCTGCTGACCCATCCATATAAACTGGACAAAAGAGCAAATTAGCAAAGAACGGTGACCCACGGTTACCATTCATCGCTAGCAATGGCGTGCAGAAGAGGTGGGAAGTGGTGCCAGGTGATCTCCTGCGGGAACGTGCTAAATGAAAGCCCTGTAAAGTGTTTGTAAAGCTGTTCTCAAGGCACATTCTGACTAATCCCAGTTCCAGTCAGAATTTCCAGCTGCCCTGAGCTGCCTTTTGATACTTGTGTCTGATTTTGCATATTACAATGTGTTTTGATCTACAGAAAAAATACCTTACGTAAAATATAAAAATCTATTGCCTTGGTTGTGTATTTTATATTCTACTAAATAAAATACACATAAAATACAGAATTTGAGATATACAAAATGACAAATGCACTGAACACAAAATCCATGATAAAAATGATAATCAACAGCTGACTGTAAGATAACTGACAAGCAACTGGAATTTTGTACATATATATATATATATATATATATATATATATATGTGTGTGTGTGTAAATACAAATGTGTTAGAGTAGAATGAAGTTATTATGGTGGTAACATTGTACGTAAAGTTGTCATCTATAATGCATTATAGATACATTAATAATACATTATAATGGTTGGTATAAGAATTAATAAAGCAGCATCTTCTATTGACAATCATAAGGCATTATAGTGTTGATTACAGTACTTCATAAGCTCCAATGAAACTCTCATGTATAATAGATTATAGATACCTAATTAAGGATGCTTTGTACTGCATTATGAAGATATCTATAGCACATTATAGATGAGAGCTTCATACGGCAGTCATAATGCATAATTAACATGGCTATAATGTGTCACGCATCTTTATATATATTTATAGTCATGTTGCCGCTTGACTATAAAGACATGTTGCCGCTATATTCATATGATGCTTTATGAATGCATTATGATGCATTATGAGTGTGTTCGTACTCTTACAGATATGGCATTCATAGAAAGTGTTGCCAATATTATTTATAGGACCCATAAAAAATATCGATAATATCATGAGTTTGAAAAAAAAGACAGAGGGGGTATGATATTGCGAAGACAAACACCCAAGGATTCAAAAATGAAGTCAAGCAGCCTCAGATACTCACATGGCAAAGACATCCAAGGAGTCAATAGGGCCTCTAACCACTTCAAAGTAATTCTGCAGGATGGTGACGGTGCCAGACAGTGCCTCATGGCCGCAGCCGCAGAAGAGCGCCACGCCGGCATAGAGCAGGATGGTGGCGATCAGCGATGGATATGGGATGCCGCCCAAGCATTTGATGCAGCACTCAAAGCAGCCTAAAATAATCAAGAGAGAACGACGGCCAATTATTCTCAGAGCGAAAATTCACAGGAACAGCGCGAATTCCCAGAAGAATGAAGATAATCACTGCTAGTGGTTTAATAGTGACTTTAACAATAATACAGTGATATCAGTAAATGGTGTTGCTCCTTAGCAAAGCTGCGCATACGTAGGAAAAGCTACTGATAATGTCTTTGTTGGTGCTGCTAACTAGCCAATTCAAAAATGAAGTCAAGCAGCCTCAGACACTCACATGGCAAAGACACGATAGCCGAACGTGTTAGCTAACTTGCTGATGTACGTGTCATTTCACCAGATTTACTTCAGATTAAAGATGGCAACACTGGTAACATCCACTTTTATGGTTTTCACATTTATCACCCTTATTTTAATAAAGCACCACAAAGTCAAACATCTTCACTCTCCAAAATGCAAGAATATAGATTATTGAAAATGTCTTGTTATATTGTATTGTATCTATTGTTTGTCTAGGCAGTTATATTGATCATCTTATGAGTCAATACCAATGCCGCGAGATACCAAACTCCAGCATCAGTTTATTTATTTAGTTCCAGTGATTGCTTTTTCCTTGACTGGGAATCCCTGGATGGATCACGCTTGTCATCATCAGATTAACAGCAGCTACCACAAAAATTTTACAAAGAAAGGATTACATTATCAGTGGAAAATGTTTTGTGTATGTCAAGTGTAAAGCTACTAGTGTATAATATATTGGGCCCGAAATGGGGACCAGAAATATGTGAAGATGAGCGTTGCAATCTCATCTAGCCAGAATAACCACTGACTGTGATGTGTAATTCTTGGCTCTGCTGATAGCTGGTCCTAATGTCAGAAAAGTGCTATCAGGCAAACGTGTAAAGAGGTGCAGTGATGAGGTTTAAAGATGTAGAATAGATGACTCCGCTTTGTGTTTATTGTGATGTGTCATGGTATTCTGCCCAATACCTGTTAGATAACAGGTACATGGCTGAATGAGGCTGGCAGTGGTCACAGTGGACAGAGGTGCCCCTCCAAAGACAATAGCTGCAGGATGGTGGCACAGGAAGGAAAAACTGCATCCCACAGATATTCCTGTGTGTCCGAAGGCATGACAGACAAAAAGGTGGAGCAGAGAAGGGATGTAGAGACTCCGGGGTGGAAGCTGCTTAGATGACAAGAGCATTAGAAGCCTGAAGACATGAGCCAGGCCGGCAGGAGAAAAGAGCAACGGGGACGGAGTGAGGTTTTGGAGATTAACCTTGGGGAGAGCAAGGGGTGAAAGGTGGAGGAAAAAGGGAGGAGGCTTTGGCACTTTGCCAAGAAACAAAGTCGCCTCGGCGGGGGTCATGGAAAAATCCGGACAGGGGGAGAACTAGCGAAGCTCACAGGAAACGCTGCCGGCACAGGTGGACAGCTGGGCGGAACAGCGGGAGCCCGTCCCAGAACGGCTGAGGAAGGACTGACGTCCTCAGCAGGCACGGCATGGGCATGGGAGGCGGCGGGCGGCGTGCCAGGGAGAGCCGAGAGGTAGATGTGAGAGCAGAACCAAGCATACCTTCCGACAGTTGGGGGGGGAGGGGGGTCGTGGTCGCTGAGAAAACAGCGGGAAGCGGTGACGCAAACAGTGCCGCTGGTAGGGGACATCGAGGGGGGGCAGAAAGGAAAACAAGAGGAATGTCACGCGCGGCAGTCAGGGGTAGAGGAGGGAGCGCGGACACTGTGCACGCGGACATGGCTTCTGTGAGTTTGCTGTGTGCCGTTGACTGCGAAACGGCATTGGAACATTCCTCTCAAATATTTCTCACGAATGTCTTACAAACATATTTATTTATACCGTTTTTTCTTTTCCCTTTTTTAAAAAAGACTAATTCCAAACAAAAAACTGCTTTACCAGTCTGGATCAATGTAATCCAGGGTTTTTACTTATTCTTTTATTTTCTTCCCAGAATTTGGGTTTACAGTCAGATCCTGTATAAGAAACAAGTGTTTTCCTGTTGAATCACAATATATGTGCAAACCTAAGAGGCTGACAGTGTGCTCAATGCACAATGAACATATGTACACATAGACTGTTTCCTTTTTGTATCAGTACTATGATCTGGATTAAAAATGTCTGGTAGAGGGGCAGCTGCGTTTACTCCTTGTTTGCTCTCCCTTCTCGTTAGAGATAAGGCAGCTCGCAGCTGTTCAGCACTGTTCTTTCAGCTCCGCCGCTGCTTCTGGCAGAACCTGACCGGAATGACAAGTACCTCTGTCATGGCTATAAGCGGAGCTGCATCCATTCATTCTGAGGCACCTGCATGAGCGCACAGATCGCCTCTATCAGGAATCCCCCTGCCTTTCCCTCCAAGCTGTCTGCAAACACCCAGATCAGGTTAATATCTCTACACAGTTTATTACTATAATGTGTTTTCGTACCCATATGCACCATCTCAGTCCAGAAGGGTCTCAACCTAGATTTTTTTGCTTCGTTGGATGTCGCTGATGGGGTTTCTGAACCAAAAACCCATAAAAACATCACTGTAACAGACTGTATTTAAAAATGGTTTAATCCATCCATCAAATCCAGCCATCCTCCCATCAATCCATCCATCCATCCATCCATCTTTCCATCTTCTAACCACATATTCTGATCTGGGTCTGGGGGATCTGGAGTCCATCCCAGGCAGCGCAGGGCACAAGGCTGGGGTAGACCCTGGATGGGACGCCAGTCCATCGCAGGGCACAAAACTGTGAATGTTCTTGAAATGTATGATAATAAAAACCTGTGTAAAATGCAGAAAATTGATGAACTATGCATTTTTACATAAAAATGAACAACAGTTATACTATAACCACACAACAGCTGAACTACATAGATGGATAGATAGATTCACTCTCATTTTGATGTTCCCTGGTCAGTATGAAAGATGATTCATTTGTTTATTTGTATTTCAATGTGCATTTCAAATACTTTCATATTTTTTCTGTTACACAAGTTGTATGCAAGTCACCATGTTTTGAAATGACTCCAAACACGCATTATGCAGCACAGTTGGACACAAGTATAAAGTCGGGTATAATTTACTAGCAAATTATTTCAGCAACATTTCCATAATTTAATTATTGAAAATGAAAAATGGTGACTTGATTGAGGATACACTTGCATAATTCATGCATAATTCAGTGACAGAAGCAAATGCTTAGAGGTACCAGTGTTTTAAATTATAACTGCATTTGCATTACCTTCCTTAAGAAAATCACTTCAGTGTTTCTAATGTATATTGTTTAATCACCCAGCGACACACCATCTTGTCAGACTGCATGTGCGTACAGACTGCATGTGTCTACAGACTGCATGTACGTACAGACTGCATGCGTCTACAGACTGCATGTGCATACAGACTGCATGTACGTACAGACTGCATGTGTCTACAGACTGCATGTGTCTACAGACTGCATGTGCATACAGACTGCATGTACGTACAGACTGCATGTGTCTACAGACTGGATGTTTAATACGTGTCCCAACAAGAAAGAGATCCTCAAGTTGCTTGTTTTCTTTTTTAAGTTTTTCTGATTTCATTATGGCAAAAGTGACATCTCTACATCAGTTACATTGCCATTGGGGTTTACACATTGTTAATATTAAAGCTGCATGCATGCATTACTACCCAATTGAAGTTTTATATTAATGTAAGAATTGGAAAAGAGCGATAAAATGTGATTACAGGCTTAACCAGCAAATTAAAATAGTGAGCTATAATAACTGTGACTTAGCTACAGTATAATAATTGTGACTTAGCCATAATAACTGACAAGCCTGAGATTTTGTCAGTTTTAGAAAAAAAAATTACACTCTGACCAACAGTCACGGTGAAACAGAATAAACTGTAATAAAAAGTAAGTAAGTAAATAAATAAATAATCTTTCTAGAGTAACAGAAGGCTTCTCTCAGATTACAAAGACCCACCCCTGCCCCCCCTTTACCACTTCGGCTGTCCATCTGTCGGCATAACGAACAATGAGAAAGAAATGGACCAGCCTTACTGTTAATCCACACAGTATCAAAACGAATGCTACCAGGCTAGCCAGGGTGTTCCTGGTGCTCTGCTTGTCCTCCGCCCATTGGGGCATGCCCAGAGCAGCAGGTCTTGCAGCTGACTATGTTACATCAAAAGTAATTTAAACATACATGCTTTGCGACATAAAGCACATTTCCCTCAAATTCACTATATAAAACTGAAAGTTTTGCGACATAAAGCACATTTCCCTCAAATTCACTATATAAAGTTAAACGTGTTGTGACATAAAACATATTTCCCTCAAATGTACTATATAAGGTTCAATGTGTTGTGACATAAAACATTTCCCACAAGTCACCTTTCAGATTTCAAACCCAGCACCAACTATCTCGGCTTATTTAATGAACCACTTTGGTTGCTATGCCAACCAATGTGCAAATTCTGAGAATAGACTTGAGAACTTGAGTGTAGTGACCCAAATACTGTATGCCAACTGATGTAACAAGATAAATGTGAATGAGACGCATTACAAGAATAAAGCTGTATTTCGGGGACATTTGGAATTATATCTTAACAAAGCCATAGTGTGAGATAAACATATACAGCAGTGATTGTACATGTATTACTGAACATCTCTCCAAACACTTTTGAAAAGATAAACACAGGATTTCATAGAATATGAAATTTCAGCAATAACGCTGCTTACATAATATAATATTTTTGCTTCAAATATGAAATACAACATTCTAAAAACAGTTTGCAATGCTTTAATACGTGATATTATACCTTATTGATTATACTGGGACCTGCACTTCAATACAATTAGGAGTAAGAGCCATAAAAAGCAACATAAATCTTTTACTTTTCTATTAACGTAAAATAGCAACTGGGGACTATAGGAAGGAAAAGGAACTAAGCAATTAAAGAGCAGCAGTAGCAGCAGTAGTAGTGATGATAATAATGTGATATGATTATTGTATTTGTTACTACTAACTTACACCATGAAACATTGCAGAAATGCTACAGGCATAAATACTACCAGAATGTATCACTTTTAATGATTCTTTAAAATTCCAACTCTCATATGTGAGAAAAATGAGCTGGACTTCAAGGAAACTCTATAAAACAGAAGCTTAAAGCAACCATCTGGAATGCAAAAAGCTGGGAAAAGCACCAACTCCCTTGACTGTTTATTTATTGCTTGTTTGTTCCTAATCTGGATGATTTAACCATTTTAACTTTCATGGTACTACTCTCCCGTATAACTAAACTACTAATTTATTAAAATATTGTAAAACTCATTTAATTTCCCTGTGCTATGAAAGGTTCCAAGGAGAACCAGTGTAAGCTGTCTGAAATAGGGTTAGAAGAACCCAGCCTTTGGCACAGGCCTGGAGGTGGTATTCACCATCAAACTTCTAGAGATTGGACTTTCCTTGTAGCAATATCGAGTAGGAGGCACAATGTGAGAGAGGTTTATAACTGCTGATACCCTACTCCTTGTGATAAACCCCTCCTATTCGACACTGCCCCTCCTACTCAACATTTGCCCTCCCACTCGACACTTAGCTTCCGGGTGCAGTGATATATCCTTGATTTTTTTTGTGCTCGCCAACCACATGATGAAAGGTGAGTTTGAAGTACAGTGCCATTTAGGTAACAGACCTGAGCAGGAAAAGACTCAGATGGATTAACCTTTAGCTATGAACAGCGATTTGTGAACATGGGATCGGGAAGGTGGCTGCACTCCTGGGGTATAGTCGGACTTACCTCCATGCTCAAATGCAGAGATGTTCATGACCGTATGTGGTACAGAGCACTCCAGACTATTCTTCATTGTTCTATCTTTTGATCCAAGGCTGTTTGTGTGGCCCAGGAGAAGTCAGGAACCAGCCAATCAAGTAATCATCACTTGGAGGTTAGTTGAATTTGGTGCATGAAGGGTCCTAATGGACGAGAGCGACCCAGAAAAGCATTCACGATTTTTGGAGAATGTCTGCTTGAAGCTTCTGTGTGAGAAGATTTCATGATGAACTCACACCAAAAAAAAAACTCCTTTGTGTTGATGTGGAGACATTGATCTTGAAGGCAGAGAGCTGTAGCCAGAAGACAGTCGTGTCTGTCACAACACCAACCCTAGTAGATACCTGTAGTCAAAGGTGGACATTTCAGGTCCAGAAAGTAAAAATCCAAACCAGGATTTTGTTTCAACCAACTAGTTGTGTACTCTGTGA
>JAODKF010000018.1:13238570-13254793 GCA_026779585.1 Mormyrus proboscirostris
CTACCACTGAGCACCATTCGCCCCCTCCAGCTGATTCAGAATGCAGCTGCACGACTTGTGTTCAACCTTCCTAAGTTTTCCCAATACAGAACATAGAGTAAATTGGTAATTATTGCAGAAAATTAACTAGAACTGATTATACAATTGTGACCATACTTCCTCTTTTGCCCAAACCTGTCCTCTTTTTTTGGGACCTAAAAATGCCTGAAATATCCAGGATTTCGCTTTGTTTCATGTTGACATTTGTTTTCTACAACAACAATGTTGGTTTCTACAATCAGGATACTTGCGTTGATGTCTCTCTTTGCATATACTGCACTTATCTTCTTTTTCACAAAGCAAACTATGTTTACCCTCAAAGGTGGGACATTCAAATCCAGACCAGGATTTTGTTTCAGCCAACCAGTTGAGTCTCTGTGACTGTGGCTCTTTATGTTCAACTGGATGGTTGAAACAAAACCTCGGTCTGGATTTGTATTTTCTGGACTTGAACTTTCCACCTATGTTCAGGTTTAATTGACATGTTACTGTTGTGTATTCTTTTAGCCAATCCAGCAACAGACCATGAGTAATTACCTTTGTTCTCTGCTTATTAATTCTTATTGCAGGCTCTCGGATGAATGTGAACAGAAAGTGAGGACAATGGAGAGCTTAGATGTTTGTTCCCCCAAGTTTAGTTTCTCTAGAGCAATGGAGGTGTTGGAGAGTCAGAGTAATCGCATGCTCTGTGATGTTCTGTTAGACCAGACTGTCCTCCCTGGTGTGGGAAACATTATAAAAAATGAGGCCTTATTCAACAGTGGTCTCCACCCTGCCAGTAAGGTACCTGTCATAATGTTTTTGAAACACATATTAACCCCTGTGGTCGGTGGAATTGGCCGTATACTTTTAATGTCATTTTCAAGCAACAGGACATTCTGTTAATTACGATTGCAAATAATATCTGTCCGTAATTGTTTTGTATTTATGCTTTATCCATATCTTTGTTGCAAGTAATTAGAATACCATTAAAGGTTCAGGTTCAAATAGCCGTAATTCTGAGTGCCACAGCCCCACCATATTAACCGTAAATTAAAACATGTGATGTTTCCTCAGGTCAGCCAGTTGACAGATGGTCAGATCCGCCATCTGGTGAAGATGACTCGTGATTTCAGTCTGCTTTTTTACAAGGTACACAGCTTCACAAGTCACACGAAGTTCATTAAGCTAGGCACAGAGAGTCCATCGCTATGCCCAAAAGGCGCTTGTAAAAAACATGCTCATATTGTTTTTATTTCCATAAAATCATGATTAGGAGATTTAATTTAGCATTTTTTTATCACCTTTGCATTTTTATCGTGGAATATGACGCACTGGGCTGAATGCCAGGGGCTAATTTCACTTTATTTTAATATAGTGAGATGTGCAAAATCATTTGCAGTAGAAGAAAAATCGTGTTCTTGAGCTGACAGCAAAATTTTGTCCTAATGCATCTTCAGTACAGCATGACAGTCTGAATATTGTTCATATGTGACATGTGAAAATTGTAAATTCCACATCAGACGATCAGTTCTAAAAACATAAACTGTACTGTGTCATTTTTATTCTTAATGAATAGCATAAATGCTTCCAGTATATGACGAAACCTAATATAAATGAAATCCAAGTGTGACCATCTTTGCCTTTACCAAATTCCAGTTATTTGCTTTGACATTATAATATACATTTGCAAGCAGCTGTGGAAGAGAAGATTATAAAAGAACGCTGTGTGATTTACTAAGTAGAAGAGTCATTTAAATGTGTGTACTCCCTACAGAAGAACAATGGTATGACTGTTCCCATCAGGTTTCTGCGTTGGCCAGATAAAATATATTTTAATTGACTGTACCTAATTAGTGCATTTGCCTTATTACAGCAAAATGAGATTAATTTCATTTACTAATTCACTTTTTCTTTCTTTCCAGTGTAATAAATCTGGATCCCCGCTTCATAAACATTATAAGGTATACAAGCAGCCTCAGTGTGGTCAGTGTATGGCAAAGATCACCGTCTGTCGCCTTGGAGACAATGGAAGGATGACATATTTCTGCCATAACTGTCAAAACGGGGCTCCCAGCCCGGTTAATGTTAGGTAAGAAGACTGCAGTCGCTTTTCTCTCCCTTATGTTATATACATTTTATTAAGGTAGTATTTAGATTGGATTTAAGGCTTATCTAACACGCTGCTCAGGCCTTTTTCCTTTGTGTAACGGGGGGGGGGGGGGGGTTTGTCCAGAGCAAGAAACACATCCCCCATATGCAGATGAGGGAGCCTGAATCTGGGAGATCATGACTGAGAATGTGCTGTCACGCTCTCCGCGCAGGATGCGAGCATTACCGGCCTCCTGTTTTTGTTGAGAGAGGCTTAAGCGGGGTTTGATCGCAAAGCCCGGATTGCTTCGCTGGGCTGTTTTTAGAATTTTAATTTAACTCGTTGCAAAATTCAGCAAAGCTGCCTCTGCTGTTTGTTTGCCATGTAAACCTAATGGCACGCCGTATAAAAATTAAATATTTTTTGCAGAGAAAATACTCCGACAGGCAACGCGAGGTAGACAATTTGCATTCCGGAGCGCAATGTACACTTATTTTATTGATAGGGGAACTTCGGGAATTTCGGGAGGTGCCGCCGTTAAATGTCGAGAAACCGTTCCATTCCGTGAGGAAACACGTGACCGACGTTATAGTTTTGCAAGGTCGTCAGCCAGATGTTTCGTAGCTATCGCATGTAACTGTCTCTACAGTAAACTTCCATGCAGGAATTCTTTAATGGGCCGGGTTTCCAAAGAAGGCCCGGAATGCAGTGACCGTGTGGCCCCGAGAGACGAGCAGTGGACATGTGAGCTCTGCACGCTGAAAAACGGGGCTACTGCGGAGTCCTGTGCGGCCTGCCTGTCGCCCCGACCCCAACGTAAGTGTTGCGAACCGTTGGCCTGCTGTGTGCCTCGGATTCAGTGATACTGCAGGCCTCCACCCTTCATGCAAACGGCGAAGGCGCGGGGCTGGTCGTCGGCGGGCCCACATTCGGACGCACCATGCAGACAAAGTAGTGGAAAGGAACCCCCAAGCGACTCTGTGATTTAAGCTGGTCGGTGGTAGAGTGTGGCCCGGCTGTGTTTTTCAATCACGCTGCTGTGAATACAGATTAATTCCTCAGCTCTAATTCCTCCCCACTCTACAGTTCCTGAAAAGGGGCCAAAAGAGGATTTTTCATTCTCCACCAGACAAGTGATAAAACACCCCTGCAATGCCTTTGCCAAGCCGCGGGAGGAACTGAAAGTCAATCGGAAGGCAACGTTCGGGACTTCGACTCTAATTTTCACGGATTGCACTAACGGAGAACCCTTGACGAGCCCAACTCATTCCTTTGGGAAAACTCATCTGAATTCTTTGGTAAACAGCAATATAAACAAGCAAAGCTTTGGTCAAGGGAGAGTAACTCCCAGATGTTCTCTGGGTTCGTCGTGTAAGAGAAGCTCTGAGGAATGTATGGTCTCCAGTCAGCCGTGCAAGAAAATGAGAATTGATCACAAGTCTTCCTCTAGTAACAAACCTCAATGTGGAAATCATAACTTCACAAGGTACATCTATATTCTCTGTTCATTTGTGCACTTGTAAAACGGAACAAAAAGAAACTAGCATAAAGCGCGCTGATTAAAAGTGACATCTGCTAAATTATTATTCAGACAAACTATTTTGCAAACCAGTTGTTTCAAATATGACACTATAATATTCCCCATATGGGCCAATTAAAGTTGTATGTTAGGAGAATGATTCAAATGTAGAAACGTTTCACGTTTTCATTAAGAAAACTGTATGTTCAAGGAAGGAGCTATAACTAAATCACTAGTTTGCAATATGCAACATGCTAAAAAATGCATAAAATCGCTCGGTTTGGTTAATGGTAGCTGAATGGCCTCAGTGTACC
This sequence comes from Mormyrus proboscirostris, assembly GCA_026779585.1. Taxonomy (NCBI): domain Eukaryota; kingdom Metazoa; phylum Chordata; class Actinopteri; order Osteoglossiformes; family Mormyridae; genus Mormyrus; species Mormyrus proboscirostris. The sequence continues at coordinate 13,242,514 of JAODKF010000018.1, forward strand.
TGCATTCACGCACTGTAGCTAAAATATGCAGATGGTCGCTAGCAGTGGGCCAGCGTATACGGCCCGCCATATTGTATACTTGACAGGGCGAGTTTGTGCCGGCCGTTTTAATGCCGCGTCCGTGTGCCTTTAGCTTTGATCCTCGGGTGACGCCGACGGACTTTCCCAGCAGCCCTCGCTGCATCGCTCACCGGCGGCCCTGTGCCCTGCGGGTGGTCAGGAAGGACGGGGAGAATAAAGGCAGGCAGTTCTACGGCTGTGCTCTGCCACAGGACGCGAGGTGCCATTACTTCGAGGTAAGGCTTACAAGCGACTTCACCCTTCGCAGAGCCATTAATATGGACAAATGGTCTCTGCACCTCCTTGTTCCTAAGGAGCTTCTCACATGCTACTGGGTACATCGGGTAACTGCTCACCCTCACAGTAATTCCTGCGATTAGGTGGCGAGTCAGGTGTCGTGTACCCATGAAATATGTACGTAAAAGTATTGTGCAAACAAAGTTAAATTGGTGAAAACACATTGGGGATCACATTGTTGTTTTTTTTTTTTTTCTCACAGTGGGCAGATCTGCATTTTCCAACCTGTAACCATGGGAAACGCTGCGTCCTCCGAACAGTCCTGAAACTAGGAGCCAATAACGGGCGCCGCTTCTACGTGTGTCCCTTGGGAATGGGCAGTCAGTGTGACTTCTTCCAGTGGGTTAAGTAGAGACCTTAAAATTAAGGCAAAGGCAAGGTTGGCAATTTCACTGCTACAGACTTGAGTCAGACATTTTGAAGAGTATGTGAAAAGTATGTATCTTTCCAGACGTAACTTTAATAAATCAATTTTAATGAAGCTATTTAAACTGCACGGGAAATGTAATCTGCTTTAAATATTTAGTGAGACAGTAGCACATTGTATTGTTTACAGCAAGAACATCAGTAGCAGAATTAGCATGCTTGCTTGTTCTGTTCCGCGTTGTAGTCTTACCCATTGTAATCCTAAATATTACACGCTGGTATAAGCGTTTAAACAAACAGCATATTCATTTTCACTGTTTACCGTGGATGTGTTTTAATTAGGAAAGATTCATTTACCATCCAATAAAAACTTTCTCACTAGAGAAGAATTACATGGTCTGTATAGTGCAATTTCAAATTAAGCCACTAAAAATGTAAACTTTAATTAGTTAAAAAAAAAAAAAAAAACCTTCAGTGCTTTAGGAGATGGAAAAAGACATTGCGTTTAGGTAAGGCGGGAAAGACACTTCGCCATGGAATGATTGTGAGCCGTTTCCATTACCTGAGTGCCCTGAAACTTTATAGCTAATAGCTGATTGTTACTTCATACCAATCCAGTCACTGTGTTGTTCCAGTGTAGCTTTAAATGCAGTCCACCACTCTTTGAACTGCATCCCTGAACTGCAGATTGTACACCATGAACGGGAAACTGGAAAATCCTGGCACTTTGTTGCACGCGGCACCTTCAAACAGAATACAGATAAATTCTTCAGAAATTTGAACTGCCATGTTGACCATAATTGACATTCTGATATGGCAGATATGTGGGTTGGACTTAGCCACGTTATCTAAGAACACCAAGCGATAAATTCATAACCCTTTTATGTCTGATACCTGTTTTTCCCTCAATTATTACATGAGGTCCTTAATACATTACTACTGTTCTAAGTCCATGTGTATCATTAGGGTTTATGCTTGTGGTTCTACTAAGAACATCAAATGTTAGTTTGCGCAGCCAGGCAAAAATGACCAAGTTTAAGCAGTAAGAATTGTTCATTGAAAATGTGACATGTGAAATTAATGTTTATTAAAGTTTATTAAAATGTGTAATACCGCCTGTAATAACATCGATTTCTTGGTAAGAACTTAATAAAGTATCTCTGTCAAGATGCGAAATGACTGTATAAAAGTAAAATGTGTTTTGACCCCCGCCACTTACCGTAACCACCGGTTGTGTTTGCACAAATAAGCGCACCAAAGAAATGCGGGACATGGTGTTTGATTCTTTTGATCGCGGTCTGACAAGCTGTTGTTGGATCTGTTCCTGTGCGCATTAATTCCACAGCAAGGTAACTGCACAAAGAGGAAGGCAGGGGAGTAAATCAGCGCTGGCTGCTCAGGTTACACCTCATTACATCACCGAAACACGGGCCCTGTTTGCTCTCTGCATTCTACTGTTGATTAACTGTATATCCCTAATTACTCTCTAAAAGCTGTTTCTGTATTTCCTTAAGTCTTCAGTAGATATTTTCATATTTTTATGCAACCAGTTAGACATTTTTCGTTTTTCATATGGACAGTAACACTTCTGCACAAAGTATGTGTGTGTGTGCATATATATATATATATATATATAAAAACAAAAAAGTGTAAGATATCCTAAATTGGCTATGCTTGTCAGCTACCGGGTTACTAGAATCATTGAGGGTTTCACTAGGAATGACAGGGCTGAATATTCACCACAAGTGGCGGAAACATGATCAGAGTCCTTTCCTCTAATTGTCAGGAAATACTCGAGCAAACCTCTAGCTGACAAGCGCAGCAGTTCTGCCATCCGGGTAGTGCTGCTATCCTTCACGTCAGTTAAGGAAATCCGTTTAAAATGGTCTTATCGGATCTATTTAACAAGCCCGGGAACCTTGGGAGGAATCGCATCATAATGTCCCCGTCTCCGGTGGCGGCTGCCCCCCCCACGGCGCTGTCAGCGTAGGCTCCTGCTCCGGCGATCGGAGAATCCCCCACACGGCTATCAAGAGCAAGAGCACAAAAGTGAATCAGGCAACCGGACCCGCTCTAAATTTGATTGTAGGTGATGTGGAGTGAAGAAAATCAATACCACAAAAAAAAGACGTAACCCTGGAGACCAAACTCGCCAAGCAGGTGGAGGTGAATTACCATTTCAGGTTTTTTTCTCTTTTTAATCAAGCGTCTATGGAGAAATCTAACATCCAAACGGCACCCCATGTAAGATATCAAAGTTTTTTTGTTTTTTTTTTTTTTTAAACAAATAAGGTACATATCGCACAAACAAGACTGTCAGTTTTGCCTGTTGGCCTTCAATTGTAAAAGCGAAAATGGAGATGGTTTCATTAAATATTTAGAGCTTCCTGGACCAAGAGACGATGCATTTTTCAGGACTCGCAGTAAACAATGATTGTAAGGAAAAGCAGGAATAGGCACACAGGTACTTTCCTTAAACAGGATTAATACAAACCCTGGAACCTTGTGCTTTGCGCCGTTAGTTGACGTTCCTGCAGCTACGTTCCCGGTCTGATTAATCACAATCATACCTACACCCAGATAAATAAAGTCAGGCCACAGAAGCAGGACTCACACACACCCTGCAGAATTCTCCTGGCATGGGGTTGTTGCGCCCGAACTACATCCCACAGTTGTGCGAAAACTATCATTTCAGCAGAGGTGGAAATTTCAGGTCCAGAAAATAAAAATCCAGACTAGGATTTTGTTTCAACCCACCAGTTGAGCATAAAGAGTCACAGTCATATAGTACACAAGTGGTTGGTTAAAATAAAATCCTGGTCTGGATTTTTACTTTCTAAACCTGAAATGTCCACCTCTTCATTTTGGCGTCAGATGCCAATACCAATTTCATCTGTGTATGTGCACTAATCCGATTCCAATAAGTTTATTCATCCTGATACAGGACATTACCAAATCTACAAATATACATTTACAATAACATAGGCAAAAACTTTTAGGCTAACAGCTAATTTCAATGGACTGTTTAGTAAAGTGCAAATCTACTATAAATAAAAACAAATGTACGCGCATGTTTGGTTTACAGAAAAGACAATGTTTCAGGTTAACGAGGAAGACAACATTAAAGCAGAGTATAGTACCAATGGTGTCATGTGCATGGATATCGACATGTTGTACAGTACGCCTTTGATGCATGACAGCACTGGGTTTATAAGGGCCGCAGGAGGTCAAAGGGTCCGGTGAAACATTCTGTTAAGATAAGAGAGAACAAAAACGTTAAAAGATGTGCTCATTTGGTCATTTTATATTGTACTTAGAATATAGGACTGACATGTGAGAGTGTTTGACATTTAAAAAAATTGTCTTCAAGGTTTTTCAAAGTAAATTTTATGGCCTCTTACATAAAACACTATTAATGGTTTAAAGTTTGAGATTAAAATTGAATCACACCTTACGAAAAAGCATGTCGGGCTCATAAAGGGAATGATGAAGAATATATTTCAGAAAGAAGGTGGAACGTTCTAATCTAAAATGACCTAACTTGCAAGGCAGTTCTCAGGACTCCTCTTGCGTCCCAGTACAAAATTCACTGAAATTTACTCAATCCAGGATCACCTGGATTTTTTTAGGCAAACAGCTGCTGCTGTTGATTAATCAGTAAGCCCCTACAAAAGGTGTCACCCTGATTCTTCCACAACCCTACCTCAACACATTTCCCCACGTCCCGAGTCACAGACTCCTAACGTTACAGTAAATCAGAAACCTGACCTTTTCTCACCACTCATGTCAGTCTCTGCCTTGGCTCTGTCCAGGCCTGACTACCGTAACTCTCTGCTGGCTCCCGTTCCCTCATCAGCCACACACCCACTCCAACTCACAGAACTCTGCGACTCTGTGTTCCCTGCCCCCCTGTCAAACGCTCACTGCTCTTTGCTTTGTACTTCACACCAGGCCTGATCAAAGACTTAACTTGGCCAGAGTTAAGACCCACTGCCTTAACACTGTTTTCCAATTAATGCCCCAACTTCCTTTTAAGTTGCCTTTGATAAAGATGTCATCTAAATATACAAAATATATGCTATTGATTGTATTTTATTTTCCGTGTACATATACAAGCAGCTGGATATAATCCGGGAGCCCCCCCCCAGAGGAGCGCAGCCTGCCGCTTACTCTGCTGGCCGCTAGGTTAGCGCTTCCCACGAGCTCACAATCAGATTTACAGCATATGAGTTTAAAAACAGGTACACATATATTACAGCAACTAAAATAAAACGGTGAAAGTACAACACCCACCTGATGATAATTAGGCTGACAATTTCCATTAAGCCATTTCGTGAACATATCGAGTGACTTATTAGTTGTTAAGTCTTCAGCTGTGAAACCCATGTTTTCGGCAAAAATCGAGGCTGTGTAAAGAACGGGAAAAGGGAGAAACCTGATAATTCTCCTACGTCTGGGGTGCCTAAACGGCATATTTTTAACATTATAGACAGGAATAGAGCAGAGCTGAACTGCTTACTGTAAGAGATTGCTCCAAAGAGAAATTGAGTGTATATTCATATTATTCCCTAAAATAAAGATTCCTGGTTCTCATGGGGGGCTGATTACCTGATTCTCCAACCAGCAAGGTGTGTTTGGTTCGCTCCATTACTGCCCTTGCCACACCAATGGCGTCCTTAATCCGCCTGAGATCTCCCACTGCCCCCACTTCCATCGTATCTCTGAGTTGCAAACAGACGAAACCCAGCACCACCACAAGTCAGTCTCCGGCAACTGGAGATACTCTGATCTCCCTCCAGTCTTCTACACGAGAGGCTTTGGCATGCACTGCTCACCCGTTCATAATCATGGCGTCAAGAGTGGTCTCCCCCTTCTCATCCGGGCTGCCCCCATAGCCCACGCTGCCGTCGCACTGCTCCGCTTCACACTGTGCACAGCCCCTCTCCAGAGCATCCAGTATGGATCCGCCCGAACTGAGGGTCTTCCAGGCTTAAATGAAAGAACATATGTCACGATGACCTAAAACAAGGGGTTTAAATGGCTGGCCTACTTTGTGTGTGGAATCATAAAATATGTTTCTCTAAATATCAGATCTGCAGCCGAGAACCATAAAAGACCACAACTTGAAATTTCAAAAGACCCACTAAAGTCAGCATGCCAGATCACCAGTTGGCATGTAATCCTCGACGACTTGGTTTGAAAGATAAGGAAGCCTACAGCTGCAATTGTATGACAGCTTGTGTTTAATATTCAGATTATTACAGAAAATAACCAGGAATATGAGGAGATATTCTGTACTGAAGTGAAATAACATAATTCCAGCGATTATATTTAAAGAAAGCTGCCGAGCTAGAATGCCAACATGTGAATGGCTGTTTTTAAATCACTTCCCCACAGTATGAAGCAAACTAGAAAGATATATTTGCCCTCTGTATTACAACAGCTTTAAACAGGGTTGATAGCTGTATTGTCATTAGTTTAGTGTGGCTGTGAGCAGCATTCTTCTCACTGCGAACAGAAATCAATGTCCCCTTGAGTCAAATGTGAAAAACAGAACAGAAATATTATAAATTTTACCTGTCGTCGTAGCGTCCTTAAAAGACCAAGTATTTATTACGAGAGGTAGACCGCCCCGGCAGGGGGACAAGAGGGAGATGAAAAGCACTGCCGAAAGAACACTTAGAAACATTTTAACTAACTTACTCTAAAACTGGACTGCTACTTTACATATACGTAAAAAGTGATTACCACTACACATAAGATTTAGTTACGCGCCCCTTCGCTTCCTCATATGACAGCTAATGACAGGTATAAACGCCGCTATAAAAGCGTTCACACTGCACGGGTCGTCACCTTCGAGTCAGACCCAGCTTCAGAACTTTAGAATGAAGCTCTTCCATCTGCCTCTGCCGCCGAAAAATACCGAAAGCGTCTTCGTATTTGAACCGACAGCTACTACGTCACTTCTGGTCTATCACGCGCGTCCTGACACCACGTGACACAAGGCGACCTCTGTCCGCCTGTGTCACATGTCAACATTTTGGAAATTACGTCGGGACGTTATTAGATCGTGAGTCAGTTGAATGCGGCTACGGTCTTTGGAGTGCCTACATTAATGTGTACCAGGAAACGTGCTGAGAGTCACATTCAAATATCATACTCAACGTATGTGCAGAGAATAATGTGAAATATATAATAATATAACAATGAAATAAACAAAACGCGGCATGGTAAACGTTTAAGTAAAAATGAATGCGTTTTAGTCTGCTGAATCTGGACTTCTGATGCAAGTTCAATACGTTAATTTTCAGCCACACATAGAAATACATTGTCTTTTAAACAAAAAGTTACACATTGTAGAAAAGCAACGGCATAGTAATAGTATTAAATATTAACACATATTCATGGTTGAAACTTACATAAGAAATAACCATAAACTAAAAAGTTTATTTAATTTTCCTCTTTATGCCAATTAAAGCTAGTAATCACCTGCTGTGTCACTAGACCGTTCACCATGTGCTCTCTCTGCCTTGTTATTCTAGATCTCTAAATCTCTGGACAGCGGCAGTCCTGGAGATATGTATTCCCCAAAAGACCTCCTAACTATCTGCCCTACTGGTAACTATCATCATTGCCACCACTCAGGCGGTTCTCCTGCAGCATGTCAGCAGTATTTGTAAGGAATAATTGGATGTTCTGGTATCATTGTTAGAAAAAAAAAAACATCTTTAAAGTTAATACAAACCTCTACTGCATTAGCTTGTTATCAGATGTAACAAAACAGACCTTGAGCACATACATTTTCAGGGGCCAGTTTTTAGACAGCACATTAAATAGACATTTTGGAACAAACTACAGCTTGTCCCATTGTTACATTTATTTTATTTAATTCTTAGATGCTTTCAATCCAAGTGATGTACACGTGAGGCAAATGGCACATTTGATCCCTTTGTAATTACAGGCAAAACACGAAAGTGTAGTTGTTCATTTTGCAGCAGACATAGGTCAGAGTACCATGTGAACAGGTGGGCATAGCGTTTGAATCAGCCGCAGCTTGAACTCACTGTGGCACAAAGCACTTGAATATTATGTAAATCTTGATTCATATAATACAATATTTTGAAAGCCAACGCTTCAGTGAAGAATTACAAGTAACAACAAGACCTCACATTACATGATGCAAGGATATTATTTACAAGTAGAACAAATGTTGGTAGATTGTTCATTACTGTTGAGAGTCGGTCGGTTATTAGTTTCCTCCTAATGTCATTTCAAAAATGCAATTTTTTTTAAGAGTTTTTTTTTCAGCTTTGACTGTAGGGTTTGTCTCATGGCTTTAAATTGTACGGCAGCTGTGTAAATTCTGTTACCATATTGCAGTTCCTGCTGGTTTTAGGTCTGTATTTTGTTTGGTAAATACAAAATATGTGCTCCAGGTTCTCCTAAGTTTTTCTCACTTTTGTCATAATTATTTATGTTGTTCACCTTATTAATGAAATGTGACTTTGGAGTGGAGTATACGATTACAGAGCTACAGGTTAGCTGGAAATATTTCTGCAACTCTGATTTCTGCAAATCAGAGAGACTGATTAAATGTCGAAATCCGAATGTACACTGTGTTTGCATAAAATTTAAAAATTCAAAAGCTGGCATTTTATGTCAAGAATTAACACACTATTTTAAAAATAAATCTGCTATGAATGACAGTACACCATTGTAGCTGAGTTAATATTTATTTTCAGATTTCTAGATGCCAATTTCTGTTCAATCTATTTATAACAAAATGAATCATTTGAATAGAAATACTGAACAGAAGAGGTTTCTGAAGTCTCTAGGCACATAACACCAGACTCAAGTCACAGCTTGCCTGTATGTACAAATGAACGCTGCCAAGAACAGATTCACCAGGCCAGTTATATGCAAGGGGGCAGTTATTTGCTCTTTTTCCATGAGAATTTTGTATTGTGTTATTAAAAGTTATGATGATGGATTTTATTGAAGTAGAGCTAATGTTAAAAGAAAAAAGTTCTTGCCATATATTAAATGGAAATAAATACAGTATGAATTGATGATTTAATACTGGAGAAACTTACAATTCAGTTGAACACAACATACAATGACACATTCAGTACTGTATTACTTCAGGTTAGTAACATACAATGACACATTCAGTACTGTATTACTTCAGGTTAGTAAGATATCTTAAAAATAATCATCAGTGTTTTTTTTTTTTTTTTTTTAATCAAAATTAATATTCTATGAATATTTATAGGTAATTCTCTGCAAAGCTGGATGATTGAAGTTTGCAGTTGGAAGAATCTGATGTGGCCTGATTCAGTTTCAGCACAAGAGTGAAACCAAGGCTGCAAAAAAAAAAAAAACATGGCTTAGGGGTCCTGTAGCTTTGACTTGTCATACTGTGCTTTGAATTAAAAACAACCTCGAAAAACACTAGAGTTTCAGAGCATGGCAATACTATTGCCATAGCACTACCAGGAGAGCAGAATGTTTGTCGTTTTCATCCCTGAGAACAGAATAAAACAGTCAAACATTTGGTCAAAACAAAATAGAATCCTTACTTTGTCAAGAAAGCCAAGATAAGATTTCCGTTTTATAATTCATATGTTAAATAAACAACGGGCGATGCCTTGTAAACTCCCGCGCAGGTGTCCGGATAAAGGGAACAAATAGAGCACAGAGTCTTTCTGTAAAATACTTTCTTTGTATTATTGATCTAAGTTAAAGAGCATCAACTAAAAGGATTGCCCTTTTTAAATATAGCCTCATCAATCACACATGCCCTTTGTAGCAATATTGCAGGGTGTCCTCTAGAACATTCTCTTGGGGTAAGCCATTAAAATTAGCCTCAGTTCTCTCCTGTGGATGTTGCCCAGGGAAACTTTGTTGCAGTTTCCATCTAATAGAGTGATAAAATGCACCATATGTGCATGTCATGCTATTTTCTATTTTTGCATGTTTGCACTTTTTTGCTCGCAAAGAAAAGGGGTTTTGCTGTCACAGATATGCACATATCCAAATATAGACATATCCTGATCGCCTTATGCATCCTAGGAGTAAAAAAATGTTAAGTATTAAATTTTCTAAATTAAATATGTCTACAGACAGATTATTTCCATGCCTAGTTCTGTTTGGTCGAAATATACAGCCTTGTCTTAAAATACTAGCGTGTTTTTTTCCCACTATGCTCTTGAACTGTATTCACAGATTTTGCATGCTTTTTTTCTACAGAACTGCAAGGCAAACTGTGTTTCTGGGATCACAAAAAAACAGCAGTATTGCAGTTTGCAAAACACACGCAGCATCCACACCCTGAATAACTGTACGATCTCAGTCAGTTTTGTCTGGATTCAATCTTTGGTAACATGGGGCTGAAAGCATTATATAACCTGAAGCATGTTTCATTTGATTGTAGGGCATTCACACATACAAATGGCATGGTCCCATGGGGACCACTGACAGGACATCTTTGGAATGTGCGAGTAATTATGTATGCTAACATAATTCAATAATGCATCTTATTCATTTCAGAGCTTGTGCGTGTTATGTAAAGGACAGTGAACACAGTAATGCCCTTTCGATTCTTTCAGGAGAACTTTGATCAGATAGGTCTTGTCTATTTTGTAGCTGAATATTTTAAAGACTTTTTTTTTCAAAGGTCAGACTTGTATATTATTTGAAGATAAAGGCGAAAGCTGAATCTGACTTAGAAATGATTGCTTACATGAGTTATGGAGAGCTGTGATTTTTCTAAGAAGTTTTACTCAAATAGAATTTCCCATTGTTCTGAAGGAAAGGATGCACTTTTATTAGTTTATTTGTGTAGTGTGACTTCTCTATAAAAGCTGGCATATTACATGTTTTCACTTTGACTCCCTTAGGAAGGAAAAGAGAGACTAATGAGGTTCCTGGGAGAGATAAAAGACACAATTCCACCTCCTCTTCTCCTTGTGTCGCTTGGAAGGTTAAGATCCCTTCATTAAATAATGAATGTATAGACAATGGGTTGAAGAACTGATGCATAGAGAAGGACCTCTAGTAATCACAAGATTTTTTTGTTTCCTTTTGTTTTGGAAGACGAAGGGAAACAAAACACTTTTATTCTGTAATGAACTTGCGGCATTTGTGGAGCTCATAGCTCAGAAATATGGCAGAGATGAATGCTTAAGTTCAGGAATGTCATAAAAGATGGGTTACATTTAAATAAAGATGGCAAAGATTATAGCGTAACGCAAAAAAAAATCAACTTAATTACAGATTTAATTGGACATTTTTGTTGAATTAACTGTTACCAACAGCAATAAAATCAAACGGAATTTCGATACAACCGAATATCGTTAAACCGACAATGTAATCTTTTTTTTAAGTTAAGCCCAAGCTGAGTTACCGTGGACACTGACTGAGCTTTGAGGCACGCCCAGTGAATGAACTTAAATGAATGAACTTAAATGAATGAACTTAAATGAATGTAAATGCACTTTGTCCAAAGTAATGTGTGCCCTCCCCCTTCCTTCCATCCCCCCCCCATCTCCTGCCCCTGTCCCAGGACCCACATGGTCAGACCAAAATCCAAAATGGGAAAAACATTGTCTGATGTCGATGGAATCAATGTTCATGCTTATGCATGGTCTCATTTGAATGGTCTCCATCTTAAACCAATATATCATAATATTATTAGAATTACCTTCTTCGTTGGAAGGCTCTGTCCCTCGTGAACAAGAAGCCCTAGTGACTCCACTATTATCAAACTGATTGACCATTGGCTTATCTGTTCAATGACGTATTAGTATACTCTGAAGGGGATCACAAAGACATCGCAACCTAAAATCAATATCTCCAAGTGAAACTATAACCAAAACAAAGGATTGGTGTGTCACAATCTTCAAAGAAAACCCACCGCTTGGTTTGGTGTTTAAGGAAGGGTCTACGAGACAATCTGGGGACATTCTATACCCAGAACACCCACATGCTAGGTGTGATTAGAATACTCACCAAGTATAGCCTTTACTAAGGCGACACTCTGTAATCAGAGCCACCACACAGTGCTGAGTTTGGATCTGTAGCCAGATCATTCCCACAGCATCCTCAGCTGAGAGATGTAACCATTTGACTTTAGAACGTCTGCGACTCAGAAAGACATGGAATAGAGTTTGTAGCCACAAGTTAGACATAGCTTAGATGAGTCTATATGCCTTGTGCAACTGCCCAAGCTGAGTTACGGTGGACACTGGCTGAGCCTCTGAGGCGCCTCCAAGCTGAGTTACAGTGGACACTGGCTGCGTCTCTGAGGCGCCTCCAAGCTGAGTTACGGTGGACACTGGCTGAGCCTCTGAGGCGCCTCCAAGCTGAGTTACAGTGGACACTGGCTGAGCCTCTGAGGCGCCTCCAAGCTGAGTTACAGTGGATACTGGCTGGGCCTCTGAGGCGCCTCCAAGCTGAGTTACAGTGGACACTGGCTGCGCCTCTGAGGCGCCTCCAAGCTGAGTTACGGTGGACACTGGCTGAGCCTCTGAGGCGCCTCCAAGCTGAGTTACAGTGG
>JAODKF010000018.1:13259391-13274712 GCA_026779585.1 Mormyrus proboscirostris
CCCTCCCAGTGTCGCACTTCATAGTTGAAGACAGCGGGTCTTCAAAAGTGTGTTCGTGATCACCATCGGAGGACCATTGGCTAGCTCACTGTTTGCTCTCTTTCCTCTCCACAGTTTGGGTTTGTAAGCCACACCGGGGTTGCTGATCCAGCCCTCGTCTTGCGGTGATTTGCGCCGGCAGCCACAAACACCGATCGCAGGTGTGTGGTGGTTCCTTGTGTGCCTGCCGCTTCACACCATCCATCTTCTAACAGCTTATCCAGTACAGGGTCTGCGGAGTGGTAACCTGGTGTTAACCTTATTTTCATCCTGGAGACTCTGGTGTAGCTGCAATCTAGGTACCCCAACCACTATAACTCATATTATCGTTAATAAGTAAGGTTCCAGAACATACAACCTCAACACCCCCCTGACTCTTAATAGGCAACCCTTCATCATCTCATATTATAAATCAAATAAGTATGACATTTTTTTCACACAGTAGTCACAATATTTTTTCTTTTATATTTTAGAGACCCGAAAGAATAAAACTTTGCCATTTCCATTAAATTTGTCTTTATTGCTGACACAAAATCAGAAAAGTCCCCCAGTGATAATCAGTGCAAACCTGTTAGAAATATTTAAGGAGATATTCCTGCATGTCCTGGACAATTCTGCAAATATATTTCCTTATTTAGGAACTGTTCTGGTTTTCTGAAGCTCACTAAAGCTTTCATTACTGTCTTCTTATTAACACAGAGCACTGTAATAAAAGGTCTATTTATACATTTTAATATACATATACAAATAAGACTGTATATATTCATATTTTATTAGGATATTATGCCTAACACTTTTATAATAATATGGGCAACAGTTGTATATTAATAGATGCAAAAAATAAATCACCTTAGTGTCTTTCTGCAGGCCAAAACCTTATAGTTAGATTGTTTGGTGTCTCTAAACTGCCCTAAGTCTGACTGTGTGTCTGATTGTGCATGTGTGTCCTGCAATGGACCAGCTACCCATCCAGGGCTTTTTTCACTTGCTACCAAGTGAGGGTTCTAGGTACAGTTTATCCCTTTACTGGATGGATGGATGGATGGATGGATGAGTTTAATTACGGGATTCAGATTAAACCAATTTGATATAATAAAAAATATATTTGTGAAACATGACAGCTTCATAAGGAAAAAAACAGCTCTATCACTCAACCTATCAACCTATACATGCTTCCTCAAATTAATATACAGGTGTATGTATTTTTCACACAGAGTAATTTTAAAAAATGTATTTCTTCACATGTCTCAAGATTGTGGCTATTTCATACGTGTAAAACTAAAGTGAATTTCAGATGTGAATTATTTATGCTTCTGGAATTGCTTGTTGTATCCCCCCCTTCAGCATCTCCCCCTCCTTTGGTGGAAATACTGCCACCCACTGGCCCGTAATCTCCACTTTAGTGCAGACGTTAGCACCTGCAACGGAATAAGAACTACATCAGTATACGGTCATGCCAAGGCAACTGAATGTCGCCTTAAACAATCCTCACAGCACAGCAGGAATTTAATAAATTCCTGTTTCACAAAGGGAATCACTGTGCGTTTAATCCTGTTAATGAGTGTACCTATATCACCTCAATTGTTTCATCTCAATTGCATTTTTATGAACAAAGACGATAAATTGAAACAAAACCCTGATATTACACCACTTCTTCTTTACAGCATACCACCCGGCAGCTGAAATTGGTAGCATTTTCATAATGCTAATTTTCATTTTAGGAAGCATATACGAGTATAAAAAATAATGCAATCCCTCATAATGCATTAATAAATGGCACAGATGTGTCCGGGCTGCTGGCAGACACTCTGCATATGGGTCGCTGAAGAGAAACTTAAGAGCTGCCACAAATTGTGTGGCCATCTGTTAGCTCGTAAACTAGTTAGTCATGCACAATTTTTCTTGTATTAAGGGAAAAAAATGCTGCCACTTTCATCTGCTTTTGTCTTGGTGTAAACTAACCCTTTACGCATTTCAATTTTTCATATACAGTTCCAAATTTACACAATATTAGAATGTAATTGCTTTCTGTGGAGATGTACCTGACAGGTTAAAATACACACACAAAACAGAGAATGGGAGAAGTCAAATTACACACTGGCAAGTTTTCTTTGTTTTAATAATAGGTTTTACACTCAAGGTTTCTCTGTCTATTAAAATAAATAAAATACAGCAATAAATAGAGATTTTCCTATAGTAGTGATCACATTTCTCAAATGAACGAAGGTGAGGATATGTTACAACAACGCAGACGTTTTTTAAGAAAACTTCATTAACAAACACTGAGCACAGACTAAGGGAAAAGGGCACATCTCAGGCTCTTTACACCTCGTTTTCCCTTGCGCTTTGGTGGGGGAACCTCTGAGTACTCGGGGCGGGTAGGACTGGGGGCTGCTGAATGCGAGGCAAGTAGCCAAGGCGGCGGGGCGGGACCCGAACGCCAAGTAACAGTGGGTCACAGGTCAGGGAAGTAACAGGTACCAAGACATTACTGGAAACCAGAAAGCAAACCTAAAGCCAGAAGTGGAAGCAATAAAAAAAAAAAAACTAATCAGAGAACAAGTAAAAAAATCAGAGAATCAAGTCATCAGAAATGTGTTGAAAATGGCCCAATCAAAAGTGATTAGGCATTACGATGATCTAGAGGTGGATGTGACAATCACTACATTTTTTTTGTATTTATGGAAAGGTGTGGTATTACTATTTAATAGGCCATTCTTTGACCAGCTCAAGAAAATGTATAAAAAGTGTTTTTCAGCATAAGAAAAAGTCATGGTTGAAATATATAGTAATTAATGGAAAATTTAAATATTTATAGCTCACAATATAGATTTCAATGTTTTATTAAGCAGCGCATATTAAGACAACTTGTTTGAAACTTAAGACATCTGTTATATAGCATAGTTATAGACATTCTGATACTAGACAGTGCTATAGATATTTTACACTCAATAGCACAGATTGCAAATTGCCTTTACAAAGATCCCCAACTTTGCACCACCTGGCACAGTCGATGCTTTGCAGAAAAGAGTATCACAACAAGGATAACAACAAAAAGGGGGAGTGGATTAGGAACGGCGAGATGAAATCTACGAAATCTCCTTTGGCTGAATCAGGAGCATCATTAAGCGTCTCCACCGTTATGTGGACTGTTGTCTTATGACTCTTGGAAGAGCAAGCGCTTAGTTACTTCCAGCAGTTCCAAGGCTTTGCCTGAGTGAGAATTAGGTAAGCATTCTTATTTCAAAGTCACAGAAAATCCACTTTAAGCAGCGTAGTTAAGACGGAGATTTATCTGCAGCTGATGTAGGAGAGATCTGTAAAAAGTCTGAGCCACGATCATCCATGAAGGGTCTATGAGTGAGAGCCACCTTATTGTCCTGTGCAGTCCCTATATATATATATATATATATATATATACACACACACACAGGGGTGCCGCTAAGGGGGGGAAAGTTGGGACAATTCTAAGGGCCCATGCCCTTTAGGGCCCCCCAGAGATCTGCTTTATTAATAATAACACTGGTAGGGGGGCCCAACCTCATATTTTGTCATAGGGCCCATAATTGCTAGCGGGGCCCCTGCACACACACACACACACACACACACAGCACTGGCCTTTGGAGAGGGGCTCTGATCCAGTATATTTAGGGGACTAGAAAAGGACAAACATGCTTCCATCACTGTTTCATTCATTAGGAGGCATGTTTCAGTCCCCCTAAACTATTTTGTTTTTATTTTTATTTTTTGAATCCTCCATCGAAAGTAAAACTATGCATATTAAACTCTTTAAGTGCACAGTAAATACAAAATGTTACGACACATTCCTAAACATTAATGAGATCATACAAAAAAATTCTGCCCTTAGCGAGAAGACTTTTTACATGAAAAGCGGATCGTTATTTTTGCATGTTTTTTTCTAACATAGTATTATTATACTACATTATACATTAAGGCAGTGCTTGAAAAGTTTAAATCATAAAATCCCAGCAGGCAATCTTCAATTAGTCAATGCGCTGATGTCGACTGTTTCTCTGGATGATCATAATTCACACACAGAATAAACAATAATTCATTAAGATAAAAAAGTTGTCAAAGTACTGACAGTCATACTTAAAAATGAAAATATAGATATATGAACTGTACATATAGGCATACTGCATATAAAATTGACTATTCTAGGCTTTTAACTGACTATTTATTTGCTTCCAATCATTGTGCCATTGCTGTTAAAATGATCTGACAAATGTACGTGGTTCACAAAAGGATAAACGATACATCGTATTATGTCGACCTTTGTATATATAATACATTGCTGTTCTACGATGCAATTAGGAAGCCCTTCGAAATGAGTTGGACAAGACAATAACTTCTACCTCATTTATTACCTTTCACCAAACAACTGTAAAATCACAATGGGGTTTGATTAAAACGCTAACAATTCCCAAAATACAGGATGATAGTGTGATTTTATCCAGTACAGTCAGCTGCTTCGGCCTAAGAGAAGCTGTTCCAGACAGTGCGATTCCAGTTCTTTCCTCTTTGGTGAAGACTTTACAGCTGTTCCAAGGAAATGCTATTATTATTGCTATTTAATGTTAGATCCCTTTTTGTAAGTAAATTACTTGAAAATGTAACAGGCTAGTGGTCACAGGGTTTAACGTAAAGTTCCTGGCTATGGAGCTGACCTCTGAATTGCGCAACTTAACCTCATATGTCATGAGGAGCCTATGCATTAAGGTTCCTAATGGTAAGCAGCTACCCTCATGTCCCAGTGAAGAAAGATCCAACGCGAGTCCGAAGCAGTCGATTGGAGTATCCATATTTGCCACTGCTAAGTGCTTGGTGAGTCCCAAGGCTTGTCTCCCCCGAGGACCATTGGATGCTCTCATTGCCTTCAAATCCATCTGCTCCTTTGGTTGAACTCTAGTCTATTTTCCACAGCTTAGTGATTTCCCTCATCTACCTTTCATGAGTCAATCCTCCAGTTGCAAATTTCTCCAGTCTCATTTTTCTCATAACTGGGCCTGCGATGCGACATTCTCTCGAGCACAGCTGGGGCTTTTTAAACACTGTCTCCAGCTAGCCAACGGAGATAGGGCAATCGAGAATCCAGGAAGAACTGAGTCACAGTCCTTATTTACCTTTTGTTGCAATCCATGACATTTTACTAAGAAGTGATTAAATGCAAAAGATGGCTATCAAAAATACTTTGCTTTGCTTTTGGCTGTTGCTGGTCCAGAAATGCTACCATTTTTCACAAAACCCCAGGGCTCCCAATTTACCCAGTTCCTTTTGCAAATGGAAAATCTTGTGAGAATATATTACTTGTGGTGTCAGCTTCTGGGAAATGTATTACAGATAAACAAACCGCTCTCTACTTCCGAGGAACACACAACAGACCCTCAGGTACCACCCAGGTAGGGGTGTAATGAATCAGTAACATGATTCCCAGGTATTTCTGAGTAAGCTGATTGAATATGGTGGAGCGATAGGAAATCCGAACAGCATCCTGGAGAACACGATCAGTCCCGGTCAGGGCAGGAAGAGGTGTCCTTCTGCTTATTGGGCTTCATTTCCACCTGCTAATATTCACTAGCCAAATCCACTGTGGAGTGAGGCCACCTGCTTTGAAGGGGCAACAAGTCAGTCAATAACAAATAGCAATCAGAATCTGTGGTCTGATGGAGAACCTTCTTAATTACCTGTGCTGCTCACGGGATGGTCATCCCCCCTGAGCGATATGCAACTTAGCATATAAAATTATGACATTTAATTTATAGGACACTTTTATCCAAAAATGACATACAATTGAGAAAGCAGAGTCAGCCAGTCCCTGGAACGATTAGCATTAAGGGCACAACAGTGGAATCACTATGCCAGCCATGAGATTTGAACCAATAACCATCCGTTCCCAAGTTCTAGCAGTGCGTTCCAGTGGTGGTTGCAGCGGTGGAGGGGCGGTTGTCATAGATGTTTGTGTAGTATCAGGTTAATCCACTTGAAGTTACCTTCATGGCGCCTGAAAGCCTCGATGCTCAGGGATTAAACTACTTGTTCAACTGTTCATTAGCAGTTCAGCTATTCATTAACTTCGCTAACAGTGTGCACAGCGTACAACCCATCGACTTCCCCCTTAGTCCATCTTGGATAAAGCATAGAGCGAGCACCTATGTCCGCAAGTCTGGTCTGTTCCTAGGATGAGGAAACACCCCCTTTGTTACTGCTATGCGCATATAGCCGGAATGTCTTATTTTACGTTACCCATAGTCATTCATTCATTCATTCCTTTAGTGATTCCTTTTCCATCTTCTGTAGTGATTCCTTTTCCTTTCCCATCTTCTTTAATCTAGCTCCTGACATAATTTGCGCACAGCTAATGAAATGGATGATCAATCTATTTGCAACCAAACGTTTTGTTGACTTTCACATTTTTTTCAGCTCAGCCGTTGAGTGAGAAAAAAATAGATTGTCATAGTAAAGATCGGGTTATGAATGCACGCAATAGTTTCTTTCATTTGAACATTGTCCATGATTATGGGAAGCTGCAAATGAAATGTTGTATTGAAGTTTGGAGTTTTTGAAAATTATAAATAACTGGAGGGTTCATTATTATAATTCTGATACGATTGGGCTTTTAAATACATTTCCTCTTACAGGTGTATGATTAATCAATTTAGCAAATAAATTTCAGGATTGTCGGCAATGAGTCACAATTGTTTTGTATGTTGTCAGAATATCAATTCTATTATAGTCTGTTCACTGCTAAAAATTGCAAACACTCAAAGTGTTAGTGTACAGTAATCTTTCGTGAATCATAAATAAAGATTTGGCAGTGAATTTCCTGTTCCTATCTTACTAAAATGAAAAACTTCAGCAAGAAGTTCAGCCCTCAGGGTAAGTCAGTGCAGAACCGCGCTTTTGTCTTCAGTACGCCATGCTTCTCTTGGGGACTCACCATGCCTCGCAGAAAAGTGAAAGGCAGGAGATAGATCTGACATGCGACAGAGATTAAGATCAAGATTCCTGCGTTAACAGTGTCGACTGACTGTAGGTATACAAAGCAAAACCAATCATAAGTGAGTTTGCGAAGCTAAGATCTCCAAGAGTTTATTCCAATTTATTTTCTTTCAGTTAAATAACAAAATATTTACTTCATTGACACATTCATTTTTCTACAGTAGGTGTGAAAAACTTCTGAAAAGCAACAGTACCGTACTGTAAAAGAATTGGTCAGAGCCAGTTTCACTATAAAATTAAAGGATCGTAATGACATTGACTGATACATTTTTAAAAGAGTTCAACAACACACACAGCAATATATCTGATTCAATCGTGTGAACATAATACTGGCGGAACAGGACAAAATGTGGACAAAAGACCCTCTTCTCGAAAGTTCCTTACAATGATTAACAAGCGGATTAACTATTCATGACATTCAAAAGAGCGAGCTTTGGAGTCAGGAATACAGAAAGATAAATAGTGATACGGAAGTACTCAAAAGTTTGTCCAGTTTAGGACAAATCCTCTTAGCAAAACATTAAAATACTTCATATAGTTTTAAATCTTGTTTAGCAGTGGCCAAAATTAGCATGATGGTAAAACCTGAGGAAGGAGACATTTAAATGTAGAAGCAACCATGTTTTGCTATATAAAAATGTTCAAAAAACGTTTCCAGATGGAATCGTAACATTAAGACAAAACAGATGGTCGAGGAGCTTGTCAACAAAACAGACTTTGTAACACATGCGCAAATGCGAGTTCATGAGGGCTTTCGCATTTTGGGTACCATTTAAAGGCCGGCAGAACTACAAAGAAGGCGGATGGGAAGTCAAGCCAGCAAAGGTGGAGGAAACTTTCAATGCAGTTGCCTAGGTGCAAACTCGAATAATGTAATAATGCAGTTGGAAAGAGCAGATTTGTCTTCTAAAAGAGTGGAAACAAATTCCAACAAAACGGAGCATCAGTTGTTAAACTGTTTCAGAGGGATCTACTTTCAGCCTCTACTGAAGATAAAGTAACAAGCATAGTCAAGGAAAAGGCATTTTCTGTTTATTTTCATTAAGGCGTGTCGTTTTTTACTTGAGGATTGAGTTTGCTTCAGAGCCCATGTCCACATGTAAGTAATCATGATTCTCCTTTCTAAAATGTGTCTTCTAAACATGCATACAGTCTTTTAAACATCATGACCAATTAATGATTCGGTAAGTATTATTTTGTATATATCGCTTCAAATAATTTCTTCCAGTAATTGTTTAATTCTAAAATTCTAAGTTACTGATAAAAATTCTTGTTGTCCATTTCTGGACATTAACAATTCATATAATATGAATTGTACCAAACTTTTTGTTTTCGCTACTAAATCAAATGTGTCTTGAACAATTTAGCATAACTATTATAACCCACAAAAACCTACTGATGAGAAATTGGTCACCATTACCTGATTTCATACTATTTTATCTTTCGTATTTTACTAATTATATGCAACATAGACTCAGAAGAACAAAGATGGAAATATCTTTTTAGATACAATTGACGTTTAGTAAATGCGCAACATACATGTGCATAGTTTTTAGCATTATTATATTACATTTGTATCATTTACAAGTTATGGATTTAGACATTTATTTGTTTTCATAATGAAAAAATTACTGGTTATTAGGCTTGACAGTTATTCAGGATTGTTTTTTAATTTGTCCATTTGATGTAACACATGCAGATGTACCCTGGTCCATAACATAATGTTTGCTTTAAAATATACAGAAAGAAGTAAATAAATATGACTTTCTAAAATTGCAAATGCCAGTGTCCCAGTTTAGTTTTGTAATGTAAATTTTCCAAATGTTAAACTGAATAGGAAAATATTGCCTATGGTCGTTAGTGTCAAATTTGCTAAAAATTAATTTTTATATAACAGGTTTATAAAAGGTTTAAGTATTTACATTTAGCTATTGCAATGGTTACGTGCTCAGGTGTACATTATTATTATGTAAGAGATAATTATATTGGTGATGGGTGTTAAAGACAGTGATAAGATTCATGTTAATGGTTTATGATTAATGCATAATGTTTCTATTATTGCATCATTTAAATTTAGACATGGTAATTGTGAGTGTTTCAGTATCGTATTATACTATTTAGCTTAATTGCTTCCAGTTTAATAGGATATCATTATAGTAATTTGAATGTATTTTATAAACCCCTAAAAATAAAAAACTATTTATGTTGGAAAATGCGCATACTAAATAAAATTTAATAAATTGATTTCTTGATCAACATACAAAGTGAGAAACAAATCTGGCAACATAGCTTGTCAAATGACAGCATTAGACTGGTACTTAGAGTCATCTGGATTTATTGTTGAAATTTAAGATGTTTTTTATTGTGGTTTACGATACAGTGGCACGGCAGCTGATTGGGTAGCACTGTGTCCACTTATCGCCTGCATTGGGGGTTTCGATACCTTTTCTACTCACTGTGTTCATGTTCCCCTCTGGCTTCTTCTTGTAGCCAAAAGTCATGCAATTAGGTGAAGTAGTGTGTGTGGTGTGCGTATGTGTGTGTGTGTGTGCGTGCGTGTGTGTGTGTGTGCGTGCGTATGGTGTGCGTTTGTGTGTGTGTGTGTGTGTGTGTGTGTGTGTGTGCATGTGGCGTGCGTACGTGTGTGTGCGTTTGTGTGTGTGTGTGCATGTGGCGTGCGTACGTGTGTGTGTGTGTGTGTGTGTGTGTGTGTGTGCATGCCCGGCAATACATTTAATTGCACACTAATTTATTTTAGTTTATGCAGTTTTTTGCATTGATCTATTTGTGTCATTGTGTAATTGCAGATGAATTCCATAAACAAGCACTTTAACGATACTTTTCCTTGCAGAAAATGTCATATATTGAGATCCATCTATATACATCTTGACAATGAGGTCTGACCGAGATTTCGAGTGACGAGAACTTTGCTCAGAGAATCCCCAGGGGAGCTGCACCAGCAGTCAGTGAGTGAAACAAATTGGGGACTATGACAGACATGTGACTAATGTCAATCCTCCTTCTACACCCAGGAGGCCAAACTGTACAGGCAAGATTAATAAAATATTAATGATCAATGACTTCAAAGTGAGTCATAATGCCTAGAGGCGATGTGGCCCACTCTGAATGCCCACTGTCACCACTGACGTGCACCATGTGTCATTGAAAAGAATGTTTACATGCTCAGTAATCTTGGGGAAGGAGTCTTTATCTTCTGAATATATAAAGATGTTTTTAATGTCTTATTATATTGCTATGAATTAGCTAAATTGTTTTGGGCTGGTTTGAGGATACCCATGAAATATTGTAATGTGGAAATAATACTGCAAATGACGGAAATGCATCTGGATCTACACTTTCACAAAGGTTTAAAAGGCGATATCAATCATATTATTTTTTCTGTTTTATGTAACTATAAAGCCCACTACGCCTTCCAGAACTTGTACAGGGTCAGAGTACTAATATTTTTTTCTTCCATTCTCTCCAGGGTCTTTGGATGCTCTACTTTCACGTTGTGTAAATGATATTAGTCTGAAAGAGGTGGCATTTGTCAAAAGTTGGCATGGGGGCAGTTTCTGAAGGAGCTGGTCAAGACGCCACAGATAAACAGAGAGGTCAGGTAATACATGACATGTACATAAGAACACATGTACATGTTTCAACTGGAACATCGCTGAGACAAAGTTCCTCTAAATTCCGAAAGGCAACAGGGGTATCACTAAAGCCAAAGTGCATCCTACTGTATCACACTCAAACAAGTGTATTAGTGTTATGCCTGGATAGCCTAAAAGCTGCTAATTATAATATGCATCAAAAGAAAAACTTTATACAGTATGTACGGAGACTTCTCTGTTTGCAGCTCAGGAAATTCATCCTCGGGAGGCATGGTGGTGCAGTGCCTTGCACTGTTGCCTGAGAGGCATGGTGGTGCAGTGCCTTGCACTGTTGCCTGGGCAGCATAGTGGTGCAGTGCCTTGCACTGTTGCCTGGGCGGCATGGTGGTGCAGTGCCTTGCACTGTTGCCTGGGAGGCGTGGTGGTGCAGTGCCTTGCACTGTTGCCTGGGCAGCGTGGTGGTGCAGTGCCTTGCACTGTTGCCTGGGAAGCGTGGTGGTGCAGTGCCTTGCACCGTTGCCTGTGACCAGTGTTCAAGCCTCTGCCATGACTCTCAGTGTGTGAAGTTTGCATGTTCTCACCAAGTCGTCATGAGGTTCCTCTGGGTACTTTGGTTTCCACAGTCCTACAGTAAACATGCTGAGGTTAATTGGAGTTACCAAATTGCCCGTAGCTGTGAGTATGTGATTTTGTGAGTGTGCCCTGCAATGTCTTAGCGTTCTATCCTAGGTTGTTCCCTGTCTTATGCCCAGGCTGGACCCCTGTGACCCTGAATAGGACAAGCCTTTACAGAAAATGGATGGAAATTCATCTTCAATAACAGCACGGTTCATTTTACAATAGTCCTTAATTCAAATTTCTTTTTTACTATCATAATTGGAAATTCTATCAGCTTGATATTCAGAGTTGGGTAATTGAGGTCCAGAGAGTAAAAGTCCAGACTGGGATTAAGTTTCAACCAACCAGTTGAACAAAAAGAGTCACAGTCACAAAGTATTCAACTGGTTGGTTGAAACAAAATCCTGGTGTGGACTTTTGCTTTTAAAAATGCTTTTAAAAATGCTAAAACTCTTTTTGTTGTTGTTTCTTGTTAACATAATGGGTAGGGTGCCTGAAAATAACCCTTGCATCCAAAATATCCTGCAGAAGTCCAGGTACTTCCGGATAGTCGCTAGGCAGCAGGTACCTCAGTCTTCAACGAAATAAACACGTTGCCTTCACAGTGTCTATTGATCTTCCTCACACTGAGGCATTCTTGATGACCTTGTCTCCAGGCATTCTGACTCATTGAATTAGCTTACACCAGGGGTACATTTCTGGGAAATCTACCACCCTTGAAGGAAGCCTGCCAGAAACAACAGATGATATTTCTCCCCGGCAACCCAGGGACATAAGAATTTATGCGGTACTGTGGACCTCGCAAACCTACAGTGCACAACCTTTACAAAGCTGTCCATTTCGAGCCCAATGAAGCTAACACGTAGAAGAGAATGCTCACACCGCGCCTGTCAAGTGTCAGTGAATCAATAAAAACGCAAACCATGCGCTGCTTCCTTCCTCATCTGAGGGCAACACTCACCTATGACCCGCACTCCAAATCCACTAAATATATTTTCTTGTGTTTCCTAGCCTCATCACTGCTAATTCAATGACTCTCAACATCATAAAAATGACAAGGCATGATGTAATAACCTTTACCGCTTTGTTTAATTTAAAATTATTAATGTCCATTTCACTTGACAAGGCACCAGGCTTGCATAAAATTGGATTGTAATGAAATAAGTGTCATGAATAATTACTTATTTGTACATTTAGATGGAATTTGCTTATTTGTCCTGTTCATGTGTTTCCTTCTATTGATGTATTTCTTCTCAGTATAGGTGGCAGATCAGCATAATGGGAAGGGAGCTTGAAAGATCTAAACAGTATTGATGCTGTTCATTACCTTTGTCCTAGAGTATGCCAGATTTCTGGTCAACCAGGGGAGGCTGAATTCTATTAGGACACGGACAGATATAGGTCAAACAAGCAAATGTTTATATTACATTGTGAGGACGAAATGGACCCCACAGTGTGATAAAAACCTGTTATTTTGACATTTTTCATAACCCCACAAAGATCTGTGAATGCAATCAAAAAACTAAAAATTTTGTTTGGTTACTTATGGTTAAGGTGAGGGCTGGGTAGGAGTTAAGGTTCTCACGCTGCGATTAGAGTTTTCCCCAAAGAAATGAATGGAGAGTCCCCACAAAGATATAATTACAAACCTTTGTGTGTGTGTGTGTGTGTATGCAGCATTGGGCACAAGGTCGGGGTACACCTCGATGGAATGCCAGTCCATCACTGACTATATAGATGCACACAGACAATCACACTCTATGATCAGTGTACTGTAGCAAAACTGGTTTGTTTTTGTTATTGTCTTTTCACTACGGAAAGATTGTGAAGCACATGGAGGAATGCCACACAACACGGGGGTCGGGGGGGGGGGGACATGCAGGCATGGCAGTGGAGGGATTTAAGCCCTTAATCACATTCTACCATCCACACATTTTATAGTTTTACCCTCAATTTGCCCTCAACAGCACAGAAATCACAAATGGCACCATATTTGTAAAATGTCTTTTTTTAAAGCTTGAAACAATGTTCTTACAAAGCACATTAGATATGTTAGCAATGGCATATGGCTAATGATTTAGCTTCCGTCCATCTTGTCTACATCTCTGACTTGATTACAGCTCATTTAGCAGGTGTGACGTCCCATGAAAGTCCTCGATTAGAAGTAGGATTTAATAAAAGCTGCTGCGGCCGACAGCTGTCCAAAAATGCAATGTTTTTTTTTTTTTTTTTTGTATATTACACATAAAACGTTTCTGCCTTAATTTGTTTAAAGAATGTTCCAGACTTCATATTTATTCCTGCCACCGTGCTCCTCGGGGTCCAGGAAAACTAATGGAACATACTGTGAAGGCCTGAAGCTATGGGAAGCCCTTCAGATGACATCAGCATTAGCCAAACGACAGTGACGGGGGGATGCATAATGCTGATCTAACCTGTGTAGGTTCTATAAAAAAAAAAAAAACAAGGAAAGAAAAATTCGTTCAGCAGGCTTTTAGTGTTATAGGTATAATGTCATATTATATAAGTCCGTTGATTTGTTCAGTTCATAGTAGTGCGTGCTGCGAGAAGATATTTGTCCTAATAAAATGTCAGGCCGGCAGTACAATGAACTCTAATGACTTTCAGAATTGAATAATGGGCAATAAATCTTAGATTAGACGTCTTGCACAACTGTGCTAAATTACGCAGCACACATGCACAACAACGCGACTCCCTGTGTTCCACTGCGTAGGTTGACTTATGCCTAATATTTACCGGGACTGGAAGGGGTTGCTGAGCACGCAGCCGTAGCGGTGATGCTTGATTAGCAGTTCAAAGTAACAAATTGTAGAATAGAAAATGCTAATAATAGGGCTTATTATTGAAATGTACATAAATATGGTACAACAAGCAGATGTATACATCTTAACAAACAATTATACTTTTATCTGAATATATGTTATAATAATCTTGTACTTTGTAAAACCCCCAAACATACATATTTAGGATTGCAGTACAGACTGATATTAATTCATTAAAAAAGACAGATTCGCCAAAAATGATATTCTGCCATGTCATGGTATGTATAGAGGACTTAGCGGATGATATATGGCTGCTTTTAGTTTTCTGTAACTAACAAATAAGCACAATAAAGCTGATGAATCACACCGCATGACATGCTGCTATTCCTGTGACCTCCGTCCGCATGAAACATTTTCTGCAGATTACATTCTTTATCCTAATAGGTTCACTTATCATCTGGGGCTACTAGAAAAATCTCTGTTAACTCAATCTTGAGGGAAAATTTGTCATTTAAGCAAAAATCAATCATTTTTTTCCCCCAGGGAAATGTCATTCTCCTTAAAATAGATAGAGATACAAGTAGATTTTAGGAGAATATATTCATGCAAGAATGATTAAAAAAATATTTACCTACAACATATGTCAGCTTCCTTTTATCATGTCATTCATTTCACACAGGCTGCAATGAGATTTGATTGTTTTAGTTTTGTCCTTTAAAGGCTGGTTAAATAATATGGTTTTAACAATTAAAAATGTATCTTATTAAGGATATTAGACAATATGTCTAATATCCTTATGTTCCACCTGAAAGGGCGCATGGCCAGAATGGAGACTGAATGTGTTTTAAAATATAAAATATAGCAAAGTGCCACCAGGAGACAAAAGCTGATTGTGGGCTGTGATGAGATTAGCCACTTATTGTGTTCAGACCCCACCCGTGTTATGCAGTAAAAGACAATTAAGTAGGTTAAATTGGCGGGTAGGCATATGCTTTCAGCTTCATGTCCAAGGCTGTATGAGGGCATCAAGCATACCCCAGTAACACAGAAAATTATCAGTGCATAGACCCACTGTTTATGTGCTTAGGTTTGTTTTAGTTAAGTTAAGTTTGCCGTTCCCAATCTGGCTGAAAGAAGCCAAATTGATGTGGTGTCATGTACCAAATATTTTGAAGGAATTTCTACAGACAGCTAATTGCGGTCTTGTGATTAGGATGGAGAAACTTTAATAATATTTGCAGCAAAAT
>JAODKF010000018.1:13287577-13344225 GCA_026779585.1 Mormyrus proboscirostris
AGGTCTGGATGCTGTTCAGCCAAATGGCTACTTTAATATTAGTTTAAATACTAGAACTTGTGGCCATAAGTGGAAATAAGCTGGAGAACATTTTAAATCAAATTTGAGGAAGCACTTCTTTACACAGCATGTAGTTAGAGTATGGAACAGTCTTCCTGCTAGTGTAGCGGAATCTAAAACCCTGGGTTCCTTTAAATCAGAGCTAGATAAAATTTTAACAACTCTGAGCTATTACTTAAGTTCTCCCCAAACGAGCTTGATGGGCCGAACGGCCTCCTCTCATTTGTAAATTTCTTGTGTTCTTATTATAACACTTTGAATATTATAAATCGCAAGGAGAATGTGTGCATACTACTTATTGTTGAAATGTAATGTGTGTCTGCTGCAAGTGCTAATTTTCGACAGGTGGAAAGAAATAGACATGAAATAAGCTGTCATCAACACGTGTCTGAGGAATTAAGATTAAGATCTTACATCCTAAGAAGCTATTTATACTAATCACCAAAGTATCAACCATTCATAACACTGAGTGGAAAGACGGACTCAATTCCTCCAAACCTGTTATACACTGATAAGCAGTAAAACGTTGAGTTTACTTAAGTATTTCTGTAGGGAATTCTGCTTAAATCTTATAAATAAGTTTGCAATTTCCTATGAACAATTGTTCTTTACATTAACAGGAAATGCCTTATATTTAAGATTACTCATTATAAAAGGAACTTAATAACGATATTTTGTAAAATCCCAAGGGGTTTTGCACTCCCCAATCAACGATCCCTTGATTTAGAAAGTCCTTTAGCCTGAAGAGATTCCTGACAAGAGCGAGGAAGCAAATAACTAGACATGACAAGTGGCAGTCATTGGTTTCTTAATGTCTTATAGATTGCAAGAGCTGCACAAAAGCCACCCTCAAGATCCTGTCAGGTGTTACCACACTGACTTGGAGATATAATTTACACTTTCCAGTGGCTAATAAAAGCAGAATGGCCAGTTCCACTTGACACAGCCTCAGCCTTCTGAAGTCCCAGCAGCAGATCTTTCCGACCATGGACTACGTTGCTATTTTTTAACAAATTTCCCTCCTGTCTCAATTAAAAACCTAACACCTCATAGTTTAGACTGACTCTAGAGAGGAACAGTTGGTCGTCCTACATTGGCAGAAGTAGACGCAGGTGTGGGGCGTGTTGTGGGGGCAGAGGACGGCGGATGGGACGCGGCTGAGAATTACCCCAGCATGGATTAGCGCGTACTGTGCCTAAACGTAGAAAGATCTGAGAAGCAGAAAGCTAACATTTTACATACAGTTATGCAGTGCTTAAAGACGGGGATACGTTCTGGGAAATGTGAACATCACAGGATATACTTACACAAACCTAGATGTTATAGCCTACAGGCTGCAGTAAACTTTTTTATAAGTAGAAAGCATACACAGTAAAATAACGATAAAAGTACAGTATAGTAAATACATATATCAGTATAGATAGATAGATTCTTTATTGTCATTGCATGTCATGCAACGAAACTCTGTTTGGTGCAGGCTCTTAAAGCATAATTCAGAAAAACATTCACTCATACTCTTCACACACCCATTCCTACTGTAAACATCCGTAGAATATGCACATGTATGTGCTACAGGATTGTACGACTGGTAGTGCAGTAGGTTTGTTTACACCAGCATCACTACAAACATGTGAGTCATGCATTGTGCTACAATGTCACTAGACGACAGGAAATTTTCAGCTCAGTTATAATTACATGGGACCATCATAAATGTGGTCCGTCATTGACTGAAATGTGGTTATGTGACATATGATTGTATTATAATACGGCTGGAAACTAAAGTTTAAACGAATAAAATGTTCATGAGCAGAAATTTAAAATGGAAATTCAGGCAGCATGAAATTTTGGATTTAGGAATTAGGATTAAACGCAAACTTTATGTATAATACTTTTAATAATGTAAAAAATTGCCAGGACCACTTCATACCATCCAGTGCTGAGGGGTTTTAATGTGTTACTCTTGGCATGGTTCTCAATAATTGCAAGGTTCCATTTTTCAAGTTGGCATATAGCCACTGTCAGAATCAACCTCGAAACTTAAGGGTAATGAAATTAGAAAAAAAAATGACAGCTTGGTGGAAAGAGTGTAGAGTGAAGGCAGTGGAAATGACATTGCCGTCTGACTGACTACAGATGGTGACAATAGCTCTAGGTCTACTGTACCAACGTGGCATTTTCTGGAGGTGACATCTACAGCTAAAGGACTTTGGAAGTGAAAAAGATATAAGTGCAGGCAGATACTCGTCATGATGATAGGGCTGATTGGCCGACAGGGAGGTCAGTGGTACATCGCTGATGACTGATGACTATGTATGTCGAACTGCCAAAAATCTCCACAGCTGCAACTCAGCTTAATGAAAATGATTTTTTTTTTATAATTTATCAATAGATGGAAACCAGTGAGTCAACCTGCGGTTTAAATGACAAGCATGGATTCATTTCTTCAGGTGAAAGTAGCAACATTGATAAGTAACATACCTGTTAAAATTATCCATCCATCCAAGCATCCGTCCATCCACTAATTCCATATTCTAGTCTCAAAGGGCTTGCAGCAGTTACAAAAACCTGCAAACCTTTCTAACAAAATTTTATGTTGGATCACTTAGATCAATATATGAATGACAAAGTATAACATTTTGCTTACTATTCCCTATATTGACATATTATTTTTACTGTTTAGATGATACATTTTAGGTCAGATTTATGCATAACCAGGAAGCATAAATCTTCCACGCAGCACAAGGTTGGGGTACATCCTGGATAGGATGTGTTAAAATTATTGATATTATTTTTTACAGCTACCATTGAATAAGCTGAATCACTGTGGCTTTTATTTGATTTTTTTTTGCTCTTATTTTATGGTCTGTCTTTAATGTAAATACAATTAAAAGTCATATTCTGTACTTCTGTGTAAGATATATTTCAGTTATCATTGATCTATATTCTTTCTTGGGAAAAAGAAAATGATTTTTAGGCATTCTTGGCATAAAAATGATGATTCGTATAATTCATTGTTTGATTTTTCTTATAATAATTTTACTTTTTCTCCCAAACTTATAATAAGGAAGATGAGTACATTTTTTTAAATAGAATTAAGTCTAGTAACATTTCTTCCATCTCAAGTTGCATGTAATGAATACTAATTCCCCATGAATACATTTGCCTCATATATACACCACTGGGAAATTTTCTTCCAGCTTATTTGCCTACAGTACCTTGCACATCCCCGCCATAAACATGTAATCATGACAAGTAAGACGTGACAAAATACTTTCACCTGTACTCTTGTTATCTTTGCTTCATTGCCAACGTGCCACACGCCATAAATGTGTAATCCACATAATTTAATTTGTCTTCTGAAGTTCTCTCTCACCTGACTATAGCATATCCACTAGATGCAAAACGCCATCATGATTTCGGAGGAGGCTCTTCCATAGCAAAACGCTATTGAAGAGCACACATTTTTGGGACAAATAATAATTATTTTGTCAACACCATTTAGCTATGGTAAATTTACATGATGGTGTGGATGTTCAACAGCTCCATTTCAATATAGGGGTTTGCCTCCAGACAGGGGTTTAGGGAGATTTAGCCCAGTGTGAAACCACCTGCTTAACAGCAAACCATTAGCCATAAACCAAACCCAGAAATAACTCAATGGAAAATTCCGCTTGACTATTCATTAGCTCACAATAGAAACAAATGTTTACAAATTACACACGTAATTAAAAGCTATCGAACAACAACGATTTTCCCTGAGCTGTTCAAAGCTAAATTGCAACCTGAGCAGAAAGAGAGTTTTGTTCATTAAGCATGAGATAAGTCTGGTATTGTTCATATCAATCTTAACCTTTGGCAGATTCAAATAAAACCTGACCTTTCTGCTTCACTCTGATATTTTCCTTTGGCTTTGAATTATAACCTCTGATCTGGGTCACCAATAAACAGGACAGGCTGGAATTGATTTATCTTGGCTGCATTAACTTACCATAAATCATTTTTTTCTTATTCTTTTCTTCAGGACTGTTTTCAATCATATGCAATATGTGAGAAGGTTGGTGCATTATATTCATATTAATTCCAGTCATTATGGCAGTTTGTTGAATTTTTTTTCATGCGGTAACCTTCAGTGGTCATTCTTTGCGCTCAAAAATATTTCACAGCATAAAGATGACTTTGCAGTTTGCAAAAACTCAGACGGCGGGTGGAGCACCCATCATTAAATGTATTTATATTAATATTCACATTCTGTGGATTTGCAACATAAAATAAGCTTAAAATAGTTTCTTATGACAAAACACATGACAACTGCCCCCGATATTAAGGAAAAAATGACATTATTTTCAAAAACAGTCTTTGTTATATCAACGAAAAAACATGAAATCTCCTGAAATGTGTAATTTCTTGACAATATTAAAATGTAATATAGCAACAGTTTGGATTCTATATATGGAATATGACCCATTGACTTTATTGTTTTGTTTTCTTTGAAGTGGTTCTTCTTTGAAGTTTGTGTCTATGTCTTCTATCACATGGAAACAGAAAACAGCTTTTTTTTTACTATGTTTCTTGCTGTGCCGCTATCCTAAAATCATGTGACTAATACCAGGACTTTTGGCCATTAAGGGGAACAGTGCTTTGTCCACTCGCTCCTCCAGTTTGTCCAGAGGTGGAAATTTTAGGTCCAGAAAGTACAAATCCAGACCATGATTTAGCTTCAACCAACCAGTTGAGCATAAAGAGTCACAGTTACAGAGTACTCCACTGGTTGGTTGAAGCTAAATCACGGTCTGGATTTGTACTTTCTGGATCTGAAATTTCCACCTCTGAGTTTGTCTCCTCATTCCCTCATTTACCAGCTCTTTATCTCCTTGACTGACAGGGAAATACTGATTAACTGACCCATGTGTGACAGGCAGCTGGGCTCAGCTATACATCGCCAGTGCAGCACCTTGGACAGCAGCCACCTGTCACACTTCAGGACCGCTCTCTTGGAGAGCTGGCCAGCATGTGGCCACGGAGCCACGCCCACACTGACACACGGCTGGGAATGAATGATCACAGCAGTTGCCGCTACTGTCCCGGCTTCACCAATCACTTTAAAATAACCTTCCTGGTTATGCATAAATCTGACCTAAAATGTATCATCTAAACAGTAAAAATAATATGTCAATATAGGGAATAGTAAGCAAAATGTTATACTTTGTCATTCATATATTGATCTAAGTGATCCAACATAAAATTTTGTTAGAAAGGTTTGCAGGTTTTTGTAACTGCTGCAAGCCCTTTGAGCAGCATTGGCATCATCCAAACATTTAATGTAACTGTTGATCAGTCCCCTACATTTTTTCCTGGGGGAATTACACCCCATTCCTCTTTATTACAGAAACTCTTCAACCTCATGACGATGGCGGGATACCTTACATGAATACCCCATTTCAGATCAACATGATATTTCTATTGGGTTATGATCTGGACTTTTCAGAATTTTTACTCTCATTGGCTTCAACTATCCTTTGGTAAGCTAATGTGTCTGTATCTTGCTACAAGTGCTTTGGTTGAGCTTACAATCACAAATTCGTAGTGCTGTCAAGGATGGCAAACTGTCCTGGTTCCATGTAACCCAAACAGTCACACCCCATTTTACTAATACCACCACATTTTATGACTGGGATGCCGTTAAGTGGGACACAGTGTATGGTTTTGGCCAAACATACTCATTCCTCATTTAAGCCAAAAAGTCGTGACTTTTCTTATCCTGGTCAAGTTGCCAAATGGTCGATTACTGTTATTGTTATTGTCGAGTGATCTTTTTGGTTTGCTTTCAGACTGTATGGTATTGCTGAAGCTATTCTTTCAGGTCATGAAGCTCGGTTCATGAGTCTGGGAGGCCTTTTGTTCCCGAATGGAGGTTTGCTACCTCAGGTTTGGCCTGACAGAGAGCTGGGTCATTTCTTGCAATTGTATTAGGCATGAAATCAAGAATATTGGACATTGTACCATAAGTGCTACACGTAGCTACAAAATTCCACCATAACTTTAATCCCCTTCCAGATATATTTGGGATATCAGGCCTCACTGTTCCCAGTAAATGTTCCAATTTTCTTTGGAAATAAAGACTGATTTTGCTTTTACTTTGACTCCGCGTGACAATTTTCTAGTGGTGAGCAAAATGTTTAGCGAAATATGTCAGGAAAATATGACGAGTCGATGCATAAATGTAAAGGCTTTCTACTTTGTGAATCAGCACACCATGTGTCCCAATGGCAGGTCTCCGATCAAATTTATTATACTATTGCTACCAGAGAAAGTTTTACAATGAACCACAGCCGACTGGAGGCCAGAACCTGGAATGTCCACAACCTACTAACTGTATTTTGGTGACCACTCCAGGCTGAGCTAGCTTATAAGAATGATTCTTTAAGCTAAGAACTGATTCACCTAGAAAGTCGTGCAGACAACATACTTTGAACCAGAGGGTTAATCCCCACTATGTTCAATGAGCCGGACACTGTTCCATCTGCACAAGTTGGACTATGTACTGATGCCGTAAAACACATGCAGCTTGGCTGCCTGTCAGCATCAGACAGAATTTGCAGAGTGGAACAACATCTATGGCTGTACTGTGGCCCGTCAGATCACTTCAAGGCAAACTGTCACTCTTGGCCTACTAGATCCAGACGTCCAGGCAAGCATGTGGTGAGTATGATTTGTCCACCCGTCTCCACCCAGCAAATTCGATTTCTGGTACAAATGTAACCACTGTATCTATGTCAGAGCCCTACTGATTCTGGATCCAGTAAGAAAGAATCAGGTATAGCATTACCAGATTCTGGTTCCCCAATATCCATGGCCTTTATCAGCAAATGACAGCAGCAGCTAGCTCATAGGATTACCCAGACTAATATACCCCTACCCTACAGGTGGGTCTACTCTACACAGAATTTCTGGCACTCATTGCCATAGAATTACCCTCCAATATTTGGTATGCCATAATCCCAAGAAAGACCTAATTGCCCGAGAAAGAAATAGCTTCTTTCAGGGTTAAATGCAGAAAGTCCTGTATGCTCTGACACTCCATTCACTACTCCCGCTTATCAAGATTTAGCAGAGAGGCCTTTAGCAAACAGTGGACTACACGTCTGCTTCCACATAAACCTTGGGATTATGCCATTAATCTGCTTATCGGACTCACTTCCCCTAGGGGTCATATTTATACATTATCCATGTTTGAGTTTCAATATATAGAAAATTATATTCAGGAGGCTCCGTACTAAGGCTTCGTCCATCCATCTATCTTTCTTGCAACTGCCAGTTTATTCTTTGTCTGTCTTCAGCCTTGTATTTTATATTGTGCCCTGAATCACGTGACTGAAATAAGTCTGAAAGTAGATTCCTAGACTATACTCCAAGTGAATGCTCAAAGGGGGCAAATAGACTTGTTGAAAGTGGCAACAGTAAATAACTGACACAAGCCTGTGAAAATCAAGGAATTACAAATTTCTGGGGTTTGCAAAGTTTTATTGTAATTCCTTTGCATAGTTACAGTTCTGTTGCTGCACTTCTCACAGCCTTTGGAAAGGGCAGCTCCCACAGGCTCAGTTGGAATAAAAGGAAACATTCTGATCCCTCGGTACCTTCTGTCACCAAAGTAAATGCTTCAGAGTTCAGAATGGGGAAAGTTTTGTCCCATGGAAAGGTACGCAACCTAAGTTGCATCAATTTGTATTCCTTTTCGAGGAAGCTTTCCTGGATAAAAAGAATTATGAGACTGGCCACAGAGAACTCCTTGCCATTAGCATGGCTTTTGAGAATTCATGGCACCATCTTGAGGAGATTAACACATTTTTGTTTCTAGCACATCAAGATTTTGAGTACATCTGGCCTGCCAAAAGATTAAATCTCCCTCAGGGGCGATGGCCTTTTCGTTTGATTCCAGTTCACCTGTTGTACAGGACCAGATCCAAGAACACTAAGGCCGGTGCCCTATTCAGACTCCATGACAACTAGAGGAGCTGGACAGAATCCTCCCTCCCACATGCATCATCTCACCCATTTGGTGATATCATGGATTACACCCAACAAGCCTTTCAATCTGACCTAACTCCTGCTGGGTGTCCTCCTGAGAAGACCTACGTCTCTACCTTAGTATGTCGCCCTGTGTTACAATAAATTCATTCTGATCCTAGTTTCAGTCACCCAGGTCCCTTGAAGGTAAAATCTTCTGGTGGATTGCCCCCTGCCCCCAAAAATCTACTTCTATCCTCATGGGCCTGGATATGTTCTCCAACAGTGTGTTGACAGAAAAAATACAGAAATTCTATTTCACTTCTATGCCTTACAAGCAAGCGGGCTGCCAGAGCAGATTGTTGCTGATCTAGATCCTAAGATTATAACTCAGATCTGGTCTGATTTTTCTCAAATCTCAGTGCACATATGAGTTTGTCATCTGGATACACATTAAGTCCAGTGACCCAAACTGACTTCAGACAATATCTTTATCTGAAGATACTGAGGTTTCATTCCCACCAATACAACTAAAGTACAGTAGGTTCCTTCTCTGGATGGGGTATGCTGAATTCTTCTCTGGATGGGGTATGCTGAATTCTCTCACATTGCATTTGCTAATGGCGCTTTTCCACCGCCATCAAGAACTGAGCCGAACCATTGTAGATTATGTGAGCTGTACC
This sequence comes from Mormyrus proboscirostris, assembly GCA_026779585.1. Taxonomy (NCBI): domain Eukaryota; kingdom Metazoa; phylum Chordata; class Actinopteri; order Osteoglossiformes; family Mormyridae; genus Mormyrus; species Mormyrus proboscirostris. The sequence goes on from JAODKF010000018.1 coordinate 13,296,328, forward strand.
CCAGCTGTATCCATGCAGACATGGCCCAGCCCGAAAGCATGACTGAACCCAGGTGGCTGAGTCACTATCATCTGATTGGTCGAAATGTACGGGGACAAAAATTAACTGGTGATCTGCCATTAACTGGTGACCAGCCATGCACCTGGGATATCATCTTCGGTTCCCAGTTAAGAAGTAACACCATGATTCATTATCCCTCTAGTGATTGGTAGACAGATTAAGCCCATATCCCACTGTCTCAAATCACCATCACAGTACAAGGGCAGTCCCATGTTCCATGCTTCCCATTAAGACTAGTAGTACAGCCCCTTGCTGAGTCTCCACCCTTAATCCTGGATCATGGTTCTGCCTATGCAGTCAGTGGCATCCTGATTGATTCCCAACATCAAATCAGATGTCTACAGTGGCTGGTGGACTGGGAAGCCTCTGGAATGAAGGAAAGCTCCTGGGTACCAGCACTGGATATCTGGGATCCTTTATTCACCGAGAAGTTCCATTGTCCCCATCTTCAAGCTCGCTGGAGACCCAGATGAAGGTGGTGTCCATTGAAGGCATGTCAGACACAGAATTTGGGGGGGGGCGGTGAGCAAACAACCCTGGGCACGACACTCTAGGGAGCCCCCTGCTGATCGCATCTTGTCTACTCCATCTTCTCTGCAAACCATTTACATAATAATTTTGGCTAAAATATTATAATCCTTAATGATATATCTTAAATTTGCCTGATTGATCGGCGAGTTTTACCAAAGCACCTCTGTCACTTACCTGATCATTAAGCTTTACTGCTGGAACCCTGTCCTTTGATTAGCATACTACTGAAGTCCCACCGCTTTTAATTCCCTCCCGTTTCCTGTTTAGGGGGCCCTCTACCCTTGTCAGCCTAGGGCCCCCAGAGAAGTTGGTCCATCTCTGAGTCAGGTGCCATTCATGGAGGCCAAGGTTCTGTCACTCCCTCACTTGCTCACCCAAATGAAATCCTCAAAGCTTCTTCTTGCTGAAACATCATGAAATTTAAATCATCTATACACATTTTCAAACACCTTTAACAAATAAATGCCAAATAACAAACAAAATAAACTTACTTCTTCATCTAAGGACACCATATATTTTCTTCTATACTGCATTTTTAGCAGTTTACCGATAGTGTTTAAAACTGATGATAAGAATGAAGTTGAGGTGACAATGGTTTAAAGGAAGAAAAGAAATCATGTCTCTAATTGGCATTAACTGGAATTTTTTAAGTACTTATTTCTAGTTCCAAAATGACCCTTGAGAAATCAAAAGGAGTTCATGATTATGGTTTTCATGTTTATGTTTCTTGTGTTTTTTAATATCCATAGTGATTTGCTTGTGCTCTCTAATATCCTTAATGACATGCTTAATCAGTCCTTTAGCTGTAACTGCAACTATAATCATAAAGTTGACATTTTAAATAATGATCACCGAAACAATTTACATTAATTATGGCATTTGCAAAAAATCTAAGCATTTTGTTGCAAGGCTGTATGAGATCAGAATTATAACTTTGTTTAAAAGGTCTAACAGTTACCCTACAAAACCCTACCCTACAGAATTGCCAAGCTTTAGAAACATTGCAACATGCAGCACTACTGTATACTGCATGGTGATATGCATCACTCAAAATTAAACAATAGATAGTACTGTTACGAAAACTGTAAGTAATATTCATCCGGGTGCATATCTTAGTATGCAGGGTTGTTCACAGATAGCTGAAGTAGAAATGATGTTGATTTACCTGTCATAAGCAATGTCTCATTGGAAATTTCAATAAAATGAAAAAAAGCCTTTATTTTTCCCAGTGTGAAATGCATTCGGTATGGGTTCCTTGGCACTGCTTTTAAAAGGCTAAGCTGAAATGTTGAGGTTATTAGGCTGCCTATCCTTTCCTTGTTAAAACTGGTCATGAGGTTATTGCCAATATAGTCCCATAAAACGACATACAGTTTGATGCTCGAGTAACAATTTAATTCTTAATAAGCGTGGTAGGCCTCAAAGTTCAAGTTGTTTAAATACAAACAGAAATCACACCTCCACTTCAAAAAGGAGTTAGTAAAGCTAAGATCAAAAAAAGATGATGATAACAGGGAACAGGTCTTCGTGCATAAGGAAACAAAGAGAAAGGTGTCTTGAGGTAATTGACTTATAATTCATTTTAACAATAAATTAAAAACATCATTAATAGTATTTGAAGGGTCCCACAGCCCTGTAATGAGTATGCAGTTGAATGGATGGATATATGTGAAGAGTTCATTACTGCAGAATAAAGAACCGAGTTAAAATGGAAACAAAAAATAATTATAACTTTTATTGACCAAAGCAGAGTGACAGTCTTCACTTTTCCTGCCACTTTCATGCCTTGAGCCAATCTGCCAATACTGTAGGTCCAAGATCTAGTCCAGATCTTCTGCTTAACCGGTTACCTTTCCCAAATCACTGCCTGAGTATTGAACTCACCTGGAACTTATTTCCTGTTCAATCACATAAACACGTCTCTCATTCAGTATCCTGCTGTGTGGTGCTGCGAGTTTGTCTCCATATTGTGTATTTCCTTTGTTCTGTCATATATTTGTGTTTAATGATCCCTGGTTTCATGGCTTTGTTCTTGGATTGCGATTTGGATTTTGTTCTGTACGCTTATGACTTTTCATTGATTTACACGTTATTCCTGCGTTTTGGCTTTGTTCAATAAACGGCTATGGATCACCTCTTAAACAAATCTCGGCATGAATCATTATACAAGCCAGCTGTGCCTGGAGACAGATGAGAGCATCCTACCATCCCACAGTTAGGTATGTGAAGATGAATCAGCATCCAGTTGAATGTACGTATGATTTAACTAAACCCTAGTTCAAAGATTAAACAATTTTTTTTTCCATTTTCTGCTCTGGATGTCAAACAAGGCTGTTGGGCACACTCTGAATATTGATTACACTATGATAACAAGCGTAAACAGTATTACAATTGAACGGAACATAGACATGTACACATGTACTCAATGCCAAGTGCTATATGCTCAGTGTTTTAGCCAGCCCAGCCACTACCCACCAATTTTCTTCAGTAATCCTGTTTAATTCTTGTCAATTGTTACACATCCATGGGCTGACAATAGCCATCATACACACCTCGTATGTTAAGCATAATTTAAGCAAATTTGTAAAAAGCTGTTTTTCATCTTATGGGAGAGAGCAGCAGAAGCTGTGACTGAATGAAACTGCATTAATGGTGATTTGCTTGAGTTAGAGATGGTTTGTTTATTTTGTTTATATGCCAAAAGTCGTTGATTGGGGGGGGGGGGGGGGGTTAAATTTCACTGAAAAAAGTTATTTGAGGCCCCTTTTTAGCAGAGGCCCCCGGGCTCCACCCTGGGGAAGAATGTGCATTAATGCACTTCTGCTGCTTGCAGGTATAAGATGATAGTCAGTCTTCAATGTCAAGAAGCACAGTCTAAGCTTTGGACTTATTCATGAATTCAGTAAACAAAGTACACCAAATGCTCATGTCATTCAGTACAATTACATTTCATACAATTTAATAGACAAGATTAGATATTTAATATTCTACCCCTAGTAAAGACTTCTATGAAAAAAGAGTTCAGAAAAACATTTTCATGCGCAATCCATAGAATTATATTGTACGGAATCAGCTATCACCAATGTCTCGCCTCACTTTTAAGTAACCCGCCAATTTAAGCTTTGATTAATTGACGTCATACTTCTAATATATAAGGTAAACTGTATTTAAGGATTGCATAGAAGAGGTTAAACCACTCATGCTTCCTCGGGATGAATATTCTCCCCTCTGAAATAGCTTTGCCTAAAAGTGTATGACGAATGGTTTTTCAAAATATAATACCTGCTCAATGAAGTATGCACGCATTTACGTATAAATATATACTATTTACGATTATAAAAATATTTGAAATATTCATTTAGTCATGGTAGTTTTTTATTGTCCTCGCAGCCTCCGAAGACAGGCAGATGAGAGCGGTGTTTGTGGCGGGTACCTGTCAGCAGGCTCCCTCTCTGGTCTTCAGGGGTTAAACGGCGTCGCGGTGCGGAGAGGGACGCCGCTCCGGTCCGTACTCCCGCCCCACATCTCTCTCTTACGTTACGGCGTTTCAACAGATGGCGCAGTGTCCGACAACTTGTCTCTCACCGGCTTAAGGGGCAGCCTGAAGGAAACTTGCTCAAACACCGGCGGATTTTGTCGCTGCTCTGAAGTCGGGACTTGCTGACATTATCCTCCCCCCCCCCTGCACCGCACTTGCTTGTGTCTAACGCCGTTTCCAGCCAAGGTTTCCGCCGGGTTTCCTCACGACCTCAGACTCAAGCCACTCGAACCCATCACCCGGTCTTCGGAAAACCTGAACTTGGAGCAAACCTGACTCGGCTTTTGTGTTGGATTTTCCCGCTGAAGGTATGTGTTTTCATATATTCGTAATAGTTATGCGTTATGCCTAATACATTATTTCTATATTTTTGCTTTATTTTGAATATACAGCTTGGGTCAATATTTGGCAGTGCAACTTTTTTTTTCTTAATTAAGTTTTGCACTTAACATTTCTTTTTGCGCTTCAGGATTTCTTACGCGACGTTGGTCCTTATCTTTATGTTATATCCAATACAACATTAGGCTGTGTATTGGATTTGTAGATGGTCTTTATTAACTTAATTAAACAATATTGCCGAAGTGTCGCAGATTATGGGAAGTGTGAACTCACACCGCAGCACTTGGGACGCGTGAGATAACTCGTTTTTTATCTGCATTACATCATTTAAATTTCAACGTAGATATTAAATATTCCACCTAAATACTTCCATTCGTGTAACGCTGCACCATTGTGACTACCGGAGTGAGAAGTGCAGTACTTGACATAAAAGTAAAGTTAACTTAACGAAAAACTTAATGTATTGGGTCGCCATATGTTTTTAAAAGAACTTTTCTCCAAGGATATTATATTGGCAGCATTTTCACCTGAGTCAGATGTATAGTACATTTGGCTGAAATTGAGTTTGCTTTTGTACAATGTGATCTTTGTAGCATTAATATTTAAATATGAAAAAGAACTATTTTGCTTGATGCTGTATAAACGGAGTAGGTGCATAAAACCGAAAGGCTATGCTTGTTCATTAAATACTATGGTATGAATGTTAGGAAATACACTTGCAAAATGTTAGCCTAGATCTGAAGTTGCGCCTCTGTTAAGATGCTCTTTATTGTTGTTTATCTTTTCTTGTCATCTTTCCCGCACATTCTCCCCTGCCACTCAGTTCTGCAAAGGACAGCACTTCTTGTAAACCTTAGGATGGCTACAGAATGTAAACCACAACACCACCACAAATTATATCCGCATCTGCAGAAAGAAAGCTAGCCCTCCTACTTGCCTTGGTTGGGGACTTAACGACGGCCTCTTTTCTCCGACTTTGGTATCGGTCTTACATTTCCACATGACTTAACTTATTGCATGGATTTGTAATAATGCACTGAACAATGTCCCCCAATAAGGGTATTTTTTTAATGCAATTTAGCAGATGGCTGAAGTGGAAAGCACGAGTTTTGCAAAAGTTATATATCATATTTGTTAAAAGCTAAACACCTTTTAGAATGATACATATGCATGTATGACTGCTGCAAGCTTTTTAGTGGCTAAAATAATATAGAATGAAGCTGTCTGGTTGAGACACTGGCTGCATTTGGCAATGTGAATGGCGAGCATTCATGGTGATGTTGGAAACATGGTGGTCGTGCTGCAGCTATCAGGCAACACGACTGCGATCATTAAGTAGCAAACTGCAAATAGTGAAAAATGTATACCAGTGTATGCTTTTGAAATGCAATTTAGTTTTTATTAAATATATTACTTAACATTAAATTACTTTTTCAAAATAGGATTTGCTCTGCCTTTACTTAGTTCTCGACATAAAATAAATATGTGAAGAAACCCTGAAAATTCTGGTGTCAGAGATTAGCTATACATAGACTCCCATAGGGTGGAGACCGTGAAATGGTTTAATGTGCATCAAAGATGGAGTTCACACTTGACTGAAGAGGTGTTTGTTTTATCCTGATTGTCATTTTCATACATACATAGATTCATACATTCATACAAGACATTAAACATAAGTATGGTATTGCGTGTGAAATATCTGAGCAACTTATCTATTTACACTTGGTAAAATATAGGTTTTTTACAATTTTAGGTTTTGCTTTGCTCATAAAATGATGAATCCAAAAGACAACTACTTCTTGTGTAGTTTACAGTAAAAAAGGAACTCTACTGCTATGAGCACAAAGTTCATATACACACCACTGTCACTCATGAGGTTGAACTAATGTGATTTTGTTGACCATTATATTGTTTCTCTACTTGATTTTTAATGCCAAAGATAAAAGACAAAATTAAATGAACAATCTATTTTTGAATGTATTGGCATTACTTACATTAATTACTTTGGGTCACTGTGTTCCAATGTCTTAAAGCGCCTGAAGCTCAGGAAAAGTCAGCTGCAACTATTTTCTTATGGTGGTTATCAGTTTAGCCCACACAGTATTTCCATTATGGATCTGGACCTGGGAATTTCTAAACCTGTTACACGCCTACTCAACCTGAGTTCCTGCAGGTCACATTAGTGGACTTTTGTTCCAGAAAATACATCCAAAAAAGTAATTAGCAATTTCACTGAAGAAATACCTTCTTTAGCTTTGCAAAAATATGTAGAAAGAACACTTTTATTTTATTTATTTTGTTTTTTTTAAACGTGAAAGCACCACAGTGTCTTACACAAATTATCTATAAAGTGGTTGCAATTTTATTTGCACAATTAGAGCAAAACAATTATCTGCTCTATAAAGTTTAATTGATTCCTTGATGAGAGCTGGCAGAAGAAGCTACATACGTTTCAGCCCCCCAGGAGTGAGGGATGAGTGGTCCCGCTGTTGCGTATATTAAAAATACATATTTTGAACCAGCATGGTCGATTAAAAGACTGTGTTAGTAGGGTTTTGTTGTGCTAAGTTTGATGTGGCGACTAAATAGCATAACCTAACTTTCTTAATTGTATGACTTCATTCGTAGAATAATTCCTGACATTCCTCCATCCCATCTGGCCCCAGCTGATCTTCATGGGGAATTAACAGTGAATAAAACAAATTTTGTATTCAAAAAGCATCTAAATTTAAACTCAGTTTCTACTGCTATACCCTGTCCTTTTTCCTATGGAAGGAAGATATCTAAAATTACATCCTCTGAAAATTTCATTTTCAGTGTTATAAGTTACTAAAACGAATCGTTCATGCTTTAATTCATCAGTGGCACTACACTGAGATATGACACAAACCTCACAAGTTAAGATGGCAGGCTTTATTATATCTACAGCAGAATGACTGATGACGCTGCATATTTCATATGATTTTAAAGGGCAATTTACTGCTCCTTGGAACGTAAAAAAATTAGGATTTGCATGCTGAAAATGCAGATAGGATAGAGGATGGAAGTATTTCTAAGAGCTCTTGTTTTGACTGGTAAGAACTCTTATTTTGATTGGTAAGAACTCTTATTTTGAACGTATAGGTTGATGAAGTGAGGGACAAATTCTCATGAGTAAGTTATGATTTCAAAAGTAAAACTAGTATTTATCTAATTTTTTTCTTTTTCAGATTTTTCCATGCGTATACTTTTTGTGTATATAGTATACAGAAAACCAGACAGAAAATAATAAATAAAATGATAGATAAATAAATAAATAAATAAATGTTGTGACTCGAAGGATGAAGGACTCAAGGGCAATTATGTTGGTGAAACAGAAAGGAGTTTTATTGAACTAACTGAACATAGGCTGGAAATAAACAAATAAACGTGATCACGAGGGAACAAAATGGGGGAGGGGGCTGGAATGAGGTAGGACACAGATAAAAAGAAGGTACAATGTCAGTGACTGGACTGGAGAACACAGGACTGGGAAGCATTTATATAAGAGACTGTTGGGAGCTAATGAGAGACAGCTGGGAGTGATTAACATGAAGGTAGGAGTGAGAGGTAAGACAAGCAAGTAACAGGCGTGACTAGGATCACGCTAGGGAGGAGACAGGAGGGTCAGGTGGACATGGCAGACAGAACATGACAGAACACTATAATGAGAGCCAATAGTTAAATGTAATATGTTGCTGTGTTACACAAATCATTTTATAAAATACTAAACGCTTAACAATTCCTTAGTATTTCCACACATTAACTTATCTTTAGTTTTGGCAAGGTCACCTTGAACAACACAAACCTTTAGTGGCCTTAGTCCTCTGATATTAGCAGTTCCCTGCTTTGTTTTAATATATTTATATAGGGGACTGTGTTTCCAGTCTATACAGTAATTTGGATAGTATTAAAGTTGCAAAAAGCAAGTTACATTTTTATTAGACTATGATCTGATTTATCACTGGAACCTGGATGCCAGAGAAAAACCATTCCATTGCAGCTTATTAAAATGATTATTTTATTTATGGTATATGTAGTTACTGTAATTCTATTTATAAACTTGCTTCAGTGTCCCTGGCCATTTCAGAATTTTTTTTTAATTTAGTCACATTGAGACATAGTTCACGTAATTAAGATACGCGTAGTAACTCTATTGATGCTTTCAATGAATTCAGGCCAGTTCTGGAATTAGTTAGCTATTTAAATAATAATAAAAAAACAGTACTGAGAAGGGCTTGTAAGATGTACATCTAAGCAGCGCTTTAATTATTTTATGTGACTTAGTATAAGCTGCATTGGGTCATTGCTTGTTCACTGCTTGTTTACATAAAGAGTGCTAAAGAATGCTAGGAAAAACATACGCACTCAAAGCAAACATCCGGCGGACAATTTTTTTAAAATGGCCAACATTCCTTCCCTTTTCTGTGGCCTGCCATTTTGTCGGGTTTAGGGCAGACAGCTAACATGTATTATATTAAAAAGAAAGGACATGTAGTAATGTTACAGTGGCTTGTTCTCTAAATTGAGTGCAAATTGACTTGCATTGACATGGGTGGATAGCGAGTACGTCTTATTTAAAACAATAATGAATGATAGCATTCCCACCGCTGGAACAATGGCTGAAGTGGTACTGTTTCTTCTTCCTGCTTCAAACAAAGCCAGCACGTGGTTCAGAAAAGTAAAACTTAATCAGAAATTGGTTTAAGGCAAATGGGCAGAGTGTTGCCCTCTTGTTATATTCATCTTAATGTAATTTTAAGGGAATAGAAGTGAGTTTTTGTAATAGTTTTTGGTTTTTGTGTATTTTGTCCATAGCACACCTGAAAATGTATTTGGCTTCAAGTGAAGTAACCAAGTAATTCATGGATTCACAGAACAAGTTAAAACATGTCATCTGCAGAGTACCTCCAACATAACAAGACAAATGTGCAAAATATGGAAATTAATAGCTGACAGGAATAGTTTGTAGCAACCAGTAAAGTATGGGAGCACTTTTTGGCAAAAACACCAAACACAATGTAATAATTTCAGCAAAAATCTTGGGAAAAAAAGTGCGAAGATGTGTCATGAAAGCAAAATGCATGCTTTTAAGCCCAAAATAGATATTGTAACAGCTGAAATTCATTTTTAGAAGGATGGAAATTTGAAGGCTAAAACGTCAATTTATATATTCTATATAAAATATATAGCATTTTACTTTAGTGTGGAAAAATTGCTATTTTTGGGTGTCTGTTAATGGTGTGGGATATTAACCTGAATGCTGTTCTATCCAAGGTAAATTATTTTTTAATTGGAAAGTAATTCCATTTGGAAATTTGTACAACTCTGGAAGCAGCCATTTCTACTTTGGTATCAGCTTACATACACCCATCTGTGATTATAACTGTGTTAGTTCAAAAACCTAAGTGCTTATCTGAGTTCCGTTTATCGTTGTGTAATGCACAGCAAACGCCTAATGCCCAGTTCATTTTCCCTTTTGTATAATTTTTCAGTTATATGACAATAAATCAAGGAATATTGTATTTTGGGGCTCGTTAAATAGGTATTATGCCTTATAATCAGAGTACAGTCACATAATTGCATGACAAATGTGTGCGACCAGCTACATGTAAATGATGTAAGATATACTTAGCGGTGATGTATCATGATAAATCCAGCTGATATTTGATTGTACATAACCTATTAAACCTAGAGATATACTGTAAGGGAGGGGTAGTGCTGTATACTGTGTAAAAGGGAACCATTTAGACAGATTTTATAACAACACGGTGTGGGTTTACAGATCAGAGCAGGAGAGCCGTGTAAGATAATAGCCAACCTGTTTCATTGTTTTATCAAGCTATTGTTCTATGTCTTTAACTGTGCAATACCTGCCAAAAATGAGTATTCATGTGCATTTGTAGTACTTTATTCTTCTTCTTCTAATAATAATAATTAGTAGTAGTAGTAGTATAAGTATTATTATTCTTTTTTATTATTAACAGCAACAATAGTAATAACCTAACAGTGCAGTAAGATAATTCATTTAGCTTTTTTAATTGCATGATATACATTCATTATTGAAACCTCTACTGTACCTAGTCTTATCAAACCTTAGATGAACGTCCAATGTTATGTATTCAGTTTCTGTTTCTCCTCCCGCAAATGCACAGAACATGAAAACCCCTGAGCTATAAATGATTATTCTCTTCAATATTTAATGCTATATTATTTCAGTGCTACTTTATTTTATCACCAGCCTGCTGTTAAAAGTGAAACACGCCATTAAAATAGCAGCTAGTATGAGCATCTTTAATGCTGTGCTATTTCACTTATGAAAAATTCTTAAATGATTATCGTGGGATAATCGCCACAGTCATTTATATCATTGTGATGTACCTGTGAACGTTGCCACCCCGGTATATTAATCTGTTTTTAATGCCTTATTCCACGAATGTAACTTTGAACTTTATTCATTTTAAGTTCTCCTATGATAAAACCACAGACCTATTTTTCATTAACCCACACTGGTCTCTTTGTTGTCTGTTCTCTTTCTGTTATTCTGTGACTCTTAAGCACATAATTAATATACAAACCTGTCAACTAATAAATTAAGATGTTACCTGGTTAAATTATGACACATAACATTTATTCCATTTTTCAATGTCATGCCGCCTTGAATTTAGTCCACTACGCTTCCTGCAAAATCAAACTTATCCCCTACCTATATGAACATTTCATCTCTCTTCCTCAAAAACCCTAGTTCTGAGTATGCGTTTGCCCAATGCAGCTTTGTGCAAAAAAGGCATAGCAATTAAACACCACTCAAACCACACATTTGCATGGTGCCCTGAGGTCTGAGGAGCCCCTGTTGCCCACAAACAGTCACTAAACTATATTTCAAATAAGCACATTCTTTATTTAGAAGATGCAGAAGCAGTATTTCCAGCCATCTAGATAGCCATGATATTCCCACTGTACTTGCTACTGATTTATTTCTTTATTGAAGTTTCAGAGTGGGGGGCACGGGGCCCCCCAGGTGACTGAGTGGTGCATCAGAAACAAAAAGACCTGCCCCTGTGCATTCTGGGAAAATTATGATGCAAGTTTAGGGCTGGATGATAAAGCAATAGCAATAATTATCATGATATGATTTCCCTTGATGTCAATGTGACAAGTACTCGATAAAAGTCCGATATGATCCAGTTTTATGATGTCACTTCCTCAGTGACTGCTTGTCTGGACGGGCAATGGAACACAAGTGCAGACACAGCTGTGAAAACTCAAATGGGGGACTTATTGAACAAATAACAGAAGGCAATAGGGCAGGCGGATGAAAGACGACACAGTAAAAACAACAGGGCAACTCAGCAGGAGAGCAATTAAGTCCATGGGAATCCAACAAAAGTCCATCAGAAATCCACACGGTAATAATCCACAAGTAATTCAGAAAAGCTAGGAAGAAGAGACGGCTTTCTGTCAGCACTGACTAAAATGGACAACATATATGCACAAGTAACGCACAGCAAGGTTTATGGAGTTAGCAGAGCATACTGCTGTCATGAGAGGGAAAAGCAGTGCCGCAGAGGAAACTTCGGTGTCGGGGGGCAAAGTGCAGCAGCCACAGCGTATTTTTAAAACGGAGACATTGTGGATAAGCCAGGTAAAAAGATGCCGATGGTGTGGCAGTATTTTGGAAAACTTAAGAAGTCTACCACATCCGGCAGACTGGTGCTGTGTATTGAAATCTGTGCCAAAAACATGTGCCAAGTGTGACAAAATATTACAAATTGATTTCAGCACTGGAAGCACTGCCATCCAGTAGAACATGCGGAATGCGAGTGCTTAGAGTCACAGATATCTGCAGTCAGTGTTTCAGATATCCCTTATTGTTTCGAAATGGGACATAGCATTTTATTTATCTATAGGAGGCAGGAGGTAACTCTATACCAGCAATGTCCATCTGTAAATGAGCAACAAAACAGTCAGTGAAAAACAGCAAGAAATGTTACTGTTGACTTATTGCAAGTGTTACCCCCGTATGACAAAAAATATATATATGTGTGTTACTGTTTACTTCAAATTAGATTTCAGTTTGCTGTCCATTTGATTTGTCATTATTTTAATTGTCCTGTTTAAGGTGAATCCAATGGGACTCTTGAGCATAAATGAAGCCTCAAAGCCAATTATATCATGATAATTACCCAAGGTCGTACTTGCAACACACAGCCGTGGAAAAAAATAAGAGACCACTGTATTTTTTTAATCGTGATTCTTGTGGCAGAAGGCTATGCACAGCAACAGGTTGCTGTCAGGTTCAAAATTTTTAAGACGGCAGTACAGAAGAATAAGGTGAAGCAGGAAACCAGAAACCAGCCAGGTAAAGGGCGAAAGTGACTTTCTAATGGCAGAGATGGCCGTTAACTTATCCGACAGTTTCTCGTGAATCGAAGGATGGCATCAAGTGACCTTCAAAAGGAACGGGAAGCATTAAGTGCAGGTGTGAAGTGCACAGCTAGGACAGTGTGTATCAGGATCCTAGAAGCAGGACTGAAGTCCCATAAAGCAACGAAGGAGCCCTTCATTAATGAAACAGAGAATAACGAGGTTGCTGTTTGCAGCGTGTGTGTGTGTGTGTGTGTGTGTATGAAAGAAAGAACAAGGCTCTTACAACTGCCTGCTCTTACAACTCTGACGAAAGGAATCTGCTACCAAGGCGAAAGAATTTGCTATTAGGATCATTAGATATGCACATTAGATATTTAAAGAGTATCGCCGCTTTTTCCAAAGGTCAATTCAAGTAATCCAATGAATATTACATACTGTAGCATTTACAGTACAGTAAAGCACCATCACTATATAATGGTTATGAAAAGCACATACCGGACAAGAAATACACAATATACAGTATACATAATGAATCAAAGGAATTCTCTTAAATTTCATGAAAAATAAGTCCAAAAAATAAAAAAGGCAAATGCCGGGTATGGCAGATGAGAGAAGTAAAATATCAAAAATCAGCAATGCATTGTGAAAATGTCAAACGTCAACCACTTGATTCCGCCTTTATTCTTTCACTCAGCCTGGGTTTTTGTGTTTCTTGTGAAAAGGGAAAAAGATAAAAATCTTTTAATGATTTTGTTCAACTGGTTGAGCTGCAGCCCTGGTGAGGTAACCGGCATGAGCAGCTGAACATCTTTAGCTGGATTCCTTGCACTCCTGACCAGCAAAATTAGTTACACAAATAGAAGTATTGGCATTCGCTTTGTCTGATGTGACCATTGTATTAAAAAAAATCCATAATGTTAGAAAAAAAAAAGTCATTTAAAATCTTGAAATGTAGAATATTTTTTATCACAGTTCTGTTTTCTATTATTAACAGCAACAACAACAACAATATGGTTGTGATATACTCATCAGTAAGAGAGAGATTGGTGAATGACAGTACAGCTAAGGTGTCACTTCTGTCCTGAAGCTTTACCTCCCACCCTTTATCTTGAGCCTGCAGCTGTAGATAATTTCTTTAGTTCTGAGTTAGGATTTAGGCTGTGGATAATGCTTGGAGACAGGTCCAACACTGGTATTGTCACTGAACATCTAACAGGGCCAAAGCCTCAAGCCAGGGAGTGGAAATTAGTGTTACACTGCAAGTTGCTAGTGTAGGGCTGGGCTGTGGGTTTCAGGCAGAAAATCCGCATAGTTTTCAGGGGATTTTTGTCCGGGAAATGTGCAATCTCTGTGCCCTTTCATGGGTATTATAGTGAATGACGACATCGGCTTGCTGTTCTGCCCCATACTGATGACCAGGTCAAAGTCGCAGTTCCGTCAGATAGCGGGGACCCCTTGATGGCAGAAACACAACAGCAGGCGAAGGCAAATTTTCATGGCGCTACAGTTAAATTGGAATTAACTAATACAAATCAATTAAGTCCCAGATGGGGGCCTTTTCCAGAGTTCAGACATGCTATTTGGTCATGAAAATCTCTGAATATCAACGTCCTTGGCACCATGGCGACGGTGCTCCAAGGATGGGCATCTGCCACACCACCTATTGAACAGTTGCCAGTCGGGCCGTTGGCACACAATTTAGCTGTTTGCAAACCTGTGCACCTGGTGGCTAGCAAGTCAACAGGTTTATCTTGCTTAGGTAAATGGAGAAACATCACAGTAATCTTCCACAGCTTGCTGAGTCATGCACAAACAAGGACTCATAAGCCCTGTTTACACTTGGTTTTAAAATAGGTCTTGGGCGGTGGGATCACAAGTGGACAGCTGAGACGCATCGCTCTTTACGCCTGCGTCTGTCATATGTCTAGTTTGCACCTCTGTCTGTCATGTCCTGTTGACCATTTATGTTCACATTTTGTTACTTCATTTCCACTAGAATGTCAAATGGCCCTGTGCGCAGTTATTGTAACAGAATTAGCATTAGCATCAGCGTTTACGCTATAAAAGATACATCCCGGTAGTTTGAATGATAGGATCACAATGTGTCTTGGTGGTAATTAATGCTTGTATTTAGCGATTGCCCAAGATGCATTTTATTATCGAGTGTAAACAGGGCCATAGTCAACCCTTTCACTTTCATACATATTAAACTTATGTGTTGGTACATGGTCTGTGGGTGTACATCCAGATATGCAGCCATTGAGTATTCCAGTTTCATCCACAGTGACAGATCTCTAAATGTTACATGGTTCCATTATGCATACTTACACAACAGAATCCTTAAATATCATAAATTGATTATTTTTTTCAGACTTCTGTGAAGTTTTCTGATCTGAAATAGAACTCCCAGTGCAGGATTTCCCGACTCTGAAATCCATGCAGAACACAACCATGCTGTATTGTCTTTTGAGAAGGTAGCAGCTTTTTAGTTTTCATCTTTCATGGCGTATAACTATCCAGCCGCTAATGCTGGCATCCTCCATCACGATGGAGACTCAGCAGGAGAGACCATGGAGATTCTTCAATTAAAACTATTTCAAACATTAAAAACTGCAGTTAGCTTCAGATAAGTGCCAGCATCGTCTACCAAAACTGGAAAATGATTCTTTTTAGTATTTTAATATGATAGTATTGTAAATGTTAGTATTTTAATAGACTAATGTTGCTTTTACTAAGTTGAACTAAACTGCAAATGGCAACTTAAACCAGACCCATTTTCAGTATTTTAAGACGTTTTCTGACGTCTTTAATTTCCATACAGACTAATTTGATTTTATAGATTAAGACATGCTTGAAATATGTCACTATCCTGTGCCAAGGCATGTCAATTTCAAAATAAAATGTCAATTACCGGTAAAGTCAATAAAAGTCAAATCATCTCTTCTTTCATTGCGTGTCATCTAAAATACCCATAGTCTGATGTCAGGTACTTCAAAAGTAACCTGCAGTAAATGCAATATTGGGCTGTCTAGAGGAAATCTAGAGGTCATCCAGGCTCAGTGTCTGATAAATATGCACAAACTGCACATCCTGCCAACATCCATTTGTGTGCTCAGTGGTGCGAGGATCATAGGCAGCGGTCTTCTCAGCGGTGGACGAGCATGGCTATAATCCAAGGGAATTAAGTGCCTTGTTCCAGCAGCGTAAAGATTCTGGTGGGTTCATGATGGCGCGGGGCACGATTCCCTGGCATGGCTTGGATCCACTCATTCCATTAAAGGCTAGAGTTAATGCAACACAATAAGTTACCACCCTGAGCTATCATCTGTGCCCAGTAATGCTGTGGTTTATAGAGCATGAGGTCATGTTCCATGATTGTGGAGCTCCAGAAAATGCTTGTATCATTTCTGGACCAGAGAGATACCTGCTATGGTAGTTTCCGCCCCCATCAAACCAGGTTGAGTTAAAATTATTGACTCAGATAAAACTTCCAATGACATACACTTGATTTGACTATTCATTTTTAAGCCTAAATAAAACTATGCACAAATAAGTGCTTATTTTATGCACTTATAATGCAGCCATTTAGTGGAAAAGAAAAAGAATACAAGTTATAATATAAAGGAGTTGTATAAGAAGTTTTCAAAAATTGAGGCGCTTTCCCATCTGGAAACTTAGACAAGAAAGAAATGACTTTTACATAATAATTTCCATGTCAGTAGGCTAATGAAAGCTGCAAACTCAGCTGCGGAAGATGTTTGTCTTGCCAAGAAATGTGTCCCTATTTATCAATCTACTAAACAACACTTCCAAAAAACTGGTTTTAGGTTTTGCATTTTAAAAACAATGCATACCCCTTTAATAAATACTTATATAGATATTGCAGTATCATTTCAGTCTCTGTTTTATGTTTTATATTCTTCTATGAGAAAAGCTGTAACCTGAAAAATGTTAATATTTGTCTAATGTACACAAAATGCAATTCGATAAATCAAAGTGTAAAAATATACAGCATTCTGCAGGGCAGACACAGAGAAAACAACTTCTAATTGTACACCAAAATCCTTAGTCAGGAACTCAAGAGGAAGATTGAATATCAGTAGATACAGCATGAAGGAAAAAGCAACAAAATCGTTAGTCAGGAGCACAAAAGGAAAAACAACAAAGCCAGTAAGATCAGGCATGGGTTGTAAATGAGAATGGATTACCTGGCAACATCTCTCAAAGCTGTGAACTGCAAACAAGATTCTGATAACCAGTAATGAGTTCATGGATCTCAGGCGTCCTAAATTTCAGGTGAGGTCGAGTGTAGCTAGACTGCTCATGAGAAAATGGAGACTTGACTGGTTGCAGGTGTTACTGTGTTGCCCTCCTTCTGTGCGGTCCGACTCATCAGATGGCTGATCATTGATGCTTAAAGCATTGATGTCGTCCGTGATGGATGGCCACCAGAATTTCCACGTCAGTGGATGATGTGGAGGAAGAGTGGCTGCCTTTGTCTTACTGAAGACGTCTTGGAACTGCTGGTGTTGTGTAAGGTCGGTCTGGATATTATTGGGGTTCTCAATGGAGGTGGCTTAACTGCAAAGGATGAAACACCAGCCAGTGGTTCACTTTGTTTCCAGGTGATCATGGGATCATGGAGACAGGCTGCCTTAGAACCCTTAGAGGAAGAGATGAGTCAGTGTTTCCTAAGGATGAATTACTCCAACTTGCATGTACAGGCGGTCATCTTCTGGCTAACTCATCCTGTTCTTGGTGGTTGTCCATCCAGTGCATTGGCGTACAGGGGTGGTGACATTTCTTGGACCAAGATGTGTAATATTCTTGCCAGCTTTATATCGATAAAATTACCTGTGGCCACAGAGTCAACTAATGACACAGACATGGATGGGGGCAATTGTGACAATTAATAACATAACATATATAATGTTTTTTTGTTTTTCGTGTTCACCCAAAGCACCATCATGTTTAATAAATGCCTAATTGTGTCATATAATATCATATTCATATTTGATTTATAATTTTTCGACAGGTTAATTGGAATGTAACCCCAGTGTAAGTTGACCAGCATTTGTGTATAACTGTTTCATTATTGCTATTTTAAAATTCGTTTTTGTTTTTTTTTTAGTTTTAATTACAATTCAAGAAATGCAGTGTGGTAGTTAAATGGGTAGCATTTGCACCACATGCCTCCAGGGTTGAGAGTTGCAATCCCAGCCCTGAGTCCGTGTGTATAGAGTTGGCGTGTCCTCATCTTGTTTTGTGGGTTTCCTCCGGGAGCTGTGTATTCCTCCTGTAGTCTAATGACATGGCGAATTAACTTCTCTAAATCGCCCACACTCTGTAAATGTGCATGTGCCCTTCCTTTGACTGAAATCACGTCCAAGGTGCAGCCTGCTGTATATAGATGGACAGTAATCCACACTAACCTTAGCATATTGATTGAAAATGGACGATGCACATCTATCAAACAAGGATAGATAGCAATATTCAGTATTTAATGTTTTTTCGTAATTAGGGGATGTACTCCTGTAATAGTTTTGCTAATAAGCTTCAGTGGGAACAAATAAATGTGGCTTCCCATCACGGCAGATCCCTTAAGTGAAACATTTCCTCTCCAGATATTATGAAGATATTGTACTGTAATCGTCTGTCACCTGATTAATACTGAGGCAAAGTAAGTGCAACTCTTGCATCTCTGCATATGGAAGGCTGTCATCTTTGCACTTTGCAGCAGAAGAGTGGTTCACAAAATGATTCACAAGTAGGATGCAGGGATTTTTGTGTATCTGCTGTCATGTTTTATACTTTCATGTTTCCCTGAACAAAGGCTCCCATGGTTCAGTTGGCAAGTAGAGAAGACTGGCAGAAACTTGTGGAGTTTCTCGTTCATGTCTGACACTATTCTTTTAAACCTAATAATCGGGTTTTGTTTGTTACCTGATTGCAGTACTTTCAGTTCTGGTTTTTCTTTTCATTTACAGGAGATAATAGAAGAGTATGAACTGTTAAGAACAATCCATTCCTGAAACTTCGTGACAAGGTATGGTAAGTGACTTGAAGATCATACAAAAAAATGGACGAGTTACCTTCAGGACACTAGGATGATATCTCCTGTTTGAAAAACCTTTAGAATTGACACAGAAATTGGTTTTACAGTATATTACCTGTTTATTCTCCTCTAACCATGTTTACTAAGTTATACAGAGAAATATATAGAGAAATGATACAGCTCTGGAGAAACTTTAGAGACCATTCTATATTTTTTAAGAATCTGCATTCGTAAAGCCTGGTTTAATCCTGATTCTGCTCGCAGAAGGTTGCACTGTGCGGCAGTGCTGCTTCCAGGCTCACAGTTTATACAAGAGCAGTACGCAAGAAGAAGGTGAAGCAGGAGACACTGGCAATGACCAAAAACCAGCCAGGTGAAGGGCAGAAGTGACTTTCTAATGCCAGAGGTGACTGTCAGCTTATGCGGCAGTGACTCATAAATCAGAGGATGACCTCAAATGACCTTCAAAAAGAATGGGAAATATTAAGCGGTTTGAAATGCACTGCTAGGACAGTTCAAAACAGGCTCATAGAAGCAGGACTGATGACCCATAAAGCAAGGAAGAAGCCCTTCATTAGTGATAAGCTGGGAAGAGCCAGGCTGGAGTTTGAAATAAAAAATGGATACCTGCATGTATAAATCGACAAATGAGTGAAACTGAAAAATTTGCTGTGGTCTCTTAATTTTTGCCAGAGCTGTATGTGTTTAATATGTGAACAGAGTTACTCAAGTATGCCATTGGAAATGAGTTGTTCCAGCTATTGTAATGTAGTTTTTGATGATAGTAAAAACTTCAGTTAGATGGGACTTTTGAACACAGAAATCTATTTTGAATGCCAATCTACAATTTACCCAGGTACGTTTTCTTCCAGTACTTCATGCGCTGATTACTAGTCAGGCAGGAATAGGTGACAGAACATAACAGCAAGTTCACAGCCAGAGTGTGTGTTAGTCATGAGAAAATATATGATGTAAAAGGATTATGCTGAGTAATTACTGCAGAGGAGAGATTTGATGTTAAATAAGACATTTCAGGAGCAGTGTTACTTGTCCTTATGAAGACTTTCACGATGCAAACACAACTCGTCTCCCCTGTTTAAGGCAGCCAAGGTCTCGTGTTTTCATCACCATGTCTTTCAGGGGATCAGTGTTGGGCAGTAATTAATCCGGGCCCGTCAGCTCCCTGACAAAGTGTGCCCAGGAAGGTCTTACCTGTTCAAACCGGTGTCTTGTGCTTGTGTCTCATTTTCTAAGTATGAGCCAAACGCTTCCGCTAATCAACGAAATTAATAAATAAATAAAATGAAAAGTGTTGAAAATTTATATAAGAAACCATTAGAGACGGACGTCGTTCAATGAGTGACTAGCTACGCACCACAATTGCTGAATCGCAAAGTCAAACCTGAATTAAGTTATTTTGGTAACTCTTCACTTACAGTAAGGGCATGTTTTTAGTCATGTATAAACACATTCATAATGCATTATAATGCATTCATAAAGAATTATAAACATGACTATATTTATTTAAAAAAAGGCATAACACATTACAGCCATGTTTATTATGTGTTATGAATGCTTTGTGAAGCTCTCATGTATAATGCCCTATAGATACCTACATAATGCAGTACAAAGCATCCTTAATGCTCATACCATCCCTTGTATTGCATTATAGCGGAATCTATAGTACATTATAAATGAGCTTCATAAAGCGTTCAAAATGCATAATACGCATGGCTGTAATGTGCTATACCTTTTGATAAATATTTATAACTATGTTTATAATGCTTTATGGATGCATTATTATGTGTTATGAATGGGTTTATAAATTACTAAAAATGTGGCCTTAAGTAAAGTGTTACCATTATTTCTCTACTCAAGTACAGTAATTTACTGTTACTCCCCAAACAAATCAATTAAACAGTTCGCAGTGTATTGCATTGTAAAGCGGTTGCAGAAGTTGTGCAGGATTGCTATTCTATGTCATTTCATTAAAATGAATCCAATTAAAAATTCACAGCCAAGTAATTAAAACACCTTCCAGATTATAAATGTGATCCTTCGCAAGCACCTTGAGAAAGGACAAGGCCTGCTCTTCAATGGCTGTACATCTCTCACAACTGAGAGTTATTAAATGTCAGTTTTTATTAAATTGTCGTTAATAATAATACCTTTACCACTCTTTTTGACTGATTTAACAACAATTGAACAGGAAAAGGGCAAATGTTTCAGGAGCTTTTCTGCCATTGAGTATTATATCAAGCTGTGGGGTTACAGTATGTAAAATGAACCATTACCTTCTTCACCAATCAAAATGGAGTGTTTATCAACACCCCTGTGACAATAGGCTTCTCATTTAATTTTGCAGTACTGAGGTCACAGACGTGACGTTATATGAATAGGTGTCACATGTGTATTGGGTTGTGAGCCCTCGGAGCGTTTTGCATTCCCTCAAAGGGGACCTGTCCACATTGTCGCTGTGGCCTTAGTTACTGTGTCTTCTTTTTAGCAAACTGTTGAACACCTGATCTGCTGGAATATTAATCATGACCTCTGCAAATGCAATCATTTAGGACAATCAGCGGACCTACAGTACCGTAGATACAGTTATAAATAAAGAAATCCACTTGTTCACCGGGAAAGACCTTTCACTTTGCTAGTATTAGGATGTACTTTTGTTACGTTTTTGTTGAATGATATTTTCTTACATTCAGGAACACGTCTAAAGACGGCATAGATTCTACGTAGGAGTATAATCAGCCTTAACACGTTGCCGTTGATTTGGAGTTGTTTTGACAGTGTGAAATGTGGAATTTGAATAGTCAAACAGTTGTATGTTTAACACAAAATCTGTTTATTCTCATTGTTCTAACCTTCTACTTTTTAAATGTCCTATAATGAGCCACCACCTGACGATTTATTTTCATGCAGTGCTTTCGGTTTGTTGCACGTACATTAAGCCAAGTTTTATTGACCAATTACATCAAATCACTTGACATATATTGCAAGTGTACCAGTTCCTTTGTGCACAACAAAATGGTTTCTATGGAAACCAAATACTCTTTAATAGTCACCTATTGACTGGCTGTGGTCGACTGAGTGGCTTGAAACACTTAAAGGGTAAATTCGCTCCAGTGCTCTGTAATATCTAAAACTTTGCTGTCTTTTAACGTGGTATAAGAGATGCTGAATACAAGACACTCAAGTATAAAAAGTATGCGAATCAGGAGTCACACATTAACAAAACAATGCACGATGCATATTTAGACTGATTGTGAAAGCTGTTGAGGTCCATGCTAATTTAGACAGAAGTCATTAGGAAATGCATAGACTGGTGATGCGTCTGCGATTTCCACTATATAACTGTTTACCAGATGAGTTAATTAATGTAATTCCTTAATATAAATCTTTGAAGGTAATTTTGATTAAAATGAAAATAAGGTTAATTTTTTCTTTATTATTGGTTTCACCTTTCCTGCTTTATTTTGTTCTCATTGGAATAAATTACCATAAAGCATTTCATGACAAACTTGCTTGTTAAAATGTAGCACACTAATTGAGTTGGATCAATCATAATTCAGATCAGTAATACAAGCGGATTAAACTGTTTAATACAAAAGGAATAGTGTACAATGGTTTGTAGTGGTTTAACTGGAATAATACTGTGAATATTTCCTTACATGAGCAGATCAATTATGGGTCATAGCCTCTACATAGAGACAGTATGCCTGTATTTCCTAAAGGCCTAAAGGCTAATCAAAATCTGATCATTCTTTATCTGTATCTCCTCAAAATTTTGTATCTTTTTACGTTGTATATACCCAAACAAGTACTGCAATCACAAAAAATGTTGAAAAAAAACATTGAATATGTCAACTCAATAAATTTATTATAGAAGGAATGTGACAAAACAAAACAGAGTGCGAGCATAATGCAACACAGTGATTGGTGACGGGGGACACATGCAGGCGGCTGAGGACTGCAGCATAATGCTAATGTTACACAATCTTTATTGCGCTTACATCATATTTTATTACTCGTCAAATTGGCTGTCAAATAGGAGCAAACATGCTTATTAAATTCACAAATGTGCCACAGTGACAGTGTTTGGGGAAAAGACCTTGGCTTGGTCGTCAGCCCGTTCTGACCCTTTGCGCGTGAACAGCCTGTGTAGAGAGTGCTGTGTGAACCAGTCAGGTGCCAGTACTCCCACTGTGATAAGATCATTTCACCATCAGTCCTTTCTACTGTGAATATGGACCCCTCCTGCAGTATACAAAGAATATAATGCTATGTGATCCCCCTGGTTTAAGCAGCTCACGACTATTTAATATTTACGTGCTGTTCAAACATGTCGTGATTAAGCAGATATACACAAAAATTGCGTCTCATCACAAAATTACTCACGTCTTAATATATACGTGCAGCAAATAATTATTCTCGTGTAGTTAAAAAGGCTTCCCTTGTCAGTTATGATTAATGTAATGTTATAGGTTATATATGTAAGCAATTTTATCGGGGAAAGGTCAAGAAAATTAATTTTAAAGGAGCATATTTCAGAGTAAATATGTCAAGAATTAGATATGATTGGCATAGGCAGGCGGATATAATTTTATCTTGTTTTTAAAAATGGGCATATTTTATTCTCATAAATGAAAATTAGACAATTCCAAATCATCCACAAGACTGACTGACATGATTCCACAGTAGTATGTGCTAACTTTGTGAATTTATGTATGTAAATATATATGTACCGTATGCCTCCCTAGTATTCTCGCCTGGAATTGGTCAATGCGTGCAAATAGGCTAATTAACGTTCATGTAGCCAGGGCTGATGGAGATTACTGCTGAATGCTGAAAGACACCTTATTTACCTATATGTTCATGGAAATGATAGGTTTAGCTATCTTCTCGTCTCCTTGCTATAAGATGCTTTAAATAGACTGTGGGCTCCACACATGTATAAACATTAATGTAACATGTGACTTTGTACTATATGGAATGGCTGCGCTCAGTTCAATTTGCTGCATCAAGTGTCCCAGTATGTGCAAGCAAGGATTTATTTGCTCTCTAAACCAGTAACTGGATATAATTATATTCTAACTGTCCCCAGGCAGCAATGAAAATCTCGGTCATCTTTTATAGTTTCTCATTACAAGCTTCGTTTTTTGAACCAAGATTATTTTAAACCAAATTCCTCAAACTTCCAAAGGTGCACCGAAAGTCTCCGAATGGCAGCGTTCAGTGCTTTAGAAATTGAAATGACTTCTTGCAGCCATTAACCAAGGCACATTACCAAATATGAAATTGTAAAAGCGACTGGTGATAAATGCAACTGGAGCCCCCTCTGAGCGAGCTGAAGTGCAGCCTGTCTCACCTGTCATCCTTGAGACTTGATGCTTGCCTACGTGATCTGGCTGCCGTGGCAACCCCTTGCCTGGTTACCGATGATTCCGGGGCCTGATTGGGTGACTTTACATCGGTGTGATCCAAAAAAAAAAAAAAAAAATCATTCCGTTCCAGATATCAGAAGTGGGCTAAATACTTGTTGATTTATAAATGACTGTATTTGTGTTTATCTGTTTGTCACCAAAGCTGGTCAGTTATGGACACTTTCTGGATTATAGTACTGCATCCATTTTCTCTTTATGTCATACACTTGCTCACTGGTTTTGAACAGCCTGCTCCAGTGAACAGTGGATGTCTGCAACTGAATGCTTACATGGTTAAGAAAGCCCTTAGCTATTCACTTGGCAGATACACCCAATCTTAGTGTTTTTCAACATGGTTGTTGAAACAATGGTTGTTTTATTCCCCCTACTCCTCCTGGGGTGTGCTGCCTGGAGACTTCAATCTATTAAGATATCCAGCACACTCTGCTACATGTGACGTCGCCACTACTGATGACGTCCGTGCATCCAGCTCGCCGTTCTGCCTGTATCATCTTCCATGTATGACCCGCTGCCTTACTTCTGGTTGTCTGGAGGGAGCGTCGGCACCGGCTTGTCATCACCTCCCTGCTCCTCGGTCGTCTCTCAAATCTTCTGACTTAGACAGTATGACTCGCCATCTCTCCGATTTGACCCTCCCTGCCGGCCCCTGGAGGTTGGGATCCCCCTTTGAGTCTGGTCCCTCCCAAGGTTTCTTCCTTCTTGGGAGTTTTTCCTTGCCACTGTCGCCTATGGCTTACTCACTGGGGGCTTTGGGTGGGGATGCTGTAAAGCGCTTTGAGATGATTGTTTGTTGTTTGTTGTTTGTTTGTTCCAGTATCTCAGAAACGGCCACCTTCCTGGGATTCTCACATACTACAATTTCTTATTTAGCAGATGCTTTTGTCCGATGCGGTGTGCAGGTGAGGATCATGTGGTGGAGGGTGAGCTAGCGTCCCTTGAGGCACTGGTGATAAGGGCCTTGCTGAACGGCCCAGTAGCGACACCAGTGCGCCACTGGAGCTATAATATCGAAACACCGACTCTCCAATCACAAGCACCACACCACCCGCATTCTTCGGCGTCCAGAGGTTTCAGAGAATGGTGTGATGAACCAAACACATCTAGTCAATGGCATTTCCGAGGCTGAAAACATCTTGTTAATGAGAGCGGTCAGACTACAATGGCTATATTCATTAAAGCGAGCAGGAAGGTCACAAGTGCAAAATTAACAGCTCAATGCAACAGAATGACTTCTGTGAATGCAAGGCTTTTCCAGACCGTCACAGCTGTAATAAAGTGACCAGTGCATTTTTACGTTTATATTACAGTTATATATAAAGTAGGATATGTTCCATTTATACACACGGTAATGCAAATAACAATTTCTAGATAAATATGTGTTATTAATACTGATGGTTTTAAAAACCTCTCTAAGTGATATGGTAATGGATAATAATTCCTATTGTATTATTAAGAAACGACTGAATGAATTTGTTGCGGTATGTTTATTATACCAAAGCCCAACAGGGAAGTTCTTCAGTGACCAAATCTCAACAGTACTGAAAAATAACAATTTTCAAATGTCATGTTAGCCTGCACTTCAAAGGCTTGGAAAACATTGCCTCAGCGAGTCTATCTTTTTATGTTAAAAACCTATAATGTGTGTCCGTTGGTGCGCAGTGTGTGCCAGACAGGCCCGACGCCTGGAGCTGCACTTTGCAGATTATTACTTTAATCTGCTTCCTTTAGCCTTGCAGTGTGAGCTGCCAAGCAGTGGCTAAAAGTGTCAAAAGCACGAGTGAGACTGATTGTTAAGGGGTTTCATTTGACCGCAGAAGACGGCATCTGTTCATTAATGCATCTCTACTATCATGAAATTAATCTCTTTTGTATTATTCTTTTAAATTGCTTGTTTATTTGTCTAGCACTATGTCCGTGGTTATGCCGTATAAAGGATTTGCCAATGTGGAGACTTGTCTCCTTATATTAAAATTCTATCTGTTTAGCTACTAAAGGTAGTACCTTCTTTAGACATTACATATATTTCATATGGTTTGTCATTTACTGTAGAACATTTAGAAGCTGTATACACTATATCAGAAGGATGTCCAGGCTGTCATAGGTATAATATTAATACATTAAATGCCACATGCTGCGGAACATTTTACGGTTAAACATAATTATGAAATAATGAATTCTCTACTTGCGCAAGTGGGTGGAGTCTACCGTGGTCGGCAATTGTTCAGACTATTGAAGATAAGGTTAGAAACCAGTGGAATAAGTTTAATTGGCCTGAGATAAGGGTGGCATGGTGGGATAGTGGGCGACATTGTTGGGAATATCGAATCCCACCTGCGTGAGGAGTTTGCACATTTCCCCCGTAATTCCCACAATGTGCAAATGAATGTGCTCTATGACGAAATATCATCACACACAGGGTGTTATTTAAACGGGGTTGTTGCAGAATTACCCAGATCTCACCACCTCAAGGGCTGCCGATTTGTGTTTGAGATAATTTGTTCTGCACCGGTGTTGCTAGCTTTCCTGTTTTTCCCACCATACTATGTAAACTTAAAACGATATAGTATGTAAAAGTCCCAAGGAGATGACCTTTTCTGAGTTTCCAGAATCAAAAAACGGAGATGAAGATTCATGATGGGTTTGTTTTACCAAAAAGCAGAGAACGATATCGAATAGAACTCATAGCCGTTAATCTGGCAAATCCTCAGTAAACCATACCTGGACAGAACAAATGTGAGAACTGTGATCCAAAAAGTTGAAATCAGGCAAAGGATTGGACATCAAAATCTGAATTTTATCAGAGGGCCCAGAATTTCTAAGTATGCCCCTGTAAAGGAACAACTCAGTATGGAAATTAACTCATAATGCCCCACAAAGGACAGCCTGATCTAAAATGTATTTAAGTGATATGTGGGAAATCACTTACAGGTTGTATTTAATTAACAGAGAACGGCTGTTAATGGAAGGGGAGAAGGACGGCTGTTGTATAGGAGATTTGTGCTGGCTGCTGTATCCTGGATTCAGACACATCATTGGATCATGAATCTTCGCTGTTGTACTGTTTAACCGTGCAGTAAAGGAATCACTTCGTTGTGGCTTCATGCTGGTTGTGGCTATTCTGGCAGGGCCACTGTACCTATTATCGAGAGATCGCCGGCTAGAATTCCATCCCTAGAATTGTCACGTGTTTGTCGGGTCCTTGAGCGAGGCCCTTAACCCCTTCTGAAAAGCTCCAGGGGGCCCAATAAACGCCTGACCCTGCACTCAGACCCCAAGCTTTGCTCTCAACTGCATATCAGCATGTGTGTCTCAAAGGAAAGAATATGGGATATGTCCAATGAGATGTTCCCATGTATCTGTGCAAGCAGTACATACAGCATCATTTCATTTATCATTTTCTCTATGTATTCATTAGCAGCCAAATGATTCACTCTTCGCATTAACACGTAAGTTTACCTAATATAGTGGCAACTATATTACCAACCAAATAAAATTAGCAGCAAAAGCAAATTCACAGTATTTTTTTATAAATCGGGCTTCCAGCAGCCTTAATCATTACTTGATCATTTAGATAACTACATGTTTTATTGGTGGAAAGAATCTGATGTTCCTTATTTTGACTTGAGTTATCAAATAATTACTACTTGGAAGTATTTGACAGAAAATATGTAATAATTTGGGACGGGCCTTTAGATATATTTTTTATTTTATTAATGCACATATTGAACAACCGAATAGTACAGAATCCACGGACAATAAATGGGTGGTATATACCACCCATTATTTATATAGACAAAATCGTTGTGAGTGTACTCTTTACGTATGTCAAAATCCACCTGGCAAACTGGGTGCTTAAGTATTACAAATGTAAGTGCTGAAGCTAGTTGAGTGTTCCGTAAAGCTAATGTGTTGCAGGCAGTGCCAGGTACGCAAGTTTAAGCACCTGTGTGATGCAACTATAGACCTTCGAACTGAGTGGTTGTCCTACATGGTCCTTCCCTTTATTATAACACATGATTGAATGGAATTAGCATTTTAAGCACATTTTAATTATGTTTTTGTATTAAACTTGTATATAAATCCAATATATTTAGTAGTATGGATGTAACGATTCTCTAGATCCACGGTTCAGTTCAGACCTCGATTATTTATTTTATTTATTTATTTTTTTTTGGGGGGGGGGGTGTGTGAATAATAAAATTAGGGACTTGTAATAATCACAGATGATTTGGAATATTAAAGAAGGTTATTGTCCATCCTGAGCTAATGAATCTATCCTGGTTTTTATCACAGGAGTAATCTCTCAGTCACGATTGGGCCGAAATAATAGTCATGTGACACAGTTGGAAGGCAATAAAATAGGTGTAATGTGTAATATTTACAAAGTATACAGCTTGCGCTAACTTTAAAGAGTATCTATTTAAAGAATTTCTGTTTAACAGTTCCGGAAGAGATTGGGAGCGCTGTGATCGTAAACGTTTCCATTATACATATGCTGTGCAATAATATATTGGTGGTGAGTTCATGCACCACAATTTTATTTAGATATTTATCAAAAGAGGTTAAAAGTCACAATTGCACTTTATTTATTTTTAGTGTCCACAATGTTTAATTCCAAATACGCAGGGAGGTGGAGCATGCACTCTTTCTGTCTTTGTAAACAGGTCCTTATTTCGCGTAATGAGCTCATTTTACTTTTATCACAGTATAACTATTGTTAATGCTGTGGTAGTACACATGCAGTAAAATCTATTTTTAAATCTTTTATCCCCAATCACGCATTTGCAAAGCACCGAGTTAATGGTCTTTGCCGTCATTACTTCACCTTCTCGACCGTGCTCTGATTGCATTCTCTTCTGCATGTTTCCTGATGTTCGATTGAAAACAAAGACTGTTGTCCAGATTAGTCTTTTATACTTGGACAGAATCTATATGTTGCTCTAGGATTGCTTACTTTGTAATGACAAGGCTTTTTAAATGGGAGGTCAAACCATTTCCAATTCAACATCATTTCCTGAATTTCTTGTTGTAAGGTGTTATTTAAGCCAGATAGTTGCAAAATGCCGTAGCTGTTTCTGACATGTTTGGGTACAACCTTCATTGTACTGAAATGGTTAGAGATTGGTAAGTACACCATTGTCATCGATAGCTAATATCCATTTAGTTGACAGCTGTAACAAATACTAGGGTCAGTATGGCAGGTGGATAGAGCATGCAAATTTAATTTAAGCTCTAAATGGATTACCCTGTAGAGACTTGTAGAATATTTTGATTAATTAAACTCACTTGAAACCAGCGTATTATTGAATATTAACTCGCTGTAGCAATTTAGTTTAGATCTGAATCATCTTTAGGACATATTACTTTGAAACAGTTCTTGAAACACATGATATCATAAGTGACCTTTTTTCTGTATCTTGACACGTGATTGATAGGAATGAACTTTAAAGACAACAAAGCATCTTAATGTATTAAGTCCAGTCCTTTTCTCTTTGTCTTTCATGAGGAACCTTGTAAGTTAATGAATACTGTATGTTATGGAATTACTGAAGCACTCATCTCCATTTTGTGACTGTCAGATTTTATGAAACTGAAG
This sequence comes from Mormyrus proboscirostris, assembly GCA_026779585.1. Taxonomy (NCBI): domain Eukaryota; kingdom Metazoa; phylum Chordata; class Actinopteri; order Osteoglossiformes; family Mormyridae; genus Mormyrus; species Mormyrus proboscirostris. The sequence goes on from JAODKF010000018.1 coordinate 13,326,285, forward strand.
TATTGTTACCCGGTAATTTGAGAAAAGAGGAAGGTTATTTCTGATTGTGTGTCTGAGGAAAAAAAAGTTTCTTTTACAAATGTCATTTATCCAATTATATTACGGAAAATGGCATGATATTTTTAACTCTGGGCGTCAGTGGATGTTTTAACTATCAGAGGAGTATAGGGTACAAACGTCTGCGAGAGCCTGGGGAGGGTATAGCATGGGTATAGGTGTGCTTCTGATGGGGGCATTTCTGAAATCAATCCTTGAATTAATACAGAGCCTAGGGGCTCCTTGATCTTTGCTGGAGGTACAGTGAGGACACCAGCTGCAGCACGTAGGTTGTCTCGAGCTTGTGAAATGGTTTGGATGCGACACTGGCAAGAAAATAGCTGCAATAAATGAGGGGGGGGGGGGTAATGAACGTGGGCATTCATTTCTCAGCATCAGATGTGGGCAGGAGTGGACTGACACTGATTGTGTTGCAGTAGTGGAAGAATGATGATCTTCATGATGCAGTAATGTAACCGCTTATGGGCAGTTTATATTTTTTTAATGGGTTTGATATCTGTCTTATGATGGGGCATAGTCAGAGGTCAGAATTTTCTAAAAAAAATATTGCCTCACCTATAACACCACCGGCCGCCTTCCACTTCTAGAGAACAGACAGCAGATTTTTGTCCGTTCGTCTTTTTACCTAAACAATGCTGAAAGGCCCCACTTTTGTGTCTGTTCCTCTTTCCCCAGTTTGTTAAACCCCAAAGCTCCTAATAAACTCTTCATTCCATCGTTAAATCCCTGCCTTGCAGTGCGTTTGCCATCCTCACTAAAGCAAATCTTGCGATTGCCAAATAGAAACATATAAAAAGCAAAACACCTGGTGACCCAGAACCAATCCCTGTGGAACACCATGCATCACCTGTCCAATCATCCAGCTTAACGCAAGCCCAGGAGAAGGAGCTCTTGCCAGGTGCCCAGAAAGAACTTTCCAGAACTTCTCCGATGCGTCGTCAGAGTACAGAGACGGTACTCCATTGTCACCAGGAAGATGTCACAGCTGGCTTTATCGCGCACAGCTGCAGAAACTTAAAAAAGTTGCGCTTGTCACTAGTAAAAGCAGCATCACAGCTATTTTGAGCACAAACCCTACACTAACAGGGCTAAGCAATAAAAGTGCGAAGAAACGTTGCTGCCGCAATTTATGTAGTGTATTCAAGAGCTGTTACATCCCTGCAACATCCTAAATTGTGGCTCTCTGTGACCGGCATCTTAATTATTTACGTGCAGTTGTTTACCCATCTGTCTTTCACCTACTTGTCCAGTACTTGGTCGGAAAGATCCTGGAGACTGACTCACAGTGTGCAGGACGCCCTGGATGAGGTGCCAGCTCATTGTGCACATGCAGAACGGCCATTTTCGAGACACAGATGCACCTAAGCGGCCTGTGCGCGGAAGCCCATGCGACAGAGGGAGAACATGAACAGGCGTAGGGTCTGAGCTCCCCGGCCCGGAGGCACGAGGTAACAGTGACGCCCACTGAGCCAACATGCTGCCACCGTAGATGCAATTTTTAATGTGACATCTGCTTTTTTGGCCTGTTTTCCACCAGATTTTCAGTGGCACTGCTAACTGCGCGTGAAATATGAGCGACCAACAAAATTTGATCTCAAGCAACTGAACTCATAATACAAATTAAGGTGTTACAGTGAAAGATCGTTACAGTAATTCTTTAAAATGATACTGTTACTGTGCAATATTACATACTCGTAGGAGATTCTGTATGAAATCCAAACTCATAGTGTTATTCCATTAATGTGTATGGTAAAATATGTGATAATGACAGTTTAATTTTGTAATACTCATGGATGATTCTTGCATTAGCCTGGCCCATATATTAAATTAAGCTCAGCCAGTACAATAACCACACTGGCTGTCATGCCATGCCGAAGGCCTTTTGTACAATTAATTTCTAATATGCATTTCCTGTCATAACTCTGGCAGCATTGTTTAATAGCTTTAAGTAATTAATTTGCATTCAAGTACTTAGTGTTCATTGATTTTAGTGTGAGAATCTAATCACTTACAGAGGCCAAGATATATTTCCTAAATGTATAAGCTAATCAGCCTGATCTTTTATTGATTGCCTTGAACTGGTGGAATTGTAAGAAGAAGCTATTTTGGGGATATATTTCGGGTAGCTGCAAATTATCCTGCAGGCTTAGGATGGTGCAAGTGTAAAATTAAACTATTTGTATATATGCATAGCATAATCCCCATGTATGGTATTTCACTTGGCACTTAACAGACACACGCTCCCTCTTCTGGAAGTGACAACATACTACAGTTTCTGCCAGGTACATGTGTACCGAAAGTAGGAGGTAATAATACTGCTCTTTGTTACTCCATTGTTTTGAGGAGTAAGGTGCTATCAGTACTTAACATACTGGATACATTTTACTAGTGTACTTTATATACACAATGCATGAATACGCTGTCTGTGGCATAATCACTCTGAAAATCACCTTACCTACTTCTGAACCTTTAATTGAGCTGGTTGATTAAAATATTAATGATACAACGAATGCACGCGATCTACCGTTGAAATGACAAACAATCGTGATGGTAATTTATGACCCTCCGAGAGCTGTAACAGTTAAGTGAAATAGAAAAAGCAGGCCCTTCTTGTTTTGAAAGATGAATGGGATGTACCATGTACTGCAACTGGCTTAGGCTCGTCAAAGATTTTCTTTGGTAAACTAAAGTCTAAGGATGAGTCCAGACAACACAAATTTGGAAGCAGTGAGCCAGTGTTAGCTGTCATTCCAAACAGTTGAACTGTCAGGTCTGCTCATTGTCCTGATGAGACGCCAGCAGCTCTGGGTCTGCGTTTACTCCAATCAGCTGGCCGGTTTTAAAGTCTAACATTGTCTCTCCAAGAATGCTAACTACTGGCAAACAAATTTGCAATACTTGGCTCATACTGGTTTCATTTCCCTCCCTGGTATAAAGGTACAGTATTAGCAGGGTTCCAGCTACACTAAAAAAGCTTAGTTTTAGGAAATGATACTTTATACACCATTTCTACAGGTACACAGGAATTCTTGGTAACACTTTACTTGACACAGATAATATAGTATTATGCTATGTATATGTGTATATGTATTAATTAACTCTAAACATTGTCTTAGTTACCAACTGGTCTCATGTTAATTCATCATTAATAAATCATGATGCATTTTTTAAAATCTCAATAAGTTACTATATTTCATACTATATCTGTTCATTCTGTAAACTTATGTGAACTTCTGAAGGAACAAATAATGAACAAGTGATCTCATGTTTATTCATCGTTAGTGAATCCTGACGTTTTATCTCACGTAGTGACTATTTGTTCATGATTTGTTCATGATTTGTAATTCACAAGTAACTGAGTTATTACTAAGTATTTGTGCCCCGTCAAGTACAGAAGTATAGCGAATTCTTTAATTTTTACATATCCCATCTCGGTGTCCCGTGAGACATACGCAGGAGCGAACAAAGCTTGGGGTCAGAGTGCAGAGTCGGCCGTTCAGAGGGTGACCCTGAACCATTTTTTGGGTTACGGGCAACATTCAAGGATCCAACAATGATGCAACTATTCTGTTGACTGCAGGATTCCTCTCGATTACGATCACAGACACCGAGGAATAATCCACAGATTTTTACTGCCTTGACTGAACTAATTCATCTGCTCAGCCCTCCCGTTCAGGGTTTAAAATCTGAAAGGCTTACACATGTAGCCTGGAGTACAACTGAAAAAAACATAGACACAAATATTATTTTCCCAGTAATGTCCTGTTCTACACCCACCGCTTCACCATCATCTCCTGCCTTTCTCCTGCTGCCAAGTAAAGAGCTCTGTAACTGATGATGTGCTGCCAGGTGCAGAACCCTGCTCCTTTTCTGTCAGTGTCGCTATTGGCAAAAACACACCTTCTATCCCAATAAATCTTACGCTGAATGTTACATAGAAGACTGGCCCTGTTTGTTCTCCATTGTTTAATGAAAGACGAATCGGGAAGAGGTCTCTAACGTCTGCTGGCCGGATGTATGTCAGCCTTGTGATTGTTAGCTAGCTAAATTTACCTTAATGCACAGCCCACATTGGTTCCTTTCCCCCCTTTTACTTGAGCTGTTGATTGTTGGAAATTCTATAATATAATATTAGGTCCCCCCATATCCATAGTTTCAGTAAAAGAAATGTGCAGCAGTATCTTTTTTTATTATTCCTGTTTTTTTTTGAGGAGTATAAAAATTTTCATTCCTCTGTCATCCCTTTACTCGTATTTTTTATTGTTCTATTGTCTTTTGAGAATTAGACTAAAACATCAAAGTCCATTGCGTTCATTCGTATGTGAAATAATGTATAATGTACTTTGTAACTACTGTAATTAATGTTGGTAATGTCTTATTGTGTGTAATTTGTCAATTATCACATGTAAACACATGAAGACGTATATATGGGGTCCATGGATGGTTCGCTGTTATCCATGGTCACGACTGTCCGTGGTAGGTCTTATATACATTAGAAAGCCACTGAGCTTAGCACCACCCATCCATCCATCCATCCATCCATCCACCCATCCATCCATCCATCCATCCATTTTCCAACCCACTTTATCCTATTGGGTCGCGGGGGGTCCGGAGCCTATCCCGGAAGCAACGGGCACGAGGCAGGGAACAACCCTGGACTGGGGGCCAGCCCATCGCAGGGCACACTCACACACCAGTCACGCACACTGCACCACCATGCCGCCCCCTTAGCACAACCCTGTACTGGATAATGAGCTTGGGAAGATGGTGGATGGATGGATGGATGTGAATTCAGGTGTTTCATTCAGACTCATTGACACAGGTGCATAAGATCAAGCAGCTAGCCCTGCAGTCAGGTTTACAAACATTTGTGAGCGAATGGGTCATTCTGGGGAATAACTCCATATTAATGCTTATGGATTTAGAATGGGATGTCATGAAAGTTCCTGTAGTTGTAATGGCCAGGTGTCCCAGTGCTTTTAGCCATATAATGTATATGCAGAAACCCTAATAGTACTTAAGGGCGGCAGGTGTGTCTGTTTGCATTTGCCATTTGTTATAGTTATGGTTGTGGGTGCTGCATTTGACATGGGAGAGCAGGATTCCACTCATCTATAATTAGCTGTAGCTGAGATATGAATCTCATACATAGTTTAATTTAAACCATAGTGCAAAATATGTCAAAGCGCATTGATATTTTACAATTAATTGTATGCAGAATGAGTGAGGGTAGAAAAGGAGAGAATCCCAAGAGGGACAACGCTAAATATGATCGACAAAACCTTTTACATTTTCAGTTTGCATTCTGTTTGAGGGGATTTTGTTTGTAGCTCAGTCACTGGTCACCCTTTCAGTATATCCAGCCCAGTATATCCATTCAGACCATCCATTTAGAGTATCAAACCCAGCATATCCAGTATATCCATTCAGACCATCCATTTAGAGTATCAAACCCAGCATATCCAGTATATCCATTCAGACCATCCATTTAGCGTATCCAGCCCAGGATGGGAAGCCAATCGTAGAGCACGCAAAATATTTACACCTGCAGGCAATTTGTTAGCTGCAGCCCACCTTAGTATCTTCTTGGGCTTTGGGTGGAAAATTGGAGGAAATCCCAAAAATGACATGAAGAGAACTTGCAAAGCCCAGGCACAGAGCCGCTCCTGACACACAGCTCGCAGTTCTAGAGCTGTGAGGCAGTACTGCCAGCCATCGCTCAAATGTAGTGTCCCTGGTCACTTCAGTGCAATTAGGCAAGAAAAAACAGGAAGTTAAAATAAAAAAAAAAGACACACACAGTGGCATCGGTGTATATAAAACCTAACAATTCTGAACTGAATAAATGTCTTAATACTGTGCTGCTGTCATTACATAACCATCGGATGGGATACTGTCTACTAATGGAATTGACATTTTGAATATTGTTAAACGATATTAACATTGCCAAAAGCTCTGAGACCTAAAATAAGTGGAGAGGGACTGTAATGATTATTTTTGTGATGCTTCATGCTATCGTGAGCCATTGTGAACACTTCATACAGTAGTATATTATAAAAGAATGAGGACAATGGTTTTCGTTTGATGTCTCTAATAGTGAAGCTGCCATCCCCTTGTCGATGGTCTCTGTCACTGTTGTTAGGAACTTCAATGGAGGAGGCATAACATGAAAATAAAAGGAATAAATAAGCCAATAAATAAATAAAGTTGGAGGATTTTTAGCGAACCACTAAGGAATTTTCTTGCCATAGATACTGTTTGCTGAGACTCAGAGCCTGACAGGAATTGGAAACAGAACCTCGTGGGACTGCCGGCAAACTAAGCGACCAGTGGGGAGTTGACATTCTATACTTTTACTCTACAGTCTTTGAAACATTGCTTAGATAGGTGGATATGAGTTGTGCTTAAAGCATTCATTTTGTGTCGGTCCATTACCCTAGCTGCTTGGATTGTTGGAGTTGACAGACACTTGACATGGCTGGGAAGACTTTAAAATACCCTGGGGCCAGTGCGGGTCCCCAAGCAGCGAGTGACTGTGTGCTGAATGTCATAGTGTTAAGAAACCCAACCTGAAATGCAGCACTCCCAGATATTTGTGTGTATTTTTTTGTGTTATATTATTGGTTCTCTCATATAATCAACTTGTATTTCAAAATGATTTAAATATGAGTCATGATGAAGGGTAATGTGAAGGCTTCACTTGATGAGCAATTTTGAGTATATGGTCTATATGTATATTTTGAGTTTGTAGTCTATGCATGGTCGCTTCCCACCATGACAAGCGTCAGTGGTCACCTCAATGGCATGCCTGCTTTCAGGGAGAGCATTGGGTCACTCTTTCAGTTAAGCTGATTCTGCTTCGACAACAGAATTGTTCTTTAGCGAATAAATCCCTGCTCTCAAGATGCTCTGGCAGGCCCATCTGATATTCCACCTGGACCACTGCACCTTCCTGCATGTAACACCTGACCATGACAACTAATTTAGAATATATGCGCTTGGCTAGCTTTTGGATTGCAGAAACATTCTCCAGTTTTACCTCTTTTTATATTTCTTTTACTTTATAGTTCCTAGACTTTGTGAGTCTAACAATTGAATATTTATAGATATTCATCTTGTGTCCTCTTATTGACTGATTAACCTAACTCAAATATGAAATAATTTAACAAAAGCAAAAAAAACTACTTTTATATCATTACAAAGACATCAAAAGTCTTTGAAAAGAAGGCACATTTGGTAACAAACGGAACTCAGAATTACACAAATTAACAGTTAATTAACAGTCAATTACCTGTTCAGCTGGACCTGGAAACCTCTGTGGCATTGAGGACCAAGAATAAAATACTTTATTGCAGACTAGTCGAATCTCAAATTATTGATTTACTGTTCCCCTTTTCCATGTTACAATGTGAGGCTTATAGAAGGCAGAGGCTCAGCAGTGCAGGCAGCGGTAAAATGCTTCCTCCTCCTGTCATTTCTAAACACATGCCCCTGGACAAATCATTCTTTAGTTTTCTAGGTTTCCAGCGTGTATTTAACATACCAGAAGGTATAACCTAGCTTGCCAGCTACCTTACGAACTACAACGGCAGTGAAACAAAAAACAAAATGTAATTTGCACATATTAAAATAATCTGTGGGAAAATTTAATGCCACATGATAGTACTGTCATTGTTTTCTGAGGAAAATGAATGTTATTGTATTAGAGGTAAAACTAATAACAGCCTTGGAGAATTAAAATTGATGGGATGAGTTTGATTACACCAGTTCACTGCGATGGATTGGTGCCCCATCTTGAGTTACTCCCTGTCTTCCGCCCTTAGCTTCTGAGATATGTTCCACCCACCCCCAACCCTGAACAAGACGAGCGGGTATGGAAAATTACATATACGTCCATATAATGTATGGACATGTCCTTAATTGCTGTGCTAACTTCTTCCCCTTAAGATTATTTTATAGCACAGACTGTGTTGCAGTTAACCTGTATTAAAGGTGCAGTGCAGCAGTATGGTGACTGTGGACACTGGCTGATCAGAGTGACCCCCTGACTGCTGGGAAAAGGAGCAGGCTGTATTTTTGAAAGGCTGTTCTACATGCTGCATTCTGTATGCTTTTAAATCATAATATAATAATTTAATAACCTTAAGGAATGTGTGTGTTGCCAAAGCACAATTGAAGCATGACGTTTTTCTGAATTCTGCACATTCTGGGAGAATGTGAGGAAGGACAGTGAGGTGACCAACGGTGATGTAGTGATTAATGCCCCCTGTCCTTCGTCCCCTGTGATGTATATAAATGAGTGCAGCCTGGTGAATTCTACCAAATTCATGACCCTGTGAAGTGGTTTCCTGGCCCATCCATGACAGGTTTTCTTACGTGTCCTGGCGAAACATGCGGTGTAATTCTCTCTACAACAATAAAGCAATATTGCAGTTTGCAAGCAGGACCCTTAAACCCAATATAAATGACAGTATACAGCGTGTTTAACAACAGTGTTGGTGCGATATATTTTTTTATGGTTGCCAGGTTGGAGATATTCTTGTAAGGGTAAGATATCTGCTACACATCTGATTTTCATTTGTGCCACAGATCGACACCAGAAATTGGTTATTTACCCTGTGATGAAATGTAATTCTTTTGTGCTTGTGCCGCTTTGTTTCCCTTGATACACTGTGGATTGCATTGTATTGAAGAACTATGTAATTCTTTTAGACCTTTATTAACCAGCTGAAACTATGAATCTTCCTAGAAAACCTTGTTGGAAATCTCCACTGGGTGCACCATTGTTAAGTGTGACCGTAGACATTGCCTTTTGATTTAATGCTTGTTGCCTGGGTTTCTTTCTTACATCTCCATCTACGGGCACATCATACTTTTAAAAGTGTCAAGAAGTCACATCTGAAATCTTCAAGATACTTTCATAGATAAGTAAGGATTTCTTGAAGGTACTTCTCAGGTCAGATAAAGCAATTGTCCAACAACATGCATTACTTTAAGAAGATAAAAAAAAAAGCAGAGTCTGGCAGATAGTGCAGTATCTGGGGGAAAAAAGATCCTTCTGCCTTGGGCATATTGCATGCATTTCAAAAGACACAATAAATCACACTGCTTTCTTTTCATGGATTTTGGGAAAATTAATGCTTCGGGGGTCAGATGTCTTGCAGGCCCCTCAGGATGTAAAGCAAGGGCCCTCGTGTTTGTGTAGCATTGAATTTAAGGACGTTGCCAATAAATGCTATGTCTGTCTGTCGTGTGGGCAGAGGCGTACTTGTCCATGCATGTTAGTGGTATATCTCCTGCGTTCCCAGTCAGGCAGCCCTCATAGCATCAGGGAACTGACCTGTGCAACCAAGCTTTTTAACCTTGTCTTGCTGTGGCAACAGCCCCTTTTATCTCAGTTGTGTCTTCCCCCCAGGTTGGCACACTCCTGAGGAGGTCCCCCTCTCAGTGGGGGCAGGCCACCGGAGCACCAGCACCAGCTGAGAGCTGATTGGCCACTGTAGGCCCCCCTACCCTGTCACTCATTGATTCATAACATATCTTTGGCTAATGATAGGGTTGGCCCCTCTGTATGAATTATTCCCCAGTATATATAAAGAAAATCACAGAATTGCCTTCGTAATGAACAGCACAGTGGGATACAAATTCAGAAGCACGCACCTCTGGTACACAGGCATCCTAACTGTTACCGAATGCCATTTCCATTTTAAAGCAAAGAGAGTAAAATAGCTGCATGCAGGAAGGTCCAGGAGCAGAATTATACATGCTGAGATTTTAGGCTAAATATTTTATAATGATTCAGGAGAGTGTCCAAGAAGATATCAGTGGAATTGAACAGTTTGAAAACAATCTGGTACATGGATCATTCTATCCATTCATCTTCTGTGCCTGCTTATTCATTAGGGGTGGTTGTGTTACTGTTAGCCTGGAACCAGAGCCAAGTAGCATAGGTCAGAAGGCAGGGAGCACTCTGGACTGCCTGCCAATCCATCCCAGCAATACATTATTGCAGTTGACTGAAAATATTTTGTAGCACTTACTTGTTTTGGATATTCCTTTAGCATGTGTCCAACCGGCTTACATGCTCTACCATTTGTTGGCACATAAATAAATGAATTCCAATGACAGATGAATTTTATTGTGTTACATTTTCAATCGCTTCGTTCCTTTACTTTCATACAGTAAATACAGTAAGGCGGATATTGAAAATAATGGCAAAGGCGAGGTCGAAGTTATATTGTTATTAGGTCGGCTGAGCACACGTTGAAATGTGAACTGAGCCGGAGCTGGAGAGCCTTTCATTATACTAAGCTTTAAGTAATATAAATTGAAATAAATTTGATGACATTAATTACATCTTTGGAACATGGAAGGAGTGTATTTGGAGTTGAATGAACTATGCAGACATAGATGTCTTCCAGGGCAAGTGCACATTCTGCAGGCAGAGAGACAACAGGCACTGCCGACCCCCACAGAGGCTTTTCCACTGGCAGAGAACCGGTTCCGTTCTGGTTTCTGAACCCATTTTTGGATGGTTCTCTAAGTTTCCATCAAAATAAAAGCAGGTTTTAAATTGAAAATCCAGATTGTGTCGTTAAATCCTGAATGGGAACCGTGATGACATCATGTGTGGGGGTATACTATTCTACCTATATGCATGACATGAACATGGAGGCAGTGGTGGAAATGTTCTTAGCTTTTGTACTTAAGTAAAAGTACAGATACCACACCAAAATGTTACTCACGTACAAGACAAACAGTGAGGGAAATAATTATTTGACCCCCTGTTTAATGCCTAAGTTCACCCATTTAAGAAATGAGAAGTCTATCATTTGATTGGTAGGTTTATTTTAATATCAGAAGATAGATTTTCAACAAAACAAACAAGAAAAAAATCATTATGTAACAGGTTCAAATCAACTTGTCATTCATCTAGGGAAATAATTATTTTATCCCCTACAAGCCAGCAATAAATTAGGTCAAGTACATGTGCACTAGCACAACACAAGTAGTACTTAATTAAGTATTGGCAGATACAAATCCAGCATTGTCATTTAACAGCATTACTTTAAGTATTATTCTTGGGTCACTAACATGTCTACATTTTCAACTTTATCACCATGAGAAATACCAAAGAGCTATCTAAGGACATCAGAGACAAGGTTGTTGACCTCCACAAAGGTGGAATGCGCTACATGACCATCAGCAAGCAGCTTGGTGAGAAAGTGACAACTGTTGGTGCAATTATTCATAAATGGAAGAAAGACAAAATAACTGTCAATCACCCTCGGTCTGGGCACGCAAGGAAGATCTCATCTCATGTGGCATCAATGATCTTGAAAATGGTGAGGTCTAACCCCAGAAGTACACGGGAGGAGCTTGTTAATGCTCTCAAAGCAGCAGGGACCATAGTCAACAAGAAAATCATCAGTAACACATCATGCCGTTACGATTTTAAATCCTGCATTGCTTGCTAAGTATCCCTGCTCAAGAGGGCCCATGTTCAAGCCTGCCTGAAGTATGTCAGTGAACACCGGAATAATTCCAGTGAGGCTTGGAAGAATGTGATGTGGTCAGATGAGACCAAAATCGAACATCAACTCTACTGACCATGTGTGGAGGGAAATGAATGCTGACTATAACCCCAGGAACACCATCCCTGTCGACAAACTCAGAGCTGGAAGCATTATGCTTTGGGGGTGTTTTTCTGCCAAGGGTACAGGACGGCTGCACCGCATCAAAGAAAAGATGGACAGGGCCATGTAGAGTAAAATCTTGGATGACAACCTCCTTCCTTCAGCCAGGGCTGGGTGGGTCTTCCACCAAGATAACGCCCATAAGCATACAGCCAAGGCACCAAAGGAGTGGTTCAAGGAGAAGCACATTAAGGTCATGGAGTGCCCTAGCCGGTCTCTGGATCTTAATCACATAGAAAACCTATGGAGGGAACTCAAGCTTCGTCTATCCAAGTGACAGCCTAAGAAACGTAAAGACTTGGAGGAGGTCCGCAAAGAGGGGTGGATGAAAATTCCTGCTGACCTGCATACAAATCTGGTGACTACAAGAACATCCAACAGCTGTGCTTGCAAAAAATAGTTATTCCACCAAGTACTAATACTTATTTCCCTCGATAAATGACAAATCAGTTTGTAGCTTTTACATAATGATTTTTTTCTTACTTGTTTTGTTGATTATCTGTCTTTAAAATAAACCTACCAGTGAAATATAGACTTCTCATTTCTTTATTAGTGGGTCAACTTAAGAATTCAGCAGGGGCTCAAATAATTATTTCCCTCACTGTACAGTACATACACTGTACACTACATGGACACAAGTATTAGGTTACCTGGCCAATACACCTACAGGAACTTTTATGACATCCCATTCTAAATCCATAGGCATTGATATGGAGTTGGTCCGCCTTTGCAGTTGTAACAGCTGCCGCTCTTCTGGGAAAGCTTTCCACAAGATCTTGGAGTGTGTCTGTTGGAATTTTTACCCATTCATCCAGAATAAGATTTGTGAGGTCAGGCAGTGATGCCAGACATGAAGGCCTGACTCCCAGTCTTCGTTCTAGTTCATCCCAAAGGTGTTTGATGGGGTGCCTCTGTGTAAGCCAGTCAAATTCTTTCACACCAGCCTCACCCATCCATTGCTTTTGGCACTGTGGCACAGTCAGGCTGAAATAGAAACGGACCTTCCCAAAACTGTTTCCACAAAGTTGGAAGCATATAATGGTCCAAAATGTCTTGGTATGCTGAAGCATTAAGAGTTCCCTTCACTGGAGTTAAAGGGCCAAACCCAACCCCTGAAAAACAACCTCATACCATCATCCCTTCTCCACCAAACTTTACAGCTGGCATAGTGCACTCAGGCAGGTAAAATTCCCCTGGCATCAGCAAAACCCAGACTTTTCCATAAATCTGCCAGTCAGAAAGGTGTGATTTGTCACTCTACAGAACACATTTCCACTGCTCTAGAGTCCGGTGACGGTGTGCTTTACACCACTCAGTTGTGCTGGTGATGTGAGTCTTGCATGCAGCTGCTCGGCCATGGAAGGTGGAGGAGGGATAATGGTATGGGGTTGTTTTTCAGAGGTTGGGCTAGTGGCGGCGTGCTTTACTCAATCCAGTGCTTGGGATTGCATTTGGTGATGTGAGGTTTGCATGCAGCTGCTCGGCCATGGAAACCCATCCCATGGAATTCCTGGCACGCAGGTTTTGTGCTGGGGTTAATGCCAGAGGGAGTTATTGAGCCAAAGGAGAGCTGGAGACTTTTGCACGCCATCCGTCTCAGTACTTGGCCACCCTGCTCTGTTACTTTACTTGGTCTGCCACATTGTGGCTGAGTTTCCGTTATTAAACACCTCCAATTTGCAGTAATACCACTTATAGTTGACGGTGGAATATCCTACAGGGAAAAAAACGCACAAACTGACTTTTTGCAAAGGCGGCATCCTATGACAGTACCACGCTTGAATTTGGTTCAGAGATTCAGTGTTCTAATACTTTTATCCATATAATGTATGTACGTGTCCGTAACCACTTTAACTTCATCCCACGAAGGTTATTTTATTGAACAGGCTGTGTTGCAGTAAACTGTTACAGCAGCAGTGCAGTTGAATGTTGACTGCACAACACTCAGCACTGGTGGGAAGGGGGGTGACAAGGTCCTTGCCACACGTTCTACCTTCACACCTGGCAGCACTTCACATTCAGATACACAGTCTGTACGTGCCCCAGTCATTATGGATGTCACATGCTGATGTGCAGATTCCTGCATCACTTCACTTTTGAATTTCTGTGAAAATCTGTCACACTGTATTTTAAAGGTGGACAGTTTGGCCATGTATGCCAATGAAAGGACAAATGAAATGAAGCCCCCTTAAGCTGTCAGTAGGGATTCGTAAGACATAGAAATTTTTTCTTTCATGGTTATTACTAAGAATCTGTCTATGCACAGTGATCAAAAATAGGCCAGAGAAACATTTTGAGTTATTATTGATATTATATTTCTGAACTATAGCAAAGTTTATTAATCCAATTCTTGCTTGTTCTATTCATGGGGAGGCTGGAGTCTAATGCAAAATGCACAGGGGGCTCTGGTTAAGATGTCGGGGCAGACATGGACAATATTAGTACGGTTCTGGCTTTACAGTTCGGAGGAACCTCTCGTATTTGTGCATTTGAACAGGAACTGGAGCTCTTGCGAGAAGCCCACACAGCACAAAGAGAAAATGCAGAACCCCGCTAGCTAGGGCGACACTGGCGTCCGTGCGCAGCCCTGCACGCTAAGCCTCCTAGTAGCCATGACGATTATTTTATTCGTGTAAAGATTGCTGTATATACTGTGCCTAATGCACTGTTAGACCTGAGCACATATTGGGTTCGAATCATTTGTAGTGCAAGGCAGCGCACCGACTGTAGCTGAATTTGTTTCCGTGAGCCAGGGTCCTACTTAAAGTGGAGCAACAGATTGAAATCTTCACGTGAAATCCCGCACGAGGTGCCTGAGCTGAGTCGATCACAGCAGTTTCCCCTACAAATCAACCCTGATTGGAGCGTTCGGAAGGGTAGCCGATACTAAAGGAGAGTCTCATGAATTAAAGGAAGCACCAGGAGGCCGATGGGACCGGTGCTTACTGTATTATTCCAGCAGGCCAGTGATATATCCATCTGCTGCTGTGGGGAGTTTTCCTGCAGAAATATATCACCTCATTCTAAAGGCACAAATTTATACCAAAGCCTCCGTCTTTCCAATACCGCTGAAATATGGCCGTGTGGTGAAACCTTGAAACTTATGATACCTTTCAGAGTGTGGAAAAATGACCGTGCGAGCTGCTGACATACCTCTGATAAAACCTTGATTTCCATTTTTATTGACTTAACACTCATTACCCTCAATGGCAACTTAAGCATTATCCTCTGCTTTTTTTTCCCTGTGAATTGAAGTTAGGCTAATTCGGCCTTTTAAGGTCTTTTATAAAGAGTAAAATAACTGGAAAAAAAACCCGTGGGAAGAATCATTATTCTCTCTGAAATGTCTTTCGGCTGCGTGCTGCAGAGTAATGCATCCATGACATCTGATGATGATGTAGCAAAAGATGACTGATGCAAAAAATGTATCGTACTAAACTCTGCAGGTTATATTGACCAACACGTGGGTGAATGTATGAATGGCTTTGTCAAAATGTACAATATAATCCAAGAAATTCCAATATATATAAAGTTGTCTGGTGCATATGAATGTATAAAACTTACTGCCGGACAGCAAATAAAACCATATGAAATGGAAGTGCAAAGGAGGAAAATAGACTTAATTTTGGGATAACGAAACAAAATCACTCTGAAACCAAAAGACAGCCATTTTGGGGTTTAGGAAATGCACATGACCAAACAAAATGGGAGTTAGGCTGTGGTAGGGGAGGCAGACGATAGAAGACAAAACTCAGCCTTTCTGAGGAATAAGCAGTCGGTGATCTCAGTGAGGGTGCTGATCTTTACCCCGTACACGCTGCAAAATGTTTTCACACCCTCATCGTCACTAAATGTCCTTGATTTTTCTGTAATTCATGACCTAAACTGTGTATGGCATAAGTCATACAGTAAGCATCTAACACATTTGTTAAATGATCGCTGTAACTGGCAGAGCGGTTTGTAAAATTCCAGCACTGTTTTTTGTGCTTTGTAAGGCCACGGTAGCCGAACCTCCTCTGTTTTTTCGATGAGGCAGGAGGTCGTGAGGAGAGTCCGCTAAGTGAACCTTTATTATGTTTCATTAAGATGATTAGGTGCTGACTTTGGGTAAACTTAATTACCCTATTCTTCAGCTGGCCTGTCGGTGGTGGATGATTGTTGCTGCGCATTAACATCTGGCTCTTATTAACTTTACTTACTTTAACTTGGACACTCATTGCACGGTTTCCCAATCTGCTGGGGATTGCAGTGATCTCATACCTCTCTTTAGTGCTAACGGAGCCCCTATTCCCTAATGTTAGTTCAGCACTGAGGAGAGAGGGGCAACTTCATAATCATTAGCCCGGCCAGCTCTGGGGAGCTATCAAGCACTCCTCCTCTACCTCCTTGACTGAGAGAATCTCCTCGGTGGGTCACCTAACTGGGACGCTACGGGGGAATCCCAGGAGGAG
The DNA here is from genome assembly GCA_026779585.1 of Mormyrus proboscirostris. Taxonomy (NCBI): domain Eukaryota; kingdom Metazoa; phylum Chordata; class Actinopteri; order Osteoglossiformes; family Mormyridae; genus Mormyrus; species Mormyrus proboscirostris. The sequence goes on from JAODKF010000018.1 coordinate 13,342,489, forward strand.
GGGGGGCTGGGAATCTGTCTAAGTGCCTGAAGCCTTTGCGGCACCGCGTCCCGGGGCCCCCTCCGCAGCGTCCATTTCTCAAGCCCGACTGCGCATGTGTCTTCCCATCCATCCCCAGAGAGAACGCCTCTCCCGCTTGCTCTTCCAGCCTGTCCTCGGGGCTCAACCTTTACCTGAAACGTTCATGCTCGGTCGGACTCCGGTCCCGATTCGCCCGTGCTGCCGAATGTCTCATCTCCCCACGGGTTGTGTTATTCTGTAAGATGAAATATTAGATAGTATAAATGGCTACTTTTTTTTTTTTTTTTTTTTTTACTTTTTTATTTTTTATGGAGCGAAAATTAGCCTCCAATGTCAAATTTAATACCTTGTAACATAGTATATTTCCAGTTAACTTTAAATAATAATAATAAACGAGCAAAAATAAATGAAATCTAAGAAAATAAAACATTTCATCCATCAATTCATTTTTCATATGGTCTTAATAGTACAGACTGTGCCCAAACATTTATATATAATTTATAATTAGATATACATCTTTAATATATAATTGCTCTATGAATTTTGATACCTCAGAACAATCCTGCTTGGTTGTGAACTTTGTGAGTACAGAAATTTAATTCACTTTTGCGTCATTCATCATTTTCCAAGATCATTACTGTTCCGTCTTTTTTGTTATTATTATACGTTCGGTTAAATTATGTCGCGTTTATCTTCAGCATAGGCTTGGCTGACATTCAGTACTATGTATTTAGTATTATTATGTAGTAAGTAGTGCAGTCAAAGGAAATGTTTTAAGCTATTTATGTAGATAATAGGTGTATATTTGATCATAAACACAGTTTAACATTAGAACATACGCAAATTAAGAATAAAAAATAAAACTCACTAATGGCTTGATGAACAACGCTTCAGTTTCCCTCACTTCAGGGACACCTCAGTCATTCCATGTGTTTGTTTCACTACTGACTCACTTAATTGATTAATTTAATTAGCTAAAAAAGTCAATGAGGTTTTATTTATCCCTACATGGTGTGCTAGTGGTCAAGTCAAGAGATATATTGGTGTGTAAGGTGATTGTTGCAAATCCTGGGGTGAGTTTCGGAGCGGTTTTGATATGGTTAAGGTTTTTACAGACATAATATCATAGTTTTGCACCAATATGAAGATCATTGAAACATCATTTTCTCTGAGTTCCTTCTGCCACGTGCTTTAAACTATTAAATGGTTGATGTGACATGGGTGTAAAGCATTACTGTACAGATCTTGAGTTATTTGTGGAAACCAGTTTTTATCAAAGTAACAATGCGTGCAAACTTGACATAGTCACAATTTAAAAGTATTGTTGCTGATAAAAGAAATGTAATCATTTTAAGGCAAATACACAAATTAACATACTTTGTTAATTCGTCACAAACAGTCTGTGATATATAATTTCTTAAAAGTAAAAGTTGCCATTCCATTATTCAATTAAATATTTTAGATTTTTTTCTTTCCAGAGATTTAGAACATTACTCTGAGTGATGTGTGTTTATACAGTTGGAAGGATTTTTAAAAATGTAATACAACTGATGGATTTGTTCAGCATATTTTACGTTCCAGTAGATGGGGCTCTAGTGTTATTTAGAGAGAGACAGGAGGCTGCCACCATTCAGCGTGACAGTGTATGTGTGTGTGTATTCAAATAACTATATATATATATATATATATATATATATATATATATATCAAAAAATG
>JAODKF010000018.1:13349540-13360586 GCA_026779585.1 Mormyrus proboscirostris
TATTTTAATCAATGTGTCAATAAAATGAAATTTAAAGTACAAACTATTTCCTTTGGCCCTAAATTCTATTATAAATATGGTAGTTATTTACAGTTTTTTCTTTCTAGTATAACATGGATGTGGATGTGTCTTGTTTCTTTTGTTTTTTTTTAAATTTTTTTTAAAGACTGTGGCAAATCTCCAGTAAACAACTGAATTACTTTGCATTTGTGTTCATTGGTACTCTTCCGTGGGGATTGTCCATTCAGTCAGTCAATTATAGAGAAATTAAAAAGCTGTCTTCCCACCACAAGTGCAGACCACATGGGAAATGTAAATCTTTAAGAGTTTATTCTGCAGATTACTGTGAGAGGTCCATTGAAGGCATTGTGGGGTGTCATTATACAAATGAAAGAATTAGGTGGTCGATCTCCAAATTCAGATTGAATTCTTTGCAGGTGATTCTTCTTGCATGCTTCTGTGCAGATATATACCTTTGGCCACTTGGGTTCAAGTTAAACCCAACGAATGACTACTGCTGCCAACATACAATTAAAGTAGTTTAAGACAATTAGACAATTTCACATCTGGTAAAAACACTTAAAATCGTTTTTTGCTAAAGAGAGGAGAAAAAAAGCTGCTTTTGCTTTCCAGAGACAATGCTGCTGATTTAGTTTTAAAATGAATTTGTTTTTGTTTTAAAAACATAGCTTAATTTTTTTTAAGCCATCAAAATCACCTGACAGCAAACCTGAACATTAGCGATATAAATATTACCGTGTTAAATCTCCTTCATCAACATTGTCAAGGTCACTTGTTGGTCGGCCATCAGGCTAATAGACGTACTGAATTTGATTACAATCTCAATGTTTTCTTTTTTGCAAGCCGACATCTATGACATTAGCATGTAGCTTTGGGAAAAAAACGGAAGTTCAGTATAAACTTTAGACAACATTGTACCTTTAAATATAGTTGCATATCCATAGCGTTTAGCGTGATATATTTTTATTATCCAAGCACAACTGGGAAGCTCACACACATATCCGTGATACAAAACAAATTGTCCACAGAAGGTAAGATTGGGAAAATTACTCTCATTTGTATGCAGCAGGACAACCATAAAATAATTTTGAGCAGTTGTTTGGTTGAACGTTTTTTCCATTGTGCAGTGATTTTGCCTTATGTGGGAAATTAATCTGGTCACATTATTAGCAACTTCTATAACAATGCTATTTTACTGTATTACAAAAAAAATCTATTTTCTTTTGTTATTAAAATCACTCCAGATTAAAAGGAATAGTATTTCTTGTGATGACATCATACAGTTGCTAGGCAGTAAGACATCTTCATTGGCCATGCAAAATGTAGATTTAGCATCAGTTCTGTGCCTGGCCAATAAAATTCACAGTAAACATTAACTATTAACTATTCAAGTTTTAGGCTAATTGGTCTGCAGGCGTACTGGTCGCAATATAGATATATATATATAATTTTTTATTTATTTATTTATTTATTTTATTTTTTTCCAGTTGGAGTTTCATTATAGATATGTATATTGAGCCCATTTCATACAAAAATTGCCATTAATCTTTGCAGTGTAATTTTTAATTTCAGCAGTTTTCCAGTGTCCCTTTAGCTAATGCATGTTCAGCATTCACCTGACAAATAGCACGAGGCCAAGTCTGATTACACAGCTTTATATGTGCATGTCTGAATCATATCTGTATAAAACAGTAAGCTGCAGTGTTTCTTCTCAGAATTTTTCAGCTGAAAGACAGATGCACCCAAAAGTGTCTGCATTTTCATCAATAACAGTGTGGCTTTGGTGTTACATACCGACAGATTTCTTGTTTTGGTCCATATGAAGTGCAAATTTCAAACATGCACAGAGATTTACAGCAAATTTCAGACACATGGTTTGATTAATTTATTTGCCTGTAAACTAACAGTTTATTTTTATTTATTTTCTGAGAATATTTTTCAGCAATTGGAGCACTTGGCTGTTTTCAGTTATGAACATATACCTAAAAACACGTTACTTGATGTTTAATGTGCATTTTCCAATACGTCTGAGTCTCCTCCCCATCCTCTACTGTATGTTCTGGTGTGGCTCGTTAGTTACGTGAGATTTTTTGTTAATTGATTGATTAACTGAGAAATAGCGCGGACATGGGGTCGGGGGTGGGGGGTGAAGGGGGGTGGTCCATAAAGTCTTTGTTGGCATGCACCCTACATGCACAGAACCTGTCAGGGCCCTAGTCATTGGCATTAGTCATTATGCGTTGTGCACAGCGACAGTTGCTGTTGACTGGCAGTGTAGCGGTTAATAGCATAATGCGTGATGTTTATGCATGCACTGTGTACAGTGTGCATCTGCATTTTTTTCCCCCAGCGAATGAGAGAAATTTGTCGACAATATGCTTTTATTCCTGTCACAAGTTCACCCTCACCTGCAGTGTCCTGAAGTTGTTAGTAGGTCTCTGAAGCAAGTTACAATGCTTGGGCTGTCAGTCACCGTGATATGGCAGTATGGGGCAGGAAGCCATTTGCTGGGGTTCCACATGCATCAGTGGTGTGTGTGTGTGTGTCTGTCAGTCAGTGCGTTTTCTCATTATTTGTTTGCTACTACCCTTTTAAAAACTAAATGTATTTATTGTATACAAAACGTATTACATATCGACTGTTTCCGACCTGGGATAGATTACATGATAATCCTGAATAGGTGATGTGGTAAATGGTCAAATGAGGGATGTGAAAGCTACCAGTTCCAAAGAAATAAAAAATGTTCACATTTATCAAATTGTTTCATAAGATGATTCAGCTGTAGGATGTGTGCAGTATATTCTCATTATTTAGTCATACAGTTGAGCGGTTTATTTTTAGTCTACATAGTGTTGCCTTTAATTGTATATTTTTATTCAATGATTTAAAATGCTAAGATTAAGATATCCAGCACTCCGTCCGTACTTGACATACGGTGAATGTGTTTAAGAATTATAACCTATGAAGACATTTTGCCAAACTGCCGTTTAATTGCATATGGATAGTAACGAATATGGAGAGCGACTGTTCATCTGTCTTGCTTACCGCTGTTGACATTCTTCCATTTCAATTGGATAAGAATACCATACACCCCCCCCCTTGTATTTCTGGGTTTCTCCGTTCGTGGTACCTGCATTATGAAGCCTAGCTGTCAGAATGCAGGGCTGGTTGACCCGTTCTACTTCCGAATTGTTAACGTTTGAATGAATTTTGGATTTACCTTAAATAATTTGTTTTCTTGCTGAGTGCGTTTCTCAACGTCAGAAAGTGCGACCTGTATGATATTCCGAATGAAATTTTAGATCTAGTTTCAAAATTGCTGCCCCTGTTCTTGGTGTTGTTTTCACAATCTGCGAATTTGGAATGACAGCTCAAGAGAGCAGAAGAGAAAAGACAAAAAGCAGACAATTGTGTTTGTTTGCTGTATCCACTCTGACTCAATATGAAATATATCAGTGCAATAAAGAAATGAAGATCCTATCTGAGTCCTCCTTGTTGTTTTAATCAATCAAACATCACAGTTCGTCAGACAGTATTCAAACTTATTCATCTAAATAATCTCTGTTTTCATATGATCGAATAGTTCATATCAAAATGCAGTATAAAAATAATACTATTTTTATGGACATTTTAAGACCATGCCATGTCCTGATTGTGATTCATTTGCCGTATTTGAATGAATAGCCTCACACAATGCCAGGTCATTCATTATCAGCCACGTATCACCTTTTATCTATTATAAAAACATCAGTTTGTATGTGCACTCACCACAAGACAATGAATGATTACTACGTATGTTTTTATATGAAAATTAATAGATATGTTTAGATATGTTTGTACATAAATAGTGCCAATAAAAGCAAACGAATCCAACACGTAATGTTTATTACAGGGCTGAAGTTACTGCATCTTCAACCTATATTTGCAGCAATATTCATAATGCTTTGAATTTAAATATGATTGATACATTGATTTTCGTGTCACATTGATTTAGTGGCATGTATTTTTTTATCAAACCACAAGGCGTCTTTGAAATATGTATGTGCCTAACATTATTTATGTTGTTTAAAATCCCCACCAGTGTAATTCATATTTTTTAGTCCAAAAAAAAAAACAAAAACAAAAAAACAGGCAGCGCACACAAAGGGTACTTATTTATGTGATTATTTGAAACTGTGCATTTCACTTTTAAACGCTTTAGTTACACTACAGACCCATCCATTCCCAATCCTGCTCCTTCAGCCTGGCTAACTAATTCCTCCCCTGTCCCCTCCCTGGAAATTGGCTTGTCAGAATCCATGCTTCTCCTCTGTGTCTTCACACACACTGTGTGGCATTAGACTGCTAAAGATCTGCCATACCTTATGCAAGTGGGTGCAACACATGGTGGCAGCGAGTGAGTCACCGCCCCTGCTTTGGGATTCCAAGATGAAAGGTTCTTTACAAATATAGTATTTTATTTGGGGTTTACGTTTTTTGTATTTATTTATTTTCCTCATGTGGATCTTCTCAATGACAACAGTAAAGCAATTATAACGAGCTTGCCTGCAAGGATTCCAATTCATTTCTATCTTTTGTTTTTCTTTTGCTTCTAATAGCAAAGAAACATTTTGTTTTTGTCTGGTGCTACATTTCGCTATAAAACTGTATCAGCCTCCGTAGAATCATAGGATGAATTTAAGGTGCGGTAAGACGCGAATAATATTTCTCATTAAATGTAACAAAGGAATCCCCCCTTATTTGATCTTAGAAAATAAAGATGCCATAACCCCCCCCCATCCCTTTTGTCATGGAGGTTCTTAAAAAAAAAAAAGAAAAAACAAGGACGAAGCTCGCCTCCACAAGGAGAAACAGTGGAGATGGGGAGATGAATTTAATTCTGTAAGTTCAGAGAGATTCCTTAGTTTGACACACTCAGCAGGGGGTCTTTGAGAGCCTGGCAATTTTTCAGTGCTGCTATCTTTGAAAGTCGCTCCCCGCAGCAGAGCTAGTATCAAAAGCCAAGGATAATATTCCCTGCAAGGTAAAGCATCCTACTGAAATTTTCTAGAGCTATTTATTTATTCATGATGGCTCTTTTTTCAGTATGCATCAGACACGATGGTGTTAATGCAAGAGAAGGTGCATAAAGAGGTATTCAGTGACATCCTTTTTTAATTTTTTCTTTCATTTTTTTCCCCCACAATATCTTTCTTTATTAAGATGAGAGAAGTAACTGTGACTTTCCAAGTTGGCTTTTAAACCAAAACCAGCACCCAGTTTTCCGTGCCGTAATTTCATGGACTACTTAATGGTGACCGACGCAGCATGCAACAATACAATAACAAAATATATGAACAAATATTAGAATCCATAAAAATTCAAATCCTTTTTTTAAACCAACATATACGATTACTGCTAACAGATTCTTTGTGAAGGTAAAACCAGTCAGTATATGCAGGTTATCTGCTTTTGCTATGTTTAGTACTGACAGACCTTTGTAGTGTGACTTACACCCGCATCGTACAAACATATGACTGATGACTGTCATGCATTTACTTACTCGAGTCATTAGCTCTAGCACTGTAGCCAAAGACTTGGTTAGTTTTCTGTATTCCACTTTAGATCAGAGAAAACCCATTCAACATTCTGCATATGATGAACAATTGCTCCATTTTATTCACCCCTATTCTGGTGATAGAGACTTTTAATGGCACTATTTCAGATTCATTTCAAAAGAGTCTTCCTCAAAAAGAGGAACCATAATTATATGGTTGTGCTGTGGTCCCAGAAATAGCTCCTACATCAGAAAAACCGAACGCATCTTTGCCAAAATGCGCTAACGTTAAGAAAAAAAGAACGATGCACCTATTTTACCTTATTATGCTATGCACTCAAAGCACAGTGGTTATTCTGCCTCTTTAGCAGCATATGGCAGGCAATTCATCACGAAATTTGGGTTCCATCGAACTTTGTACCTCAGCACTCTCCTCTGCTTCCCCTTTGTCAGTCAGGGCATCTGATTGACATTCAACCGACGTTGCTCTCCGAGAAGCCAAATCGCCACAACTGAGTATGCCACAAGTGGCCCTCTTAACTAGCGAGCGGTCTCTGGCTTCAGGCCAGTGGCAGCTAGCGATAATGTGCTTTGTTCTTTGAAATTTTCCTATTGCCGCTGGACCCAGAAAAGGTATCACAATTATAGATTTCCTAATGAAATCATCATGAAGAATGAGCCATACTTACAATGGGAAAAAATTATTGCATGCGTTGAATTATTTTAAAGTGTGTTTCATCCAAGTGCTTCGCAGGCTTGTACTCGTGCAATAATCAGTATTATATCTTAAGTAGTGAATACATTTCTATTTTTTATGTTTTGGTTTGAGATGTCTCACATTTGATGTTTACATTTCAGAGGTTAGACGTGAGACACGGCACAACCCAGAAGCCTTTCTAACTAGGGGTTCCTAACTTTCCGGCATTATCATAATTCGTAGGGGGGAAAAAAAAAACGGAATATTCGGAATTTTGAAATGCCGAAACATTAATCGGCAATGTTACTTCCCAGTAGGATGAGATACACTTCCTGCTGCTCGCTGCGTTATAACACATTAACCGCCATTTGCCGTTAGTGGACAAAGGAGTACACAGACAGGGCTTTTTTAAGCTTAAAACAGGGCCGTAGATGATTAACACATTCTCCAAGTTACTGTGGATTGAGCAATGGAAGAGTGGCCTTCCCAGGGATGGTCCATGGACACTGGCACTACAACCCCTCTAGCAGGTGTTAAGTAGAGACTTTCTCTCACCTTCTTCCTGGAATGGCATACTTTATATCAAGAGGTGTTCTGCAAATAAGCTCCAGCACAGTGGGGCTCCCCAACTTGCTCGGAATGAAGAGAGGCTACAAGATATAATATAATCATTAAGCCTCCACTAATGAGGATGAAGTCCTTGCTGGAGAAAGTCACGATATTGCTAAAAGTCTCAAAGTGTGCCAAGCATGTAATGGATCCTGCGGGTGAAGCTGACAGCCTTGTTACAGTGTTACCCTATTGCCAGGAAGAGTCGGACAGTGAGCTGTGACTACCGGCACATTTGTGGCGTGAAGGTTTTGTATGGAAAGTGCGCAGCACGTTCAGATAAGCTGTCTGTTTTTGAGTAATCTGAATTTTTGTACAATGTTTTTTGTTTGTTTTGCATGAAAAATAATAGTACACACACAACGGTTTTAATGTTTACATCTGTCTTTGGTCGATTACAATGTGTCTTGGACCTATCCTATCTACCTTAATCATAAATAAATTTTATTTGATTGTATTTATCTTAGCTCTCATCAGCTCTCTCTCACTTTCTCTCAATATAATATATATATATATATATGTTACACACTGTGTGTTTATGTGTATGATATATAAAAGCAGCATTCCACATGTCTGGGCTGTGGCAATCAAAGCCGAATTATTCCATTGCATCATGCAAATTGAAGCATGGAGAAATGACTTACAATCATGTGAACAAGCTCTCTGTGTTTATCACTTTCCCACTATGTCGTTGTTAAACCAGGTTGCATTTAATCAAGCATAGTGATGAAAGACGCACCCGTACACTTTGATAATGGACAATGCCTCATGCTGTTTATTCAGGTCTGATGACCACGTTCATTATTCTTTTCATGGGGAGAGGAACTGGATCAGATCAACAGCTGGTGGGGGATTTTTGTGATCAGACCTGCAAACAAAAATTGTAGGGAAAAAAAAGCATAACTCATACTGTAAGTTGAATCCAATCTACTTTGAAACATTTTTGGAATGAAAGGTTATGTTGACTTGTTTTGTGGTTTCCGCCATTCATGGATGTTTTGAATTGCTGGTGGCTTGTTCAGCGGTCGTTATCCTGTTAGCTGTCAATCTGGCAGCTATGAATGTTTTTTGTACTGTACCATTTATTGGTTGCAGCATTGTAAGTTGTCCTTCAAAGCCTGCTAATATGGAAACTGATGCAAATTCATGTCAGGGCAGTCTCTCTTCAGATAAGAAAAATGTGTTTTTGGAGTTTGCTTTGATGCTCGCCTGCTGATCATACAATAAGTCACTAATTAAAGGTCAATGAGTCATTTCCATTGTCATCTTTGTTTTTTTTTGTGCGCAGAGAGAATCTGTTGCCTTTTAATAGGCTGCCATGTTCTTCCAGGAACACTGATGACCGGCAATGAACCACTGATGGTTCTGCGACTTGTGTTTCTACTTCAATAACAGGCGAAAGAAATCGTGTTTTCACTTCAGTTGTTCACATGAAGGCATGTAATCAAGTTGTTCCTGAACATCAACTGCATCACGTTAATAGCCATTTCAGATGTTTCATCAACAGTACTTATGCAGCTGTGCTGGTACATTGCTATATAAACACTGAAGTTCAATCAACATCAATGAAGTTATAGATCATAATGTTATCATTAAGTGTCAACCACAATGTATTACTTCCACATATTAATCAGTTAATGTAAGTGATAAATTAAATACAATTACTATGTACTAATATAGTAAATTCTGGTCTTATGAATATGTTTTCCATTGGCATTGGAAATTCTGTAGAATTCTTTTAATGGATAAGCTTTACCAGAAAACTAAAATCTACCTAAGACTTGAGATAAACATAAATGTTAACTTTTGATAATGGTATTAATAATTAGCCAAATAACATTCATTTTCGCTTATTGCGTTTGCCTTTTGGTTTCTGGAGCTTATCCTGTGAACACAACAGATTGTTACTGTGATTTTTATAGCCTGCAGTTTTTGAGAAAATTGCTTGCAGCTTGAAGCTGTGTTACGTTGGTGTTTAGCCACAGGAAATATTATGTATCTGTTTCTTTCTGTGTTACTCATCTCGCCTCTCCAGGTAACCAATCAGACATCTTTGTTGTCCATTCCGACACTCCATTGGTGGTCAGCTGTGAGTAGTGTTTGAGAAGTTAGGAACCTATTAAAGATGCTTTGTCTTGTGAGTTTGAGGGATATATGTGCAGCAGTCCACCAGGAGCCGTGCTATACTTACATCTCGGAAATTAGTCCTCGTGTCCCCTTTGGGTCCGCACATCGTCTGATATCGTCAGACTATAAAACCAGGGCCTGCAAACGTGTAACTAGTGCGGACATGCTTTCTATCTCAAGAATCCCTGGCTTCTGTTAAGCCTTAAACCATAGCCAGATTTCTCTTAGTGTAAGGTGTTGCTCTGGTACATCATTGTGTTGCACAATTGTTTCCGCTCAATGCAAACATTATTTACTTTACTTAAGTGCAATGACATCATTGTGTTTCTCCCGTCTTTGGTCCTTTAGGTGGATTTAATCCAGGTCCCTCCACTAAATCACTATTGCTAATCCACTTCACACATTTGCCCTCCGTGTTGATGCGTTCACGCCCGCACAAGAAAGAGCCACTGTCACCCGCCACAATTGGAGGTAAAGAATGGCGAAAACACACAGAATAGTTTTAAGCATGCCTGTCAGGCCAGATAGAGTACTGGAACTAGTGTGTTCAGACAGGATAACAAAGCAGACCCTGGGGCCTTAGACTCACATACCCAGTACAACTCATTCTCAGGCCGGTGTTCATCCTGTACATTTTAACTATACATTTGAATGAATGTTTCACATTTCCAGTATATAAGAATTCAAAATGACCGTTACTGCAAATAAAGACGGGCCACCGTCAGATGAAGATTATTTAATATATTTTGCTCTTTGTATATATTACAAAGTATCTTGTATATTACTGTATTTTCATCCATCCACAGTCAAATTAGGTTTGTTAAAGAACATTTTATGATACGTCTAAATCACTTGGGTTACTACACATATATTGTGACTTCCTGTAGTAGGTATGGCTGAAAAAGTTTCATATTAAAGCAATAAATACAGGCTGATCAATGGTCCATTTAGAGAAAAGTGGCAGATCTGCGAGCGACATGTTACATTTACATTAACCTTCTATATATCGCATAGTATTCATATGCAGTTTGTGAAGCAGAAAATGTACCCAAGAAAAAAGTATTATACTCTGTCTGGTCCTGGTGTTGTAGTGGCAGTCAATATCTTATTTTATTACATTGTTCTTAGTATCTAGACTGTTATTCATTTTTCCCAAAAATGTAATGCAAATTATAAACATAAGGAAAAGTGTCTGCAAAGAGTTGGTGAAATATAGCTGTCAGTGACTGAGTGCATGATGTGCTCATTGTCATAACATGTTTTCTGTTTATTGCAACTGTGTATCAGTTTTCTGTTTTACTTTATCAATTTGATACTAAGCAACTAAATGTATCCTTTTTTAACTCCAAATGCATTGAACTTCATTCCAATTTAGATTCCATTTCTGGGCAGGAAATCAAATTATTTAACAGATCACAGCACTGGAAGTGGTTAAAACCGCAAAAGCTGTGAATAAAAAAAAAATGTTGCCAAATTACTTAAGCTCTAAATTAAATTATTCTGATTTAGAGACATTCTGCAGTCCCTAATGGTTTGAATTGGCTTTCAGGGGCAGTTTTGACAGTCGCACAACTTTATGCTGTGGCGTAAAACCAAGAACTTAGAACTTTGATAAAATAAAACTAAAATAACACTGTTTTTTTCCTTATGCCAAGTCTAATACAATTGTACTTGATGCATCCCTTATAAATGACATTCATCAAAGATAGATTTTCGGTCCAAATGTATTTTCCTGAATGTCTTGAAAAAGCACTGAGAGGAAGTTGGGGATATTCTGTGGGTGAGTATAACTAACCTCCAGGGAGAAAACAGTTTTATTTGTATCTCACTTAATTTTGCACTTGCCGACTGACTCGTTTGTTTTTTGTATATATATTTTGTATCTTTTTCTCTTTCCCTTAAGTTACATATTACATTGTTGGGTTCACATTACCTTCTTGGTTCTTCCAGAAATGTGACACAAAGCAGCAGAATCATCATGCCCAGCTTTTAAAACTTAATATGTATAATATCTATAAAAACTATACATTCTGACTGTATGTGTATGAGTATATAT
>JAODKF010000018.1:13363990-13382509 GCA_026779585.1 Mormyrus proboscirostris
CCATTAGTAATCCTAACCCCTTATCCTGCACAGGGTCATGTATTCTCCTTCATCCTAACCCATTAGTAATCCTAACCGCTTATCCAGCACAGGGTCATGTATTCTCCTTCATCCTAACCCTAAACAGTATTTCTTGAGGGTCTTCAGAATATAATTTGGTTTCCCAGCTGTCCTGTTTTCTCTCTTCTCTTTTCTGATGAACTACTTCAGTAACCAAATTGTTTAAGAGTTTTATATAATTAGCCAACATCAGAGCATGGCAGAAAAATTGAACATGTGCGTTTGTTTAATTGAAGGAAGCCAGATGACTTAAACATGCAAAATTCACCTCTGACAGCTTTGAACTGTGTGTTTGCGGTGCCGCATCAATTGCCGCACAGCCGATCAGAGTGGCAGTGCGCACGAGGCAGAATGTGGTGATGATGTCACTGATAGGCATTCATCTGTGACAGTGCCAGATTAATTTAAACCCACAAGCAACCCAAACAAAAATATCTAAAAAGAAAACCAAACCAGAATGGCCTTGTATACTTCAAACAGGTTTTCAGATTCTTGTGTAGTGTGGATGTATATATGGAAAAATACAGTAATTAACATTTCCTCGTTTTTCTAGTCATTTTCTCTTCATTTATTTTCAGTCTCAAACGTTAAAAGTGCGATGGGAAGCCCACGCTGCGTCAGTCAGCAGGAGGAAAGCTGAAAGCCCACAGCCAGAAATGATTGATAAAGATGGTTAAAACACGGGCTGTTCCCCTTCCTTTTGGCATTTTTTAAAAAGGAACAAGATGCCTACNNNNAAAAACCCCACCCCCCCCCCCCCCCTTAAAAAAAAATTATGCTTTGAAGCAGGAAATAATAACAGCGTGTTGAGTGTAAGCAAATCATCAAATCATCAAAAAACTTCCTTCAGGAGAGATACAGAAGTCGGGACAGGGACAGGGACAGAGACTCGGCTGATTTAGCGTGCTGGAGAGCTGCTGACAGGCCAGCGGCAGCGTGGCCTTGTCACTGACTTAAATAAACAGTGAATGAAAATTAGCTGTACCTGAGTCAGATAATCATTACTAAATGAATCTGTCCCCAGCCCTGTGAAGTAAATGAAAATGAAAAGGTTGGACAGAAGAAAAAAAGACAGGAAACAATTCAATGCATATAAATTTCACTTGCAGGATGAAACATAAGCAAAGAATTATTGATTATGTTAGCTTTGCTTTCTGAATCGTTTTAATCCTCTTTAAACGCATGGTGCCCTGTTGCCGATAAAAAATGAGTTTATTAATTTGAAATCTGTTTACAAACAGTGAAAATTTGGGGTTATTCAACAGTAAAGTGGGTACAAATTAATTGAGCAGACAAATCATTCCTTGTAAATGACAAGGCAATAATTACAGCTCTGAATGCCAGCTATTTTTGCAGGTATCTGGATGAAAAATCTTTAATAATGTTTTAATTGAGTTATAGTCTGCCTCACAGTCATTATAAATCTAAATTAGCCTGTACTTCATGGCTATATTGCATTTTGAGATCAAATTATTGTCATTTTTAGCATTATTAATCACTGACATAATAAATATTTAATTTACAGCTTTAAAATATTTTGCAGATCCCCTCAAAATGTAATAATAAACAATATATTGTTGTTAATACTGATCAAAGGACGCTAATAATTATTTTATCAGGACCAATTATAGGCAAGTTTTTCTGATTCTTAAAAGTATTATATATTTTAAAACGAACTGAACTAATCCATAATGATAAGCATAAATTCATTATCTTCTTAAAAATGGCAAAAAGACAAGGCTACCTTTCTACATTATTATTATTATTATTATTTTATGTTGTTGTGAAACAAGTTTACCAAACATAAACACTTATACTTCATCTGAGGATTTTACATATATTTATTTGATGTTTGAAAATGCCATCATGGTATATACATACATAAATTGGTTTTGATGGGCTACACGTTTATACATATTTATAAAACTATATATAAACATAGTATTTCAGCAGATAATTTTAAAAATGTACTTAAAAAGTCCACATTTTTAGTGTAATAAACCACCATACTCCATAACCCTCAGAAACTGCAAACTCCAAAATCATTGATCTTAAAAAGTCTGGTTCCACATGAAAAATAATTTATGGCCCCATGTCTGCTGTGCTTTATGCAGTAAAAGGTCAGGGCAAGAGAACCTGCTTCTGTTATGCTCAATTCCACAGCGTCTCTTTGTACCAGAAGCGGCTGAATTAATCTAGTTTGAGAGGAAATTAGAGGCTTTGGAAGCAGTGCTTCATCCTTCTGTAGGCTTCGTTTTCAGTGAGAGACCCTCTGATTAGCAGGCCAATAAGAGTAACCTATCATCAAAAGATCTCCACTGTCCTCCATATTTGAAATTGGAGGATACCACCCCCCCCGCATACGTTTCTTTAAACATTTCCTTTCACACTTTCTCTGTCCCTAGTACCACTCGTTGGCTAGCTTACTTTATGCTAGTCTTTCTTCTTACTACTTGTCACAGTGCTATATTGTGACAGGTCCACAAAGACTCGAGCTTCAAGCCAGACGACTCCGTCTGCATGTCTGCGGCTGCTGATCCGCGAGTCGCTCCGGGCCGGCTCCCTTTACTCCGTGTCAATGCCGGCGTCGTGTAAAGATACTGGTTTGCGTGCACCTACAACATGCGCTGCATTAGGCATCTCAAGAACATTTTTTTTTTTTTCGGCTCACTTAATTTCGTGAAGCTCTGAAGCACCGTCAGTTATGAAAATGAAAGTACCGTCTCATCATAGGGATAACTTTCCTTGACATTTAATGCTTTGATCCCAAACAGTGTCATACATTGTTATGTTGTATTTGATAATAAGAAAAATGTATCCTGAGAACTTTTGAACGAAAAAAAAAATTAATCCACTTGAAAGAGCATGTGAGATAATTTCAAAACAATGCAAAAAAATCATTTAAAATGCATCACTGCTCATTTTTTTTATCCTGATGAGTCACTAACCATTTGTGAAAAAAACTACTAGGTACAGGCCCATTATTATTATTATTATTATTATTATTATTATTATTATTGATGCTGGTATTCTTGTTGGAAACATGGAAACAGGATCTTAATAAAGTAATTGAATATAATTAAAATAAAAATAAATAAAGCACTGTAGTTTAATCTAAAACAGCAATACATTTAATCTCTAAACATTTTCTTTCTTAAGGACCATAATTTAATAAAATACTTAATCACTTTACAATAAACTGTGGAGCTGAAAGAGGCATTTTATCCTGAACACTGACTTGTCAAATGGCTGTCATGAGATGTGTTAATGTAACCAGTCAGCTCACAAAACAAAAAATACATGTTTATTACTTTTTAATTATTATTTAAGAGGGTATCAGGGGGGAACGTAGGCTTTAAAAAGCAAAGGAGAATCTGGCTACTAAAATCATCCGATATCTTTATGTAAAACTCTTCTCTACCCCTTTAAAGAACAGTCTTAAGGCAGGAATCAATTTATTTGCTCACTGCCTTTTGATTTTAGTATATCTCCAAGGGAGCAAGAGCCTGCTGATTTATTTTTTGTTCCATAGCCTCAATGATTAATTTTGCTTCCATAGTTTTATTATTATACAATTGTTCCCATAACAGTAAGTGTGCCGTTTAATCACTATGACTGTAGCTCAAATCAAAATCCCAGTTCAAATGGTACTTGATAACTATCAATGTTTACATGGTAGAAAAACGTACATAAGTATTTCTCTATCACTACTCTTTTCTCACACTGTATAATTTACATTTATTTACATTGCCATCAATAACATGAAATGCACAAGTTAAAATGTAATTCAATAATTGCAATGTGCGGTGACTACTGTAATCACAAACTGTATAAATATGCTTTGTTAAGCATATTTTAAGGTTCACAGCCAAAATGTAGTATATTTCAAAATGACAGCCTCGCAGGCTATGTTCCCAATATAGATACGAGGATAATCCTGATTAGTTTTGGTTTCAAAATTCACAGTGTCATCTGATCACATTTCATTTAAATTCCTAAACTGCCTTCACCAGCCTTGATATGGCCACAGGACTCTGGATTTGAAAACATACTCATTTATGAAGTCCTACCCATTGTTTGAAATTTTATGTTTTCAATCCATTGGATGGTTTTTAGAATTTTGGCACATACTTGCTTTCTGATGCAAAATATTTTAGCAATACGATAAAATCACAATTGTTTGATTAAGGCCATTTAATATTTTATCATGCTCATACTGTAGCATTCATGTCATCAGAAAAAAATTGATTTACGTTTAAAGAGTCATGTGTTTATAGTCAAACCCTTTCACCAGAGATGCTGCCAGGAGAAGAAGCAGAAACTCTAGTTTTTTTTTTTTATTCTCTATACCCATATGAATATGAATTAAAATAAATATATTGTTACAATACTGTGAAATCCCATATGAAAATATAAGTGGAGCACATGGAGATAATCAGCAATCAGAGTAGAATATGACTCTACGTGGACTGAAGCACTTGAAAAACATGCAAATCTAAAAGTGTAAAGCAGTCGAAAAATTATGAATATATATGAAATAAATGGTTATTTTAAGCAGCAAATGCAATTCAAACCTCTGTCATGATTAATGAATTTATATTTCTGTACCTATTTTCCATTATTATAGAGAATTCCATATAATCAAACAACCATTTCTTCAGAATATAGCACGTTCAAAATCGTCTGTGTAAAATAGTAAAATGCAGAATACCCCATAAGTACATTAGTTAATCTTTAGTAGTCACTCCAAATTAAGAATGACGTTTAATTGAACAAATGGCAAAGCAATGATTATCACAGTACAAAATATATTTTTCAATAACTGCTTTGGTTTGCTGCAATCACTGCTCACTTTCTTAGGGACTATGATTACTGTATCACTAACTAAGTATTCCAGGTAGTAAAAACAAATATAATGAATGAAGGAATGGAGATGATCATGTGACACGTACTTTTTGTGTTTTGTGTTGCATGATTGTTTAGTTGACAATGGGACAGTGTGAACGCAGCAGTTTATGGATCTGTGCCTGGAAGATCACCATCCTATAGACAGGACAGTAAATGGCCCTCATTGTTTTGTTTTTTTTTTCTTCTTTCTCTGCCACCTATATAATGACACATGGGGCTCTATTTTACACCTGCGTAAATGGCGACGCAAAGTTGTTTTGCTCATATCAAGCCAGCGCATCGTTCATTTTCACACCATACGCACGTCGTTAAAATAGCAGAGGTGTAAAAAGTACTCAAAAATGTTACTGAAGTGAAAGTACAAGTAATGAGTGAAAAATTTACTCAATTAAAAGTAAAAGTATTCAGCCGGAATCACACTTGAGTAAAAGTAAAAAGTACCGCATTAAAATTGTACTTGAGTATTAAAAAAGTAAAAGCAAGCTTTAGAACTGCTTAGATTTAGCCATTTAACTATACGACAAGGCACACCTAATGCAAATATGCAACATATCCCCAGACTGGTACGCAAGTATGCATTCGCTGTACGAAGCAGTATGCGCGGCAGTTTCTTGTCATAGCAGCGCAAATACACATACACATATAACACATTAGAAATAAAATACAGCAAATTTTGTTTTTCTTTTTTTTTTAAAGGTGAGGTGACGTTCTTATTGCTTTAACATCCAACACATGCCTCTGAATAATTAAGAGAGTTAGGTCAATCTTTTTCCGCATTGCAATGGTGCAAACTCTTGTTTTTTCGCCATTAAAATAGCGCAATGGATTTGGACACACCCATTACTGTTAGCTATGCTTTACAGTTTATGCTTTTCGTTAGATCATCAAAATAAAGCCAGTGGAGTATCTCTTGGCATGTACTTTCTAGACAAGCCATATTAGTGCCAAGTGTAGCAGCGGTTATTGCCAATGGTGGACAGGAAATTGCAGTTTTGGGTGCAGTGGTACGTTGGAACTTGAACACACATCACACAAACATACTTGTATCAAAGCTAACTAGTCCCTATGAAGTTGCACAGATATCAGTGAAAATCTTTATGTAAAAAACAAATAACATTAACAATCTGTCAAATGCCAGAATACTAACAACTACCTGCCCATCCCAATATCCCAGTACTTAAGGTTGTCATTGCTGGGATTAGAGAATCTTCAAAGATATGAATACATGTGTGTGTGTTTAATGGAGGCAGTGTTGGTGTGTACCTTGTGTCCCTTGAGACAGATGTCCCAAAGAGATACTTAATACTGCATAACAGTATTTTAAAAAGAAGTGAAATACAGTGGTACATTGGAAGACAAACTTAATCTGTTCCAGAAGGCTTGTCGAATTGCTATTTGGTCGAGGTCCAAGTTGAAATTCCCCATAAGATATAATGTAAATGAATTTAATCCATTCCAGACCCCAAATGATTGTCTGTTTGAACTTATCTACCTACCTAACTAATGATAAAAAGCATTAACAATCTATGTAAAACTAATAAACACATGAAAAAGCATGCATACAAGAGCAATAAACATGGGATTAATGACAATCCCATATTCCAAAGAGAGAGCAGACACATCTGCACCACCGTGTAGGTTTGCTGTAATTTCTTTAAGTTTTACAGTTCTACAGTTACTCTCACTGGTCTCCTCTTTGGTTTGCTGCAATCACTGCTCACTTTCTTAGGGACTATGATTACTGTATCACTAACTGTACTGTAGATAAAGCACAAAAAATTCACATCAAACACAGGAACACAGGTTTCGCACGTCAAACTCGGTACCGCGATTCCGAGAGCGATTCCTTGGCATCAGCATCCCAGCAGGTCCGTTTGCCTTTCTGTCAGCACCTCCAAGACACATCTTGATTTGTACAGGTTTTAGCAGGTCTGTTTTATTGTGTCGTGTTCTGAGTTTTCGGTCAGGTTGCAGATAGATTTTTCTCAACAGACACATTTGAGTAGAGTTGAACGTGTCTTGACCCATACAAGTTTTAACAGGAACGGTCAGGTTCCAAGATTTTGGTCATGGTACAAGTTGTAAAAAATTCAACAGACCTGTTTGATGTCTGAGTTTGCTGAATTAAGAGGCGTTCGAGTTTCGAGGTTTTGTATTTTGTTGGGATGTAATGAGGAGGGAAGCTGCACATTTAATGTCATTAGTGAAGTGCCTTTTTTAAGCAAATGTATATTATTTAAGAATATAGAAAGTTTAGAACTGGTGTTTGATTTCTTAGAACTTTTTTAAGTTCACCCCTCCAACTTTTGGTAAATTGCACTGGCGCTCATGTTGCGAATCCCACCATTTTGATGGTATGATGCATATTCTTCCCTAAATTATATGTGCATGCTCTTTAGTGGAGCCACAGAAAAAAATGCGAGGCTTGAGCAGCAGAAAATAAAGTCTGTTATCCCAATTGTGCATCACTTAAGGGTCAATGCTGTGTGATGTGTCCCATTAAAAGCAGCAAGAATTCAGCTCATACTGCCTCTTGAAATAGTTCATTAGGGTGAAAACCGTTCTGGCCATAATATTAAGGGTTTAATATGCTTATCGCGGGGACGGGGAATGGAGTGATGCGCGGAAGAAGACTAGTCATACAGTGCCTGGTGTCCTAATTGGCCACTGAAGGAGCAGAAATGAGTGACGGTGTTCTGCCTGTTTAGCACTACAGAGTTTAGTGCCATGGACATAGATCTGCCTCATTTATGTCACTCTTTCCCAGTTCCCTCACTCTTTACATGCAGTGCTCTCTATAGCATTATTGTGAGCAATGTGACATTGATTATTTGTAAAAGTATTTTGAAGTGGAACATGCAATCTACTGTATGAGAATGAAACTCTCTGTAATATCAATATTGTCCGGGGTGTTCCTCTGACTTATACCCTCTGTTGCCTGGAATGGTTTCATGGATGGATGGATGGATGGATGGATGGACTGGAGTTTTGTGGTGCATGAATAGATAAAGAGTGCATCGGATGGCATCACTGAGGGCTGGCCCCTGCTTTAACAAGCCATACCTCAGATAAATAAATGCATGAGAAATACTCCCCTCTCCACCTGCAGTGTTTCACACTAAACACGTCATGGTGTCTTCACCCGTCATGCCTTCAAAGTACTGCTGAGATTGGCCTAGATGAGGAATGCAATGTTTAAATGAGGTAATGGAGAAACCAGGAGCTGGTACAGTCTCCACAAAGGGCTGCTGAATGATCAGTCTGTATTGAATCATGTATTTTACATTTCACAGGAAAGCGTGTTTCCCTTTGTTCACATTCATTTATTGAGATCTTTCAGTGCCACAGATTTTTCAGTCATACAATGACTTCTATACTATTCTATACTCATGTATACTATTCCATACTACTGAAGTGAACTCTAATTGCGCTGCCTGAAAATGATCTCGTTTCAAATACCAAATTAAATGATAGAATCTGGCCTGTAATGTAAAACTGAATTACCAGTAACTAGAGAATTATTTTTAACATGTGGTGCAGTATTATTCTGCTTAATTAACTGTACATAAATAAATAATACATTGATTAAATGTAAAAAAATAAAAAGCACTTCTCATTCAGGGTACACCCTGCTTTTCCTGGGATAGGCTTCAGGCACATTACAGCCCTTTACTGGATCAGAGCTTATGGTAAAAATAGTGCATAGAAATAAAATATTTAGCTAAAATTAATAAAACTAAATTAGACATACACTGTCAATAGCTGGATCAGTGTAGGAAAAACCAAGTGCATTAGAATAGTGTTTGCAGATGATATATGTAACAACTGGTGTGATTTTATACTAGGACTTATCCCCGGACGTTAAAGTTGAGGCTCGGTAGAATGTGAGAATAAGCTATAAAATAAAGCAATACGACACCAGACATGTTTCATTATGCACCCATTCAGTCTGATTTGCTGAGCAGTTATAAACTTACATTGCAGTCAATTCATTGATACGTATTATGTTACATATTTGAAGTTATATGTGGATCTTTACATTTAACCCCTGAACGTCTTCGCCTTTCTCGCCCCTTAAGGCCCTGCCTGCTTCCCACAATAATGCAAAAATGACCTGGTTACATTTTTTTTTATTGTAATCAGTTTTCAGAATGAAACATTCACTATTGAAAGTAAGGATATCTAAGTATTACTCTGCACATCTTTAGTGCATATACTTACGTTTACTTGGCCAGGCCGTACTTTAACCACGACAAAGAAGCTGGTAAGCAAACATTAAAAGGTTAAACTCCTTTGACGGTTTATCGTTTTGGAGGCATTAAACTGAATATGTTCACTTCCTTATTTGGTATGTTAATTGTTACATATTTTAACATCGAATTAATAGTGCAACATCTTTGAATAAGATGTAAGTAAGGCTGGTGAGTCATGCATTAATACCTTTGTATGGATTGAAGTCAAGCATGTAGTGTTCTGTGGCTGAGTATCTATAAACAGTTCAAAAATATTAAATTTTGTGTAGAGATATTTGAGATTTGGTGTTAACATTTGTCTTATTGATTCTGGGAGTTTTGGTATGTTTGCGTGTGTGTGGGGGGGGGGGTGAGATTTAAATAAGTGAAATTTCTTTTTTTTTCTTTCTTTAAAATATAATGCACTGCGGAGTCTGCATTCGAGTGACATATTATTTAAAGACAAGAGTTGAATGGCAACATGCATTCATGTACATATACTTGTTTGTCTTTTTGCTGGGTTAAGGGGCAAGATATATTTACCTATATTTGTTAATTCTATTATGCAGTGTGATATTTGTCATTCTTGTTGGTTTCTTTGGATGCTGGGTTTGTGTTTTACCCCATTACCACCTCAGTGAAATCATTTGGTCTAGTCTAGCCACCCCTTTGTAGAAGGTCTGGCTGCACCCTTGACATTTTGTATTATTAGGTCATTGTAGCTGTACACTTGTATATCAGTAAAGAAGTTAAAACGGGATCTTCTACAGGGAATAATAACGTAAATATTTAATAATTACAAGCAATAAAGTACATATGTTTATTATTTGTGTGTGTGTGTGCATGGAATTAGCCTAAACTATGTTAACATTTACTCAAGATACATTTCATAACAGCCAAATGCGTGTGTGTCTGTGTGTGTGTGTGTCTGTGTGTGTGTGTGACTGTGTGTGTATATGTAATATTTATATATACAATTTGCTGTACACACTCATATAGTTTTTTTTTTCTCTGTTACGGAAGCAGTACCAGCTTCGATATTTTTCGGTGTCATTATGGCTTGTTTGTGGCCAGACTGAGTAGAAACCTACATTATCAGAGAGCAAAGGGCTAAAATGATCCTTCATTTTCTATTTCCCTTGAGACAGCCTCCCAGATGAAGCACAGGGGGAAAAAAGGCACTTCTCAGCATGAATACCAGATGAAAGGCTGCACAGAGTCAGTACTGCGATTCCAGCCCCGTCGCAGGGAATTATAGGCGTGCGCATACCCACGAAGCAGCGTCCCCCTCCTCCCTGGCTGGCCCGCACCTCCCCCCTGCGTTTTACGTTTTTGCTTCTTCACTTATGTCCTGACTCGCCTTCAGGATGATGAAAATTAGCTCCTTCCTCTCATAGTAAATAGACGGGCTTTAGCTTACGCTGAGGATCTGTTGCCGCCTCAGTTTTCACATAAAGAAATGAGTGTGTGGGGAGGGGGAGCCTTGGGAGGGGCAGGGAGGCGACCAGGTTTGACATGCTAAGTATTTCCACCTGTTCCTCGTTCTGCGTGTTTATTTTCACCCTGGTAGTAATTTTCGTTTTGCATTTGTATAGCATTTGCTGTCGGTTCTGTTGCAAAACGAAGGTCGCCCGTCCTCCCATATGCCCCCCCGATAAAGATCCCAAACCCTGCCCATCCCGGCCCCATGTCAGGTAGTACTGCACTCTGCCACAAGCAAAAACGGTTTCTTGGCCGGCTGTCGATTATGCATTAATATTATTGCCGCGTCGTCTTTTTGGCGGCGGCGCAGAGGAATGACGGATGAGCCGTGGGGCATTAAGAACCTGCTCGGCTAGGACCCCCCACTGTTCGGGACCACATCAAAGCTGCAGAGGGGGCTGGGAAGTGAAGCTGAATCCTGCATGATGACACGCGGCCCGTAGCAGCTGCCGGGGCTGCACGCTCTCTGAGGTGTGCCCTCCCAACGCCGACCGGTCGCACAAATCACGCAACACCCCCCCCCCCCCCCCTTCATTATTTTATCAGCAGTCGCTAAGGAGATGCGAGCTCCATCCATCACAATGCACATTCTCCTTCTGCGGATTTCGTTCAGGCCTAATTAAAGCCTTTCGTTTCATTTGTGGAAATAATTAGACTTTCATCTCGCCGGGAAGCTTTACAGAGATCCGCTCCTTGTTTCGGTGCAGGATACATCAAAAAGTTCCATTTTCTTTATGCCACAAGTCAATTAGAGATACATTTTTCTTTGAAACGTACCTGAAAAAAATAACTAATAATTTAAATTTTTGAATTACAGACAATTAAATGGAATCGTTTGGAAGTGAGACCTTGACATGCTTTATAAATAAATGTACAGGTACACTCCTTCTCATTTTAAATTAGTGAAGATTAATAAATATGTTACGCAAAAGTGTTGCAGTAGCTCTTATCGTCCATGAGAAACACTAAATAGCACTTTTGTTATCAGGGCCAATTTAGGGACGGCATCAGATGTTGATTCTCCCTTATAAATTGACACATTTGAGAATGCTTAACATTAGCCCTGGGTATAAAAAAGTAACAAAGCTATTTTTGAAAAGAAAAATAAGAAAGTAGAGGCCATGGAGGCAGCTAGACTGTGAATATTTTACTACAGCAGCCAGGTGCAGAATACCGCACCATTTCTTAAGATCTGTTTTTTATTAAATTAATTATTGTCAACATAGCTATCAGATATATATGCTGATTTATACCGATGCGCATTGTGCTTTTGTGGTCATATGAATAATGGAATATATATAAATATTATGTGTTCATAATGTGATAAAAGGGAATGCAGGCTTTAAATTTACATTACATTTTTGATTAACAGCCATTTCACTTTTAAGTGCTCTGCCACCCTGTAGCAATAAGCAGTATTGAGTATGGATAGATTTAAAATTTTTCTTTTAATCTTGAGAGTTTCTTTTGCCCATATATATTGCACTTTACATGGACAGGTACTGCATAAAGACTGTGGGTGGTCTGGATGGACAGATGGACAGGCGGGTGGTCTGGATGGGCAGGCGGGTAGGTGGTCTGAATGGACGGGCGGGTGGTCTGGACGGGCAGATGGTCTGATGGACGGGCAGCTAGTCTGGCCGGAGGGACGGGTGGTCTGTGCGGAAGAACTGGTGGATGGGTGGTCTGGACAGACAGGCGTGTGGTCTGGATGGACAGGCAGGCGGTCTGGATGGACAGATGGGTCGGCGGGGTACATGAATAGTTCATTAGCATTGAATGCCTTTGCAGCTGTTTGTGACAAGGGTTATTATTCAAACAGAAGGATATTTGCCATATTATACATTTTTTTTGATAATTAAAAACATAAATTCTGCACTGTCACCTTGCGCCTAACAATGCCCCTTAGCTGCAACCATCCTAATGATATACCATGGCTACTCCAGCCTAATTGCCTTAATATAGTGTCTTGAATGAGCCTTAAGACTGTTCTTATTGTGAAAAAATTAAATGATACATCATTTTACGCTGTACACCATTAGTGAAAGAACTAAGGTAGAATTCAGACTTGAGAACTCTGTATCGATTCTTTCAAACAAATTTGTGCAAAACACTGTCCAGGTCCTTCAGGACTGCTTCTGTCCAGGTCCTCCAGGACTGCTTATGGCAAACAAGTCTGTTCATTCTCTGTGACTGCTAGCCATTTTTTTCTGACTTTTCCGACATTTTTTATAAATGCTTTTCCATGTAGCTTGGAAAATTACATCATTTTCCAATAACAATTAAAATAAAACTCATTAGTAGCCATACAATCTTGATATAAGCCCTTACTCTATTTAGAAAAAAAGAAAAGAAAATTAATGGAATTATTATTTTTCGTCAGTCAAAAATTGCTTTACTATGTCATTTATTGTCAAAAACGTTTTGCACTAATAAAGCACATCATCGTTGTGAGGAAAACTATAAAGATAAATGAATCTTTCTTTCCCTAGGAGACTTCTAAAATATTTCACATTATGTGTTGATAGTTTCCTCATGAACATTTTCCCCATGGCTAGCAATAATACGAAGTGAATTATTTGAAAATAACATGATCCCATAAACTACAATTAATAGTGTTAGAATTGAAAGTTTATTAGGGTATTTATTAATAGTCATGACTCATAAGGTCTTTTAAAAACATAACTGTAATTCCATGTAAAACTTGCAAATTTCCTCAAAACAGACACGTAGCCTACTCTACAATGGTTAGATCCATTATAGATCCATTATAAATCAGTGTTGTTTGGCATCAGCCTTACCTGGGGAGGGCGCAAGCCCCCCAGAACCCTGTCCAGGATATGCAGTTGTACTGCTTCTCTACAGCCAGGCATAATTTGTGAATTAAAAATCCATCACTTTTTGTATATGTCAGGGAAGGTACTAGTCTGACTTCTAGGAGAATTGCAGACTTGCATCTCGGGGTCACCTAGTCCTTAAATGAATAATTTGGCAAAACATTCTGCCAGTGTGTTACAGTATTTGAAAGGATTGCCAGAAGAAACCTGTAATTGCAGGCAAAAAACAAATGAAAGCAGCTGGAGTTCTGAGCTTTGATTATAGCTCAGTACTGTGGTCGAATCAGACCAAAGCTGACTTTTCTGACCGTGCACACCGTTGGCATGTTTGGCATCAGAAGAAGGTTTCACGCAAGGAGAAGAACCTCATAGTCTCCAAAACATATGGCAGTGCATTGTTTATGATATGACGGTGTTTTCTGCCACTGGTCCTGGGGCTCTTGTAAAGATCAATGGCATCATGAACTCTACAAAGAGACAGGACGCTTTGGCCGAAAAACGTGATAGCGTTTGCCAGGAGACTGTGGCGTGACTGCAGGGTGACAAAAACAACAACAAAGAAATGGCCGACTTACAAAAAAGTCAACATTTTTGTAATGCCCATCTCAGCTTCCAGACTCCAGATAACATTGAAAAAGTCTATAAATGCATATCAAAGGACATCCAGGATCTGGAAAGGTTTTGTTTAGAGGAATCATCCAGGATCTCCCCCACTGTGTTCTCCGTATTACCTTTACCTTATAGCCCTACATGAAATACCGGATTGTGGTGCTAATAATTCTCAAACTTATTGCTTTGCACGTAAATGTGTATTAGTTGGCTGGGTGAGTAGTGATGTTACCTCACACCTATGGGGCCCGGCGTTTGAATCCTACCTCCGCTCTCTCTGTGGAGTTTGCCTGTTCTCCTCATGTTATGGGGACTTCCTCTTGCTGCTCTGGTTTCCATCCAGAGTCGTGCAGTTAGACTAATCGCCATCTCTGCATCGCCCGTGTGCGCCTTCATGCTCAGCATCCTGCCCGCTTCTGCCCAGAATGCGATCCAAGTCACTCGGCCCATGATACGCCTTTATTTTTAAAGCACATATATACTTTATGACTTCTCTTATCACACATACTGAAATTTTACGCAGAGGAAAACAAATAAATAAAATATCAACGTACAAACTTCTACTAAGCTTTAGGCAAATATTACATTATTTTCAAATACTTTCCAAAGAAGTCTCATATATTTCCATCTCTTAATATTTAATGACGTCCCCTAATTTAGACAAATTACTTCTACGTACTACACTGAAGGTTTGAATGCTGCCTCTGCTGATCTTGTGGGGAGTTTTGCTTCACGGTTCAGTCTCCTCCTGCAGTCTAAACATATGCAGTTAGGTAAATCAGTGTTAGCATACAGTACCAGTCAAAAGTCTGGACACACCTATCC
Source organism: Mormyrus proboscirostris (assembly GCA_026779585.1). NCBI lineage: Eukaryota > Metazoa > Chordata > Actinopteri > Osteoglossiformes > Mormyridae > Mormyrus > Mormyrus proboscirostris. The sequence continues at coordinate 13,378,944 of JAODKF010000018.1, forward strand.
ATGGAAAGGCTTATATGTACTTCTCTACGTTTCAGAATAAAGACATAAAAACTGTAAAATAACATATATGTGATTATGCATTGACCAAAACATTAAACACACAAAAAAATATAAAAATTTGTTGGGGGCAACTATGTGGGTTGGAACTCAGAAGGTTGCCAGTTCAAATCCCTGGGTCGGCAGAGTGATCCCAGCATTGGGCCCTTGAGTAAGGCCCCTAACCCCGATTGCTACAGGGACTGGCTGATCCTACTGTCTCCTTCATGCCAGTTTTATGAGGTTATTCCAACTGTCCTGAAGGTGGTCACACATATATGCTGAGCACCCATTGGCTGGTAGTCACACATATATGCTGAGCACCCATTGGCTGGTAGTCACACATATATGCTGAGCACCCATTGACTGCTTTTCCTTCAGTTTCTGGACAAACTCCCCCCCACAACATTTCTGCTGTGTTTAGGTCAGGTGGCCAGGTCATGTGACGCGTCACTCTGTCACTCTCGTTTGTAGGCGGCTTGGTGTGCGAAGCCCTGTAATGAACACACATTCTGTCCATGATTTCTCCTGCCTTGTGCCTTGTGTTCTGTTGACTATCCCCCAGTGTCTCTACCACCCTGTACCAAATAAGTGGTAATGGAGATATATATGCGCACATGTCATGTTGAAACAATGAATAATAGTTTATGGAAAGTGGTACAAACCCTTACTTAGTACAATACAGTCATGGTTTATCATAAATTACTTTTAAATTTAAAAAAAAAAAAAAAAAAAAACATCACTGACCTCCCTTTAACTCCTGAGACCAATTTAGTGTTTTTGTGTTGCACCAGATTCCTGTAGGATTCTGACATCTAAGAGACATAACAAACCATCACACAGGACTGACTCTTTGTGCAGCCTTGTATAATATGGGAGGGAGGGGGGCACAACAGAAAATTTCTTTCCTTTCAACTTTAATGTGGATTGTGTAAAACCTACTGCATTAATATTACAAAGTTAAAATCTTTTTAAGATATATTAGCCTTCTCATCAATCCAAGTATTTAGTTCAATACATTCTAATGGTGAAACTAATTTTGTAATGACTTTTATGACCGCTGCACATGTTTCATAAGTAATAATCGTAAAATTTGATTAGTGTAACCACATGGTGCAGCATATCATGCTGGGGGCCCAAGTCTTCACAGTGTTTCTTTCTAGTTTGTGAAAAAATATAAGTTATTCACTTTAACAGTAATCTGTCTTGTCTATACGGTCATAAAAATCTTGGTTCAAAAATATCAAATTCATATTTTAAGGCTTGAAAATGGGTTAGTGCTATAAAGAAAATGTCCTAATAGCTTTTTCTGGGTTTATTTTACAATTTATATGTATACTTTCACTTTATTGCACCATTATTTTATATAGAGGGCGCAGCAAGAGGTTAATAGCACAGAACTCAATAGTTACCTGCTTAAGTTAACATAGTACCTTTGATGAGAGTGTTTGACCTAACTAGCTGCAATAAAACTTGCCGCTATATCTAACTGAGCCCTTCTGCTGATACATTGTGTGTATGTGTGTGTGGGGGGGGGGGCACGTGTGTATTAAATGTAGGTTACTTTTGGTTACGGGTTATGCCCATAGAAATGACATGAATGTGACGTGACATAAAGGTGCCTCATCTAGGATCCACCCTGCCTGCCACTCTGTGCTTCCCGTGACATTCCGCACATGCTTATAAGGCCAAGTGCATCAGCAGCTGCTGAAAATGCTGATCTGCACGCATCGCGCAAAAGTCCCTGAACATTTCGGCAATAATCCCAGTAACAAGATACAAACATGGTTATTGGAAAGAGAGAAGGTCTATACTGTCTATACTTTCTTAGAAATGCACAGCATTGTGAAGACAAAGTACATTCAAAGTGGGAAACTTGGCAAACAAGAGGATGAGGACAGATGTATTATTTTATAGTAGCAGATTTTTCTTTATGATGCAGATAGTTAAAAACTAGAGAGTCAAAAATAACATGCCAGCGTATGTCAACTGATTGTTTCGTCCTCCAAGAAGAAAGAACGAACCACGATGAAGATTATTTCCGCAGTTCTATCAATGGCACAGGAATGGCGGGGCTTGACCACGTCAAAAGACTTTATCAACACTTATCGTGTGATAAATGCATCCCGCTGTCCATATCTGCATACAGGGCTATGCTGTGTCTGCATTCCCTGCCTGGAAATACAGGGCCAAAGGCATGGAAAGACCCTCCACAGACAGCCATTCTAATTCAGGTCCAGAAGCTTCAAATCCAGACCAAGGTTTTGTTTCAACCAACCAGTTGAGCACTCAGTGACTGTAACTATACTCGACTGTTTGGTTGAAACAAAACCTTGGTCTGGATTTGTACTTTCTGACCCTGAACCTTTCACCTCTGCATACAATCATACACTGGGGGAAATGTAGGTGACACTTTGCATACCTGAAGTACTGGGGCATAAAACCGTGGCAAAGTTTTTGTTTATTTTCCTCTAAATAAATAAATAAAGAGGTAGGGGGACTTATTTTGGAATTATCAAGATTTGGACTGATGTACAAACTAACAGTTGTAAAATGGAGATAAGGGGACCAGAAATAAATACTTTAATGTGTGGTTGTACTTAAATAATATGAAAGTTTGATTTTTTTTAACTTAGTGGTCATGGAATTGTGATAAAAAAGGGAGGCACAAGAAATGAAATTTGGGGATGAGGCAACATTTTCAGAAGCATTGGATTGGAAGATTAGATTAGCATTTTAGTTGCAGGTTAGAAAATGTCAATTTGCACAGCTTGATAAGGAGTGAGAGATGAGCAGTACTTAGCAAACTGAGCAACCCCCCAAATATGGCAATCTTGTTAGTAACAGATTTTATCACTGACAGGGAATGGGTGGGGTGCCGTCAAAGAGACGGCTTTTACAAATAACCGCAGCCGCCCATTGCACCACCAGCACTTCATTAATTTTGCCTTGTTACTTTAATGGGATACTAAGCGCTGCTCATTAACTGGGAACCTTGGCATGGCAGTGTAAATTTCAGGACGCACCAATGAACCGTCTCAGGTAATATGGGAGCGCAAGACTTTGTCCGGTATCTACTCCATCGTTTTTTTTCTCAGATTGAAGCTGTGTTCTCCTTGATAACTTACAAGAATTAATTATTACAGATGATATTTGCGTATGACCAGAAGTACCTCAGCAGCTTGTCCTGATCTAAGAGCAGCGTAATGAGTGGGAGCTGCTGCAGTGTCACAACCTTCTTTTATGTCCGCTGTTTGCGATCATATTATTGTCATAATATTTCTCCAAGTATATAAACTGGGTTTCTCAAGGAACTGTAAATGGATATTATTACTTTAGAGTCAGGTACTGCCCCAATACACTAATGCATTAAGCTTCTTAGAATAATTTGTCAGGATGGAGTGAACCTGAAATCTTCCCTTGGTGTATTCTGGTAGGAATTCCTCAGCACCATGTGTCTACACTGCTCAGGTGTTACGCAAGCTCACCACAGTCTAACTTACCTCCAGCAAAAAAAATATGTGTGTGTG
>JAODKF010000018.1:13404209-13423918 GCA_026779585.1 Mormyrus proboscirostris
TTAGGTTGTACAAATATTCTGAGATAAAAAAAAAAAAACTACCCCCCCCCCCCCCTCCCCCCAACACACAAAATTCATATTGCTTCTTTCAGATTCCAATAGAAACTTACTTTAATTCTACGCCCCTGGGTGTATCTCCACATGTTCAAACCCGACACCGTATCAAAAATGATTTCCTTTTCTTGCTCATGTTCTTAATACATATTTCCCTGAATTTGAACATTTCTGTTCAACATGCAGACATTAAGAGCTGGGTGATGTATACAGTAATGACAATAGAATCGATAAAGCAGAATCGATTAAAGGTAGACTCCATTTCAGTGAGGTGCCGTTTTTTGTTCCCTGTGTAAAATAACTATAAGTTATCTGTCCTTGACCAACTGTAGTATATATGGTATGTATATTACATGTTTTGCTGGTTAATAAATCATCTATATACTAAAATAATGCATAGTTCAGTTTAGCTTGTTTCAGTTGCACTGATTGGTTAGATTTGTTATTCCAGCATAAACACAAGCTCAGCACATATAGCAGGAATGTCCAGAGAATAAAAAACTGTTACCGTAAATTGAGTAGAATGTCTGTAAATGTTTGCAATGCCTGTAGTAACCTGCTGTATACACAGCACTGCGTTACACATTAAAGTGTTCCAATTAAAGAATCTCAGTACATAATTTGTTTAAAATTGAAATACAGGACAGGCAACGTTTATATATATGACGACTGACTGTGCCGTGGTTATTTTCCGAGCCAATTTACACTGCAGATGAAAGAACAATATATGCAGGACTGAAATGAATAGTATGCAGTGGCTAGACCGTAAGTTTAATTCTAGGTTCTGCGTTTAATGATTTGCATCATTATGCATTAAATATGCTTTTCCTGTTTGTGATATAAGGGAACAATTACAAGCTATAAGTTCGAGGTGATTATTGAACGAATTATGGTGAAGCTGACTTTGTTCCATCCAAAAGAATGCTTTTGTCGAGGAGTTAAAGAAGGTAATGCAGAACTTTAAAAAGGTAGACTTTTTAAAAGTAGATATATTTAGTCATGGCATGAGGTCTCAACCTGCTGTATTGCTAAAGCTAGCTGAATATGTGAAGGAAGTTACAAATAATACCGTAAAACTGACCTCTTCATAGCACCTAAAATAGAACGGCAAGATTAGAAACTGCTAAAAAAAACGAATACAAATAAACCTTTGCCAAGATGCTGCAGAGGTAGGTGAAATTAATTGCGATAACTGCAGTGATGGGAAGCGCAGTGTTTGGTCCATGAAGCCTGGTGAACCTACAGAGATAGCTCTGTGATTCCATCTGTGTGTCCCTTTCCTGACTCCATTCTCATGATGTAACCGGGGACTGATGCCATGGAATTACTTCAGAAGTGTGCTGGTTTGTCGCACATTATTCCCAGTTTGCTCATTCTCTGCGTGGTTTCTTCCATTTCCGTTTTAGTTACCATTGATTTTACCTGTAATTAATAATAATATTGGCTTTTATAAAATGACACGAATAATACTTTGTCTGCATTTGGATCTTTCTGTGAATTTATTTAATTTGCATGTGAGTATATATGTAAAAAAATTAAGTTTTTGGATTCCTATGTAAGATAATGCAGTCGTGCCAGCATTGTTGACAGCTGCTCACATGCCAGTCACTAAGCACAGAGAGCCGCTATAGTAATTTGCGCATTTGAGATTCAGTTCCAGCTTTGAAGAAAATTTTAATTCTTTCCCCAAGTTTACGTGTGATGCCTTGAGGGACTCCATTGGATTCCCGTTTTCCGAGTGCCGTATGGTGGACTGCGGAGCATGCCACTCTATCCTTCCAAAAAACCGGATACTCCACAAGAAAGGCAGATTTGGAAAGGAACCCTCTGTGTAAAGAACACCGGATGATATGTCCCATTGCCCATTGTTTGGGGGCTTCACATAAAGAGAGAAACCAAGACACATCGAAGAATGAAAATCAAAAATTTGAGAATAGAATTTAGTTTCCCAGTCTAAAACCTATCCTGCGTGTGTCTTGCCAAAATGTAGAATAATGTCAAAATCGCAGTAAAACATGTTAAAACATGTTAAAATATGGATAATCACGTATTAGTTGGGGGAGGGGGGGATGACACTGTTGCCACCTGGTCAGCATCCACCATTTCTCACAACGACCTGTTTGCTGAACTTTATCTCGTCTCCGTGACTGTCTGCTCTTCTCGGGTCTGACCTGCCTCTGCAGCCGTCACGTAACATACGCTATTTAATGTCTCCTGCCCTCGTTATGCCCCGGTGAACTCAAATTAATGAGCAATAACATAGCAGGCAACCATGATCCAAAGATATAGGCCGCAGGCTTCAGGGTACTTATCAAGCGGCTAGGTAGTGGGGGGGGGGGGTTAAATGAGCATTCGCCAGATTTTTTTTTTTTTCCACTTCGCTATGCCACTTGGGATAGGTTAGAAATAATAAAACAGGCTCTTCTCTTGTTATCATGGTCATACCATCTTATTAATATCATATTTATCACTAGCGGCAAGGTGGCACAGTGGGTGGGGCAAATCTGGCGCCGGTATCACTTATACCTCCTCCTTGTGTTTGTGTAGGTTTCTTTCCAACGCCCTCCTCCCACACTGGTTATATATGGCCTGTGGTTGTGTGTGGGTGTGGGGGTGTCCTGTGATGGGCCACCATCCCGTTTTATACCCTCAATTACAACGAGACCCTGAATTACACAGCAGACCCAAGACTACAGTGAACATAAAAGGATGAAAGGTTCTTTTAATTGGATGTGTGTGTGTGTGTTATACATTGTGTGAACCAAACGTTACAATGTGGGACATTTTTCAGGTCCCCACAAAGATCTTTGGATGCAGTCAGAAAACTAAAAAAGTCTCGTATTTTGTTTGGTTACTCATGGTTAAGGTTAGGGCTGGGTAGGGGTTAAGGTCGTCATGTTGGGACTAGAGATTTCCTCACAGAAATGAATGTAAAGTCCCCTCAAAGATGTAATTACAAATCTGTATGCGCCCATGTGTGTTTCTGTATTTGTGTGTGTGTGTGTGTCTGTGTGTGTATTTTTCTCTGTTTTTGTAAGGTACATTGGCTTTTTCCTGAGAATTATTTCTGGTCATTACTCTGAAAGGGATACAAAGGCAGAATGCATCCTCAATCGTAATTTAGAGTCTACTGTCAAAATACTACCAGAAAAAAAATCTCATGCGGAAAAATATATATCCTAATTTTGTCATACCGTGCTTCTGCTATTAGCTGACTTATAAAGCTGATGTGTTTTAAGCTCAGTGCTGCTCTGAGGAAACCCTTAAATTTGATATAAACTGATTGTAAAGTGTGTCCTCCTGGAAATAAGAGTTCATTTCTCATGTTGAGAAGGTCATAGTTCAGACTTAGTGTTCTGTTTCATCTGCAGTTTGATACCTCACTATGAGTAGGAATAACAGGCATTATCATAAAGAATATGCATAACGAGCCTCATTTAATGTAGCTACAAAGGCATAATTAACGGTATGTGTGTGAGTTATTGCGCTCATTACTAACAATAACAATATCTGTATTGGTACATCAGGAAGAGCAGCACGCACATTATTGGCAACCGCTTTTTTTCCAAATGCAATATGTCTACAGATTGAAATCCTACACTGCTGTTCCTCCACTAATAGTGATAATTGGCAGTGTAGTCATATCCTGTCATTTAACAACTTTGCCCCAGACCAGTGTTTTCGAATCTGGTCCTTGGTGACCCACAGACAGTTCGTATTTTTGCTCCCTCCCTGCTCCGGTAGCAAAACTGTGGTCTGTCTGGTAAGGAGCTGGGAAGGAGCAAAAACGTGGATTGTCTGTGGGGCCCCGAGGACCGGATCGGATCGGAAAGCACTGCCCTGGACAATTGAAGAGTTGTTCTATTACTTGAACCTCCTCGGGTCATTTTTAAGTCCTATCACTGATAATAATGTGTGTTTAAATTATTTGGTTTTAATATGGTGTCAGTTAATATGCACTAAATTAATCACTTCTTAATCATTCCATTAATTATTCATTCAATTCAGTTTAAATATTTTTAGGTGAATTTTTCAGTTTGATTGAGGCGCATTGCATACATTTATTGGTTGAGTATTATTTTTAAGCATAAGCAGTAATAGCTTTTTTTTTTCATGCCATGACGTATATGTCTTAGAAAGGCACCCTAAAAAAATCATTTATAAAGTCTGATATGGTGAAACTCCACCAACCAATTTGCCAGCATATAACAAGAAATTTAACCTGTAAGTCACATATATTTATTATCAAGCTTGCAGTGTTGGATTTTTCTCATGTTTGTCTGATTCTTTATTGCCTCCCCTGTGTGCTTCAGTCCTGGCCACTGTCAGGAAGCCCCAGGGGGTGCTTGTGAAATGAGTTCAAGAAGCAGCTGGAGAACTCATGGAAGTGTAGAAGTATCTATCATGCGTGCATACCTGAACAAAACCAGGCCGTTCACCTGAACCATTTTACAGTGTCAGCCCACAGCTGAGGTTTAAGGTAATTTTTAGTGAATATTCCTATCGATCGCTACTATACACACCACGTTACCTGCTGGGCGCTGGGCGGTTTGGTCCTGAGAGCAGCGCAGAGAGAGCCGACGGCAGAGTTTGTGCGATGGCATTAACCTTACAGCTGCTGTGCTGGAGTTCTGCAATGCCTTTCTTCCAGGTCAGGGATGGAAACTAATAAATAAACATACGTCTGCGCGGAGGTTTTACTTGTGATGCCTGTTGTCAGGCTGCCCCATTCTGGGACGTGGACGTGCATAAAGAAGCACCTACTGCATGACATTAACTTCAGGAGGGGGGGCTTTACCGAAAGGCATGCTCCATAATTACCACCCCCGCGCCTCTTAATCCATTTAATTCCTTTAAAAACAATATCTACTTCCAGTGGGTGCTTTGGAGTACCGACAATCCATTTTGTAGCTAACCGGAGGGCAGTGTATCATTTTTCTCATTGAACTCTTGGTTAATCTCTTGCCAAGACAATCTTAGAGTTTCATTTTTGAGCTCGTTGCAGTTTTGCTTGAAAATGAATGTTCCAAAGTTAGGTTTAGGCAACTGAGAGAGTAAGTTATGCAACAAAATGGTTTTAGAATCTCTTTAAGAACACTTGCGGTTCTCCCACTATTGTTGTGAATACAGACGTAAAAGGCTTCTCCTCCATGTCACTGATACATTGTACAATTGCGCTGAAATGTAATGAAAAGACTCTTTTTGAGAAGGATGACAGTTCATTTTTCTTGTACAAAACAGAATTAGAATTTGTTGTCTTATTCCTTTTTCGGTTGCCAGCTAATGCAATACAATGACAAGTCTAAAGGTTGCACAGTTTCGTGCAGTATTATGAAGAGCTTAGACTGCATGTCTGGTTTTATGTCTGGTTTTGCACACCTTTTTAATATTGCGTTTCTGTTAAGTTAAGTCTTATGAATCAAGTTGAGCTCAATTTATAAGGGACATACTTGGTTTTTAATCTGCAATGTTTTAGGTAAGCTTTAACTTCCCTGTTACAGCATTACAATGCCAGTCTTGCTGGACACTTTTAGTCAGAAAAAATAATATTTAATAGTTTAAAATATATTTAATATTGTATGTGCCATGGAACAAATTTCATGCCGTTAAAATTTTAGCAGTTCAGCTGTTCTCAAGCGTTTGCATAAAAGATACTTTTGTTTTTAATTTTAAAAAACAGATCTTTAAAAATTGATCATACTCTTGCAAATTCCATTTTTTACTAAAAAATTCAGCTGATTTTGCATGGTTGAAGAATGAACAGAAAATAAAGTAGTTCAAATTATTAAGTTACGACACATGGGATAAGGTAGTCGCTTTATAACATTGCCTTGGCCTATTTCATATTTGAAATTTATTTTTAGATATATGCAGTATATATAAATATAAAACTATAAGGGGTGGACGGAATAATGGAATATATTAATAACAATATATTAATATCATGCAGTTAATAAGTAGTATGTCCGGCCTTTACACTGAGAATAACCTCAGTCCTTCTTGGAAGGTTGTCATATGATCTGTGTGTTGTGGCACTTCGGGTGGCTCCTTGAGGGATAAAGGACGTATAAATCTGTTTTATACTCTGTGCTGCAGAACTTCCCATAAGTGATGTTCAGATCCTGTGTTTGGGGAGCTCATGGATGGTGTTTGACTTTCTCCCAGGGTTCATGAAACCATTCTCGCTTTTGTTTGCCGGTTATGGAGGTATTCTCATACTGGCATGTGGGTGCGGCGTGTGCATCATAGGGTGTATCTAGTCCTGTAAAATGACCTTTTATTATTTGGCCGGTATAGAACCATGCAGAGCTATAATCGTATCTAAATACTACTATGAGATGACTGCCCATATCATTAGCGATTCACCATCATGCTTAAAATTTGACAACAGATATTGCGGACTGATGGCTTTCTAAGAATGTAGATCCATCTTGATAGGACAATGGTGAAAGGCGGCTCAGGACACTAGATTGTGTTAGCTGTTCCCAGGGGTCCAAGGGTTACGTTTCCTGCACTTTCTTATGCACGATTCTGCATTTACCTTAAATTTAATTGTCTGGAGTACTGCATTAAATACAAGCGGTTTGCAAGGACCCTGCCATAATTTTGTGCTCCGTGATGGTTATGACGTACTGTTTTTTGTGGAGACTGGGTCACAGAGGTCCTGATTTATTTCTATGGTAACTGTTGAGGCCATATTTTAATGGTGTTTAAATGGTCCTGTCTGTGAGCCTTGAATGGAACCACTGCTTCCCTTTGTGCTGATTATCAGCATTTAGGCATATGCTTTGATTTCTGAGATCGCTCCCCTCGGCACATTAAATCATTTCAGTCTTTGTGACCGACGCACCTGCAGTTTGGGCACAGACTGTAGATCTTGGTTGCTTCGTGTTGCTTTGAAACCTCACGTGTCAACATGCTGATTGTCAGACCTCTTTTATATCGACCACATACCGCTGATTGGCATTTACCCTAATATGACTCACCTTCATAGCTGTGTCAGTAATTGTGATTTGATTACTTCAAAGTCCTTTTCATGTATTTAATTCCTGTTATTTTGACGGAAGCCTTTTTTTCCCCTGAAATTATAAATCTTTTTCTATCAGCGATATTTTATTCTGATGCCGGCAGTGCAAAATTCATTACAGCGAATGCAGAATGAAACGTAATGAAACAACGATGGTGAAGGAATAAAGTAGGTAAAAGCGGGCCGGGTTACCTTTCACAAAATGAGCCTGAAGTTAGTGTCACGGCTCTAAAGCTGCCGTCCCGCATTTCAGTCTGTGCGCAGCAGTAACGCAACAGCCACCCAGTTCTCACTGCATGCAAAATACTCCACCATATTGTCATGTGATTGAGATTTTAATGACAAATACCTTATGAACATAGAAAGATAGAGCCATCCATGCCCATGAAAGGCTGCGTCGCTTGTGTTCCTGGGTTATGCTGAAAAAATGCATCTGCCTTTGAATTTTTCTAACATTAGAACCATTTGTTATTTGCTATTATGGCTTAGTCATGTTCCCCGGATTTGTCTCTGGATTGTACTTCCCTCGCCATTCCTTTGTCATTTTCTGTGTTTTTACAAAAACAGATTAAGGCGAGCCGCATGGAAATGAACTTGTTTTCTGTGAGGTGCCAGCACTTGAAAGTAAGCATGGAATAACTGATTTCTCTTTTTTTCACCATATTCTTTCTGAATTGTGGCTTTTTAATGCCGTCCGCTGCTGTTAGTGGGTGTAATGAGCGAAAACAGGGCCAGTGCAATCCTGTGAATAATAGGCTGTTCATACCAGATAAGAAGGGCCACTTATATTTTCTTCTAGAAATTGTTACTGGCTGTCGTGTAATTGCGACAGGCGGCCCTCTGAGGACAGCCCCGCTGGACCATAGCCACTCTCTGTAATAGTACGGAGATACTTTCAGTTGAGCCTTGGGCACTGCGTTGCCGCTAGGGATTAGCCAGGAGCAGCCAATGGGTGGATGACCAAAAGGTTTAGATGTTGGATCCAGTGATAAGCAGAATCAGAACAGGTTGAATGCTGGGAGGGCAATGAAAATGTACATGGAGTGAGAGTGCAAGATGGACGGGCGAAGGATTCACAAAAGATCTTTAGTACAGCTTTTTAAATAGGGACCAGAAGTTCACCAAACTAGGTCATGCCTACTTAGAATATTTTAGAGCTGAGAGGTGCTGCCCTCTACTGGCCAGGCGGACTCATAGTTATTAATTTGAAGCAGTTTTTGGAGATGTTGGCATGCATTGTGAGGCTTATTTTTAATTCCCAACGTTAAGCAATGATATCGCTAGGGCATACTGCAACAGTTTTATTGCTAGGGATTAACAGTGGGCGGGGAATTGATTGTTGCTCTTTTCTGATGTTTGACGCAAGCACTGTATTCTCTGGCAGTGACCTGCAGTGGCAGATGGTCCCTCATGCAGTTCATTTGTTTATGGTTTCCAGTCACTGTATCAGAGTGACTTTTGCTGTCTTCAACATTATACGTCCCTAAGTCAGCCCTAAGTAACAGCCCTGTGTGACCCAGTGTTCACTTTGGTTTTCTCCATGCGGACACTGCATTTATCTAGGTCTTTCGCTCCTGTCGCAAGTCATAAAATTACAGGCAACGCATTGCCAAGCAATTGTCACCATAGATTTAAAGTTTTCATTGTTATTTTAATGCCCAGTAGTTATTAGTGACTGTAAAAGTGCTTTCTGAATTATTCACCATAGCAATTCTATCTTCCAGATGTTTCCATCTCTTATCTCATATTTTATATCGAAAATGTAACTTATTTTTCCCTGCTGCTCCTTAAGAAATATATTAAAATTTCCATGACTTGGAGCCCCAAATTATTGCCATTTTCCTGCCATATAAAATATTGCCTGGGAAGGTTTCTAGATGCAGAGGTGCACAGCCCTCACTGGCAATTTCTGCATGTCTGCTGTGCAGAGAGCATGCTGGTATTACTTTAGCCTGAAATTTCTGGTGAGGCCTTTAAAAGCCTCTTAATCTACGTTCCCCATTGCCGTACCTCCTGCAATCCCGAGTGGCCACCCAGCGCCCCCCCCCGCCCCGGCCAGAGGGCCCACTCCATAGATGCCACTCCACGGCTCTGCTGGGCGGTGCCAAAGACGCCGAATCCATTCTCTTCTCCTCCCGCATCCTCCGGTGAAGGGTCCCACCATCTCGCTCACACTGAGCTCTTTGTGAAGGTTTAAGCAGCATCCAGCAGCAGCTGGGGTCAGAACAAAAGCCCTCTTTCAAACAGGTAGAATAAATACCCAGAGGGTGGGGACACTTTCTTATCATACCCCTATACTGCATGAAACACTGTCGCATGTGAATATGGACAGAAATTGTATAGGCACTGGATTTATGCCAGAAATGGCTACCTTCTTGAACTGATAATTTGACCGCGTTAGCTCGTGAGATTTTCTCTTGTATACAGCTAGCAGCCAGTGCTTGGCTCCCACGTGGTAAAAGTTCCGCGAGGCCCTCTCCGGCGTTCTCTGTCAAAGCACACGGGCTTATGTCTTGTCGAATTTCTATGTTTAATTTTCCTGAAAGGCTCTATTGTATTTGACTGAAGAGCCTGTTGATGTAGCCAGGCCTATTTATATTGGTCTATTTGGTGACCCATGTCAGTGGAGAAATCTAAGCTATTTCAGTCATAATAACGTGTTTCTTAATAGGCCGGAGGAGCTCCAGCGATCCACTGTTCGAAAGTTTTGGGGTCACCGGCCCGTTTCCCTGCAAATGAATAACCTCGTGTCGCTTTTCTCATTGTTTTCCTCTGCTAATATTCAGTGCTGTTTACGGGTAATTTATTCTGTAATGATCACCCTGCAGTGAAAATCTTGAATCGCCTTATTTTTTTTGTCTTTATACATTTTTCTTATTAAACTTGCTCCTTTTCTCAACTTGATATTATTACTCAAAAATGTCCCGTAGGCTGTTCCGGAGGCAGACCTGTTCAAAACATTTTAAAGGACAATCATTCCCCGGAAGTCTATCACGGCCCAGCTCACGCAGTCGGCCATCGAGGTTCACCGCCTCGACAAACGCTCGCCGACTGAAGACGCATACGTGAAATGTAACGTTGCACCACAAGAACTATGATACTTCGGCAATGTAGCTGTATTGCCATAGATTCACTGCCCGTGAATTTGCTAGCGATATGTGTGGCCTCTTATTGTGAATGCAGAACAGACCTGTCACAAAGAAGCAGATCTGGTCAGTAATGTAAATACCACTTTTAGCTGCTCGAGTTTTAGTGTAAGCCATATCATTGGGTATACCATAGCATTATATGATTTTTTAAGGTGGCTTCTGGCTAAACCTGTATATAGTAGCTTATTGCCAAACTGAAATAATTAACGATGCTTGGTACTGGCACGTCCTTGAATTGCCTTCGGTTGTAACATCAAAGTGACGATTGTATAAAGTGACATGTATATATAGTTATATATACATGCTATAACTACATGTATATGTCGCTTGAATGACTTATTTTGATAGATCAGAAATGCTTGTGTTCATTTGCATGTAGCAGATGTTTCTTTTTGAGTAAAATCTGGCTGGAAAAAAACCTGGAGCAACCGGAGGTTAGGAGCCTCGTTCTGTGACCCAGCGCTGAAACCCCTCCCCTGACCCTGGGCTTCAAACCAGCAGTCTTCCGATCATAGACACAGAGTGCTACCCTTCTGAGCCGCACACCACCAGCACTCCCCGACCCCCCCCCCATTCATATTTATGTCTTTGGAGTCTGACAATTCATAATTTGTACTGAACCGCAGTGTCCTAACCCAATATTTCCTCGGCCATTAGCTGAAGCTATCAGGAGGCTTTTACTGAAAGACTTAAAAGTGCATCCTCACCACTTTATTTGAAATACTGTCTTTTAACAGGTGTGTTTCAGGGCGCAGTCACTGTTCAGTGTGTACCTCGCATTGGCAGGCAGGGCAGAGCCGTGGGGGTGGGTTAACTTCAACTGGCTATGAAAATGAGCCCCGGTTGAGTCTGATTGGACTGAACACTTTGTTAGGTCATACATCAGGGCAGCTGAGAGGATCTGGGGAAGCTGAGAATGCAGGAGGTGATGCCCTCTGAGAAGAGGGTGCTGTTCTCATCTGGAGGGATGAAGTCTCCTTTCTGATTTTCAGCTCAGTGGTTAAAGGTCGTCTTTCTTAATGCTCCCTAAGCATGTCGTCTCAGCCTCCATGAATTAAGTCAGCAGCTCCTTAATAAACTTGCTGGGACTATAAAATTATGGTTATTTTTAAATTTACCGTAATGGTAAATGAAAGCACAACTTAATTTTTTTTACCGCATAAATCCTTAAAAGCAGGCCTGTCTCTTGCCGAGGTATGGAGGATATGACAGCATTTTTACTTTAAACTTGCTTAGAAAACACTGAGCTGGTTGTCCAACCAATTTCTGTAATGCTGCACACTAAACAGAGACATCTTACCCCTGTTGGCTTTCAAAATAGATCTTGACATGATTTCTATTACTGGGTACCGAGGATTTAAAGATTTTCCCAATTTGCTTCATTAATGTCATGTTAACTTAATTGCTTTCACTTGAAATGTTACAATGTAGACAGTGCAAGCTTTGATTAAAATATTTTCCAGTATGTAAAGAGGCCCATCTGGAAACAAAACAGAATACACTAGTCACATTTCTCAGATTTTTTTTTATTGCTATCCCCAGTGAGGTGCCTCATTAAATAGCAGTATAACATTATACCTCCAGTGCTGGAGGTTTAAAATGCCACCTCTGATCTGTGTGTATGTTCTCCACGTGTTGCCTGAGTTTCCTTTGCATATTTTGGTCTCCCCCTGCAGTCCAAAGACATGCAGTTTGGGGAACTGGCGTCTCTAAATTGCCGGTAATGTATTAGCGTGTGTATATGCTGGTGTCCCGGCCAGGATTCAACTGCCTCGTGTGCTGGGCGCCTGTAACGGGTTCCAGACTGCCCAACACCCTGTCCTGGATGAGCAGCAGGAAGATGGCTGTGTTACCTGTGTATCCAATCAGTGTGTCTGCACTGGGTACCGGGGCCCTGAAGGGCCAGGCGCACTTCCTTGGCTTTACATGTTATATAAACCAGAGTTTGGATGCAACAGGAAGGGGGGAGGTGAAAAAAGGGAACATAAAGAATCACAGGGAGCGAGCAGTGAGGAGAGAAGCCCATACCGGTGACAGTCCATCCGTCACGTGTCGCTCCTTTGCAGAAAATGTGGCCTGCGGTCTCTCTGTGCCACGCTGAAAGAAAAGCTCCGTAAGCTGCGCAAGAGTAACTGTGATAACACTTCACGGTCTCACACACATTTGTGTTTTTGCTTTATTAAAAAAAATAAATAAAATCAGTAAACAACAAGCATTAGATGTCTTTTTTAGTCCCACAGCTGTATCCCAATGGGCTTGTTATTTTTTTCTGTTTTATTTTTTGATCAGAATATATGTGATGGGATTTGTGAATCTCTAGAACATTATACCGCAGAAAGTATTTTAAAAGGCTTTACATGTGAACACAAATGTATCACTTTTAATAAGGCAATATCAATGAACGTGATATATTCTTGTCACTTATTTCCCTTTACAATAATAAAAGATAAATAGAATAAAACGGAAATAAAAAGATGCAGTTATTAAAGATGTACATAAGAATAAAACAGATGCAGGCAGTGAAGGGATTATATGAAATTCTGTGGATATAAAAAGCAAGGTTAAAATTACACAATCATAATCATCCGTGTCCAGTTAGAGTTGTGAATATCTGTGTTTTACATTTTTTCTGTTCTTTTCTCTGTGGATCTATATTTGCGAACCCAACAAACTCTTCTATAACTATTGCGCACGTGTGCCCTTCTCTTTGCCGTCCTATTCAAGGTGTTCCCTTTCTTTTATCTGTCCTTCCTGGAAGTTATTGAGTTACACTTCACATTAACTGCATCTCTGTGATGAATTCTTTAGGCATTCATAGAACATTCATAAGCAGCACGTATGTATGCCATAACATCCTAACATCCCCTAACAGCTTTAACATACATTAATAACAAACATTATATAATAATAACAAACATTATAATGTTTGTTATTAATGTAAATTAAAGCTGTTAAGGTGTGTCAGGATGTTATGAATGTTTATGAATGTTCTATGAATGCATTATGAAGGTGCAGTTAATGTAAAGTGTTACCAGTTATTGTCCTTGGCCACTATGCCACCGTGCAAGACTTTTTCATAGCAAAGATCTTTATCTCCTGAATAATAATGGGTGAGGACATCCTAAAAAAACAAAACGCCTGCATTCACATTTCTGAGCTCCCTTTCTGCAAGCATTTAATCTATTCAGTATTAATTATTTTGTATTGAACCTTGTGGTTTATGTTTTAGGATTATTGGCATTTTAAACTACATCTCGTAGGAGATTATTAAAGGCTTGTTATTCTGTAAAGTGGATAATGAATTCTCATTTATGATGATTATACATCACTGCTCCACTTACATAATTTGATATGTACAGTGTATAACACACATGTTTTGCTTCTCTCTTTCACATCTCTACCTTTTGTTCATTTTTTTCTCCTTTTTTTTCTCTCCACTGACTTAAATATATCTGTTCTACATCATCACAATCTAAAACAATCAATTTGGGAAACATCTTCCTTTTGACACGTCTGCTGCTACAGTGAGAGTGGCAGATGTGTAAAATGTGCCGCTTTCCCTGCATTGCATCTGCATCGCCACAGCATCGTGGTGTCAGTGCTTTTGAGGGTGGGGATAATCGCAGAATTCTCATTATCAGTGTGTCTTTGTTGTTATAATTTGCGACCTCTGTAAATGACCATTGTCGTCCTTTCAGTTTAGCGATAACATGACAAATAATTTGTGTTTTTTTTTTTTATGTGGCATCTGAGCCACAGTTATAACACTGCTTGATATGTCCTGCTGCCACTGGTTTCCAGACACTGAAAATCTTACAAGGAAAAAGTGTCACATCTGTGATACTGTTCCCTGTTTTCTCGGGGAGCAGCTTATTAGTGGGAGCTGTGCAGGAGGTTGTGTCTACTGAGCAGTGAGGTAATGGACACCACTTCAATCCTGGCCTAATTTGAATTCCATGGGAGTCTTGGTTCACACAGAGTAGGACTTTGTCTTCCTCTGTCCTTTTGTCACATAACAGCACGAGTCAGTGAAAGAGCCCGACAGAAAAGTTAAGTTACTGATACATGGAAAAGGTGTTGGGGCTGTGCTCGTCAGCAACAAACAAGGCGGGTGAGGATGACCAGGCTTTGACTGTAGCCTTCATCTGCCGGGACCTGTGACCCCACAACGGCAACACATTAAAAAAAAAAAAAAAAAAGTTTCTTTAATTTGATTTGCTTTCCAACTCAATTCAAATGCACTTAGTTTTTAAGGCTGCGTTCATAAACGTATTTTGCGTTTATGGCATTCGCCTTCAATGGATTTGGTCACAAATGGGCTGCGTCTATGGTTAGACTAAGGCATTATTAAATATTTAAGAAGAACAGTGGGAAATAAGATGGACATTTATCTTGAGGGATGGTCCAATTGAAGTTTTCCCTGGGGGCAAATTCTAAAGCTAATATAAGCACTATTGGATGCTTGCAGAAAGCGAAGAAACTTTGGAGCTGTAAAATGTTGCTGTTTAGGGATTACCTATGAAAGCAAGGTTATATGGGGGAATTGTAAATATACAGTAATAAAACTATATAAAGAAACTTGTATATTTTATGGTGCGATATCCTCCAATATATATGTAGAATATCTGCACGTATAACTATGAATGTATCATGAAATGCAAAAAAACAAGGCTAGTCTTTAATCATAATCAATTTTCTACACTTAAGTGAATAATCTGATTGAAATAATTGCCTACTTAAGCACACTGTTTATGTTTTTGCTGAATAGTCTCTAAAGCACAATAGAAAAAACACTCTTGAGTGGAAATAAAGATTTCATTATGTATAAGGTACTGTTTATGTCGCGCAATATTTATGAAAGCCAAGCTTAGGTCTGCAGATGACTTTCTTACATGAGGTTTAAGAGAAGGCCCTTCATCATAACTTGTTCCGGAAAACGGTAGTTGAAACAGTGTCATTTCGACAGTTATTGGTGAGATAAATAGACTTGCTTAAACATCAAAGTTTCACCCGTGAGAATACTGAACAGATTAGTCATGCGTCTGAGTCTATAACTGTTTTATATGCTAAAGGGGTTTTAGCACAGAATACGAGACAGTGATGGACAGCAGCGAGTCCTCGTTTTATTTACGTTGGTTTATTGCCTTATCAAGAGTACTACGTAAGCGACGAAGTGCGTAGTTCAGGAGATCCCCCAAACCTAACACATGCAGGTCACATGTTGTTTTCCATAATTTGTTCCATATCTATGCATATCAATAAGCAGTGAGCGCAGATAACCGTTAGCAGCACGTGCTACTGGCGCTAACAGCTCTTTTCTATGTACCACACAAGGTAAATGCTGGAGCAGATTGTGAATCTAGAGTGCAAACAGATGGATTCGGAGAGGTTCAGCCGTGCCGTAAGCCGTGGGCTGTTGACTGTAGTGAGATGAATCAGGGCGAGAGAAGGGCAACAGAAGCCTGGAGGGTTTTACTGTAGGGACATACTTATACGTTCACAATAGTCCTCGTTAAACTAATATGCATTTGGCTGTAAACAAATATATTTTTAATGGGCCAGGATGAAGAAAGAATCATAATTGTAAAGACAAGCATCGATGCACAGAAGAAAACAAGAAGCGTGTGATATGGGGTCAGGAACTCTGAAATTCAGTAGAACATTCAAAGACCCAGCATGGCATTGTTTCAGGTTTAAAGAGCTACTCCAGTCAAAAAATGTCATTTTCAACCAATGTTCATACTGTGCACTCCCAGTACACACGTGGTTTCCGCTGCGTGTGACAGAAGGTGGACAAGAAATAGCTGTCGCAGCTGGACCAGATGTCATTGTGTTCACCCTCCGTTGTGTCCTATTGTCCGCAGCCTTCATCGTTTAAGCAGCCCCACTGAATCCTCAGCTTCAGCTTCAACTGGGGGTAAACAGATTGTCTCGTGGTGGATGGGTCATCCGCCCAGAGGCATCCCTTTGTTCAGTTGTATCTCCATAATCTGTCATCATAGTACTTAATTGAAGGAGGCGGAGTGACTTAAATATTTCTGGCTGTGTAGTTGGGACCTTAAATAACACTTCATATCATCAGTCAGAAGCAATATAGGGCTTCATTACTGAATTTCCTTGTCATGTAAGGTACACAGCAGGAATATTTTAATCTAAAGTCTCACATAATTGTAAATCTAACAAGAAGAAACATGCATTTTTAATAATACTTTACCTTCTAATTTAAAAAGTTCTGCCCCATGACACCCTTTCCGGGGTGTCCACTACATTATACCCAAATCCCAGAATAACCCCCAGGCTTACCGTATACCTGCATTACATAAGAATCTATGGAATTTGATGGATGAGATTTCGGTAACACTTAACTTAAAGCTGTGATTTATAATGTGTCATAGATACCTGTGTCATACATACATTTATAATGGTTGACCTCAGAATTATTAAAGCATTACAACATCCTCTATTGACAGCCGTAAGGCCTTAGAGTGTTGATTATAATACCTCATAAGCTTCAATGAATCTGTCATCCATAATGCACTATAGATACCTTTATAATGCATTATAATGATCGGTATAAAGATTACAGATGCTTTGTACTGCATTACAATGGTATCTATAGTGCAATATGGATGAGGGCTTCATGAGGCAGTCATAATGCACAATAAACATGGCTATAATATGTTCTGCCCTTTTATAAATGTTCATAGGTGTGTTTATAATGCTTTATAAATGCATTATGATGTATATTGAGTGTGTTCACAGATTCATACCGTACAGACGTGGCATTCGCGGAAAGCACAATTCCTGGCTTACAGTAAAGCTAAAGAAGTTCAAAGCAACAATATCTGATACTCTGGCATGTATTTATTCAGCTCGACCTAAAAATGGGTACAGTGAAACCTTTGCTCTGTGCTCCTCAGCTATAAGATGGGCACTTCAGAATGAGCAGCAGGATGTCAGTAATCACGTTTATCTTGAAGCCGTCTATAATATAAAAGCTGATAAGGCCGAGTGCACCTTACATGTAATGCATCCACTCAGCCAGGATCAGTACTATTTGCCAGCCAAAATGCTCATGCTTAAAGACCATAAAATGTACTGCCAGAAACTAAACCTAAAAAAGTGAGCGTGGTCTATGTGTCAGTGAGCGTGGTCTATATGTCAGTGTGTCACGTACAGCCATTATTGACTATAACTGTATGGCATATCATATCCTCTCATTTTTTTTACCTTAGTTGTGTTTCAAAGTGAATACACCTCAGATGTATTATTTTCATATATTTTTCTGCAAGACAAAGTCTAAAATTAATAAAATTAGCATTTGAACATAAAACATTGAACAAAGGTAGATGTTACATATCTATTATTCATGCTAGTAAATAGTGAATAAAACATACTGTTCTTATGCCAAAAATGACCTGAATAATTCCTGATATGAGTTAAGAAGATGTGGATTTTGATATTTTACAATTTTTGTCATGTTCGATTTATTTACTAACAATAGACACTTAAATAATTTTGCCTTTTATTTTCTGGTTACATTATAGCTGTCCCTGCCGGTTCTTTTTTGACAAGAAGCGAAAATTAAATATTAGTTTTATTCTTTAAAAAAATTCCCTTTGTGAGGCAGGTTATGGTTCTTACAGCATTATGGAAATAACGCGTGAACAACTTTTTTTAGAATGAAAACATGGCGGGTGAGGGGCAGGGGCACTTCTGAAGTATAGCCAGACGCTTTCTTTACTTATCCGAGTAGGCAGTCGATTTCACATCTCGATTCTCGGTTTTTAGGGAAAGCCGTATTTCGGTTGAAGAACAGATTTTGGGATGTCAGCATACCAAGAAGTAAACGAGGTTACAGTCATCATTAGTAACAGGTGGCTACCCAAGGCCAGATTGCCGGTGGAGGCGGACTCCCCAAAGAGACTCTCCATGTGGCTGATCGGGGTCCATGTATAATAACAGTTGTTATGTTTCTCCTTTCGGCATCTTTTCCACCCTGTTGACCTCGAAAAAATTGAGAAGTTCTTTTCTAATTAAAATTCCTACTCCGTAGTCTATACCTGGAAACAGTGAAGACTTCAAGTTCAATGGAAGTAATGTTTTAATGATTTACTTTAGATTTTTAGAGGTCTGTAAAACAGTCTTCCCTGGAGAATCAAATTACTTCTTGTGTCACCTACAATGATACTGACATGATCGCCACACTACCATTTAAAACAGGTGACAGCACACATTTTGTCCTCAGCGTGATTCTGGGGACAGCAGTAATCAGAATTGCTGGAAGTAGGAAAGGAGAGCCTTGGTTTGTCCTTCTTGGTAACCATTATTGACTGCCAGTGGTATTTGTGACAAATGTAGTGAGCAATCAGTGGTTACCCAGTCAGCAGTCGTCCACAGTAAACATGACACTGTTAGCACACGCGAAGGAGATTTAAGGAACATGGTCCGCCCCTCGGGAGAAATTCTGCTGCAGTTCTGGGCAGAGCAGCACGTATAACTGAAGCTGGAGGAGAGAACGGGGGAGGGAGCTAAATGGAAAATAAAACTTAATTTTTCTCAACTGGCAGATGGAGACATACTTACAAGAAGAAACAATTTTCTGTTCAATGGTGACAAAGCATATGGACCGGTCACGTGAAATGCTGGAATATTTGAAAAGGCTTTCGATGCAAAACCATCGTCTCGCCGTGAAATTAAAAAGTGTTGTTTTTAATTTAAAAGTCAGATTTGAAGGTGGCGGTAGAGTGGCATGTCTGACAGAACTCGTAAGGCATTTTCAGTCTGTTATTGCCGCAGCGTTCTAAATATGGCTGCGGATTCATCTGTTTCCTCTCCATTTTCGATTTCTTTATTGAATTATGGCATGTAAAATTACTGAATGTCATGTATTAAAATATAGTTTTAACTTCCTTGGATGCTTCCTTCATCCCAGTGCAGTTAATGACACATTTTTATCCTGTGTCAGGAAGAGTGGTCTATCAAACTATAGATTGATACTCCTATCTCCCTGCTCTGAATACAGCAAAAAATCTCATGTATATTTCTTTTGTCATGTTTTTTTCTTTTCCTTATTGTGGTGGAGTATAATGAATTTTGCAATCGATGTAGCTGTAGTGTTTTTACAAAAGATGACCAGGTCATCAGTCCTTACAAAATAACATGCTATTCTTGTATATCCAAAGTCACTAGTTTGTTGGGTAAATATGCATACGGATTTGTTAAAACAAATACACAAATTAATACTACGGTTTCTCCCACTAAATGAATTTCTTAGGCAAATTCTTGACCACATAATGTTGAATGTCTTATTTCTTTATGATTTGCTGCTGTAAATCCTGATGAGCACAAGTGGAGAACTGTCAAAATGAGGAATCGTTACATCGTTACCGATGTGGGTCCAGGTATTATGCCAACGGCGCAGGGATACTGTCAACTGTTCTTTATCCAGTGGGGCGGGGGGGGGGGGGGGGGGGGCG
>JAODKF010000018.1:13423928-13445340 GCA_026779585.1 Mormyrus proboscirostris
TAAACTTTTATTTTTCCCGTCGCCCCCCCCCCCCCCCCCTTTTTTTCCATTTGACTATAATTTTCTTGTAAGTCATTTAATTGTTGAAGTTCTTTATCAGATCGATTCCTTCAGGAGTTATAACTTGTATTTAATCTCTTTAACAAGCAGTGTGGCTATTCCCTTTTGTTTGTTATTACTTCATTTGTCTGATTGCTTTCTTTAACAAGTTACACAGCTGCCTGGTTCATATTTATCTCCAAAGCTGCCTAGCGTTTCTGTTAATACTTATTGTGTTAAATAGCTATTAATGTATTTATTGTATCACAGTAGCACATATGAGGTGTTAATAATTGTTCAGCTTTCAGAATGTTGAATTTTAATGAGTATTTTAGCTGTTAAGACACAAAAATAATGTTTTTAATAAATTCTGTAATTTTTATTTTGCCCAGTGTAACTTGGTGATAAATACTAAACCAACTGACATATTTCATTTTACGTTTTTAAACACAATTCCCAAAACACCATGTAATACCCAAGCTGCTTTCTGATTTAAAATGTCTTCATACACCAGCAATTGCAATAATCCACTGCTCAGACAAATATCGTTTCAAACAGTTCACATTGTAGCCAGAACCTGCTTTGAAAAACAGTACAATTAACTGTCAGTGCTGGTGTTTTCTTTCTCAGTGTCAAAAAACGTATTTCACACTCGATGATCACTGCACTGAAGAAGCGATGATTAAAACGATGATTAAAGGGAGTGATTTCTTCCCCTTTGCTCTAACATCGCCAGAATTATTGATGAACCCAAGGAACTGCATGACAAATACAGACGACCTGTGCCTACTTACGATAAATAAATTCTCGACAGTAACAAATATATTTGTGCCTACTATTTGTGGATACATCTCTGCCCAAGAGCGGTTTAGCTACAAGCCGTGATGCAAACGGAGGAAGGAAATGAGGGCCAAGGACAGTGTTCCCTTCAGACAGCATCTCAACACAAATAGGGCATAGTTTTTTATTGGGGGGTGTGCCAGGATTTTAAAAGCGTCAAGAATGAAAGCGAGGGCACGGCAAGGTTACCGAAACTATTTTGGCCGGTGTCAACGCCTGCCTAGTTAAAAGAGGAACCGTGGTCGGCCCACAATGCGGAATTGTGGCCCCGCTGAGATTGTTGCTCTGGCTCCGCAGGGCAAGTCTCTCCCCCACGCTGTTCAGACAGACGTGCAAGCTGTTGGACAGCTGAGCTAAGAGAGTTTCGTTCCTCCCCCCACCCCAAACAAGGAGGAACTGCCCCCCATAGTGGATACGGTATCGGCTCTCCAGAGTGCATACTCCCACCTTCTCTCGACCCCCCCGTGGAGCCAAAGTGGGCTGCTCCGGACCGTCATGCACCTGGTTCTCTTCCGGCATCATGCACTGGTAATGCAGAGCAAGAGCTGCACCCCCCTACAGGGCACCAGCATGGTTTGCCTGCCTACACCTAACCCTTGAGTGATTTGCTGGAGCCTCACACAGGGACTGAAAAATACCTCTGTATCCCAGCCATTCGCCAACACTGCTGAGCAGAAACTCATGAATTGATGGGCACAACACATAAACGGGGGTGGGGGGGGTGCAAGCTTATGGGCGGTTCATTTTTAAAGGGCAATGCAGCCACAAGCTACTTGCAAAAAATAGAGCGGTAAAGTCATTTATTTTTTGGGACCCCGCCTCCTCCCCTCTGCAAAGAGTGATGCCCCCAGTGGAACAAACCAAGGAGCTAAAGAGAGTGAAAACGGGGGAGCAGTCTAAACAGAGTACTGTTGGTGGACATTGCCCTAAATATGAGCCTCCTTGCTCTTAACTCACAGCTGTTGTTGTCAGAAAATAATTCCCCTATTCCCACCAGGCCTTGCTTTCCTAAAGGGTTTTTGAGAGGAAGAAGGTAGCCATGGTTCAAATGGTCCAGCTGAGTCCATCTTCACCTTTGCTAGGGGGCACGATGTAACTCTCATCACGTTGGCTATTGCCCTGAGGTCCAGTCTAGCTACATATAATCTGTTTTGCTAAAATTCCTACCTGGAAATATATAAGTGCGCAACCTATGAAAACTGGCCTTAACTTGGCTACAGCTGCGGAGTTGGAGACAAAAAAATTACCTCACACCGGATGAGGTGCTGACCCGGGCGTCTGCATGAGACACAACTCTGTCACTGTGACAGAAGTCGTGGATCGAGTTTCTTTGGGTCACCTTAAGACACAAGTTGGCACGATGGTGTCGAGCGGGTGACTGATTTATGTCCCCGACAGATGCTATTTCCTCATCCTGTCACTACCGCACACACATGGAACCGTAAATGGGATCTCAGAGACATTACTCCGGAGATGATGCTTGGATCGCCTGGATATTCCACACCCAGTGGAGCTGCATTCCGGCATTTCTGATCCCGGTCTTTACGCCTGTCCCGAACGTAGAGCTCCCTCAGTGGATCCTGTTGCTCCAGTGGACCCGCCATGAATGTAAAGACGTAACGACATTAATGCAAGGCAGCTTTATCAAAAATCCCAATGGAGAGTGCAAATACCTGCAAGTGTATGAGAAAGTCTTTCAGTTTAGCAAACAGGTGAATGGGGCATAGGGACTTGAATATGGAATATGGAACAGGGAAATTTATTTGGAATCAGCTTTGTATGTCGGCAAAGCAAACATACAGATACACAGTTTGCTGCCTAACCCGCACATCGCTAGCAGTCTCCCTATGTAGCTTGCGTAGACGTAAAGTAATCAAATGTTCATGTGTAAGTAGACAGGCTTGTTCAAACAAAACCCTCCCCCTCCCCTATGCAATAAAAAAAAATACCCAAGCTACTATTCTCATTATGTTTACAGTATGTGAAAAGGGAACCATACAAAATAATGTTAAAAATATACTAAATGCAAATTAAGTCAACATTACCATACCTGTCACACCCAGGTTGGATATTGAATTATTAGATATGATTGGTTGTCTTCAGCCTGTGCGAATTTATGCTTTATTTTATTAATTTTTTTTTTACAATGACCTTTAAGTCATCTCTCCAAAGATTTACTAAAATCTGTTTCTACTTGTCATCAATGCCTAGGAAAGGCACGGCTATGCGAAACCATAGCGAGTACGGACGTTACATCGAAGTCTTTATCGAAGTTGATAAAAGAATGTTAACTGGAATAAGCTGACCGCACGTCTACAGGCTACAGGAATGCCCAGAATGATGCCAGAGTTAATCAACAGAAGACGGTTTTCAGAAGACCATCTCAGCTTAATAAATAGGAGAGGGCTGCTTTTGTCATTTACATGAAGCCTATCCAACTGCCAGCTATTGTGGCCTTGAAGCGTGAATATTTTTGTCAATAGTCTGTCCCCCAAAACAAGGGACAGCTTAGAATCTAATTGTTCGTCCTACCTTGACAATAATTATTGGAGGTAATTTCGGGGTATAATTACCTTGCACACTTGATCTGCGGCCGCTGCTAAGACAAATCTTTATTCAGTATTGTCTACCAAATATTATCGAGACCTATTCTTATCCTGGGATACGTGGCTGGTATGGACAACATCAGGCAGCGAATTGAATTTCATATCTAAATTAATGTCACGTTCGTGTGACAGCATTCTGTCTGTCCATCCATCGAAACTATTTCTTTGAACTACACCTTGGTGATTATCACACTGTGTATAACATTCCATATTCTCCATTTGAATTACAACCAGCATTTAGAATAGCTAAAAATGAAAAACAGAAATCCAGATTTTGTCTCACTGTGTTTTGAGTGATGGTGACAGCTATGATGCAACCGGCAGTGTCGCTTACATTTACAAAATCCGATGAAACAAAGTGGAAGTCATTTTAACCTCAGAGAACTGGGAGTCCCAGGCAGTTAAAACTGTACCTGAAGTTACATCAGTGTTTCTTGTGGTTAGTCAGTAAGGTCTGTCACAGAAGTTTCAAAGTAGAAATGATTCACCCAGTAGACAATCATCTATTCTTAGTTTTTATCTCCTCCTTCCCGGTTGCAGGGAACAAACTCAGAGTACACACGTGCTGATTAAACAGTAAATATCCAAATAAAATGAACCCATTGAGCCAATTCAATTACAGCAGTGCTTTAGTAACAAATGGGAATGTCGGTGATTGTGTCTACGCTGCTCTTACAGTATTACATTTGGCCACCATCTCTCAGATTAAAATCATCACTTGAAGAGCTGGTTTCATTAAATTCAGTAATTTGCCTTTTGGTTAAAAGATGCGCCTTTTCCGTCTGGAATCACTTCCAGGGTGGACCCTGCTCCCCCCACGCCCCTGACCAGGATGGATGGATGGACATAGATACTCAGAACGAGAAATAAATGAGACGTTCCCGCTTTTTTTTGTTTGGAATGGGATGCTCTGCATTCTGCATCATTCTGTCTCTCCAGTTGTCCAGACCTCATTACAGGTGGAGAGATAGAGAAAAAGAAAAAGGTTGTTAAGATGATGAAGTGCAGAATACATATACATTCCTTCTGAATATAAAACGGGTCTTTTAGTGCCAACATTCTTGCCAAGTAAATGAATTCAGAACCTTTACCTGTAAGTACATGCATAAAAACTTCATAAACATGCCTCCTTCAAAACAGTTAAGGTAAATAAATCCTGTGAGCTGTCGTGGTAATATGTCATCCATTTATGGGCATTCTGGCTTTGAGTGGCTTTAAAAACCCAATGAATAGTACCCAATGTTCAAATTACCATCGATTAATTTTTTTCTCTCAAACTCCGTTCAGCGCCAGAGATGCCTCTGGTCTGGTCAAGCGATTAGCTTGGATTTGTCATCTCCTCCAGTGGATCCACAACAGAAGTAAACAAGCAAGATTAGATGGGAGAATCGATTGTTTATATATATATTCGGTCATATCTCCAGGATGAATGGATCCTTGCCCCTGGGACCTGGCTTGTCAAATCCACCACAGCATGGTTCACGCATAAATATTTGCTAGAATGATAATGGCTGTTTCATGCACTGCAAATCGTACAGGGTTTGCTAAAGTGTGACATATGTTTTGGGAATATCTAATTGAGTGTTGTCACTGTAAGCCTTTTAAATAGTTTTTTTTAAATAAGACATAAATATCCAGTATAGGGTTAATATGTTGAGAGCTTCAATTTTATGGCTTCTTGAGTTGAATTCCCACAATGATGACCCTTTTCAAGGCCTACTAGGCAGTCTATCTCATAGAGGCTTAGATGGGTTCTCTTACCTGAGGCACCCAGGTTCTAATCCAGCTCCTTTGCAATGCAACATGTTCTGCCCGTTTATAGAGTACTGATAGTTTATTCACCACCGTAGGGAAGTTGTGTTTTTGCCATCCCATCTTGCTCGTCATGAGACACCCAGACGCATATTCAGGTCAGAGTTATACAGGGTCAGAGAGCAGGGTCGGCCTGCATCCAGCACCCCTGGAGCAATCAGGGTCAAGGGCCTTACTTAAGAGCCCAACGGCAGCATCACTCTGCCAGCCACAGGATTTAAACCGACGACCTTCCGATCACGGGCAAAGAGTCCTCATGCACAGAGCCACACGCCACCTGACTTGACTTTTGTTGAATTAATTACTTGTTGGTTACAGTCCCAAGTGAAAAGCACTGGTGTCAGTTATCGGCGTTTCTTTTCATTTTCAGTGAATACCAGACTATGTTACCTAAAGGAACAAGAAGCCACAATCCTCTGCATAATGTAGCATATTGAATGACGGATCAGTGTTTCAGCTGGCTTCGAATGACCGACCAGATAAACACAAATTGACTGAACCCTGAAGTGGTCTGTGATGAATGGGGAATGTGATTTTAAGAGACAGAGAAATATTAGGTAGACTTACATTATCAGTTTGATACTATCCCTAAAATACCACATTGAGGTGCGCAGGGTGAAAACTCGCTGTCATGACCTGGAGCACTGCCGACGGCCTTTGACTTTCGTTCGGCAGGAAAGTCACACGGCGCTTTAGCTGGAAAAAAGTGGCATCAGCCGGAGCGGTGTGTCCCATTTACGCTGGGTGACGGCGAGCTTGCGGCCCCTGGGGGAATCTCGGCGGAAGGAGTGCAGGACGGGGGGGTGCAATCTGCATCGTTACTGGCTTAATTGTTAAAGATGTAGGATGAACAGCTGCAGGGCTTTACCAGCAATCTGTCAATTAGGCGTCAGAGTCGGCAGCTTTCGTCTAGGAGGCCGGCGAATCTGCGTCCTGGAAACACGCAGCACGTGCAGCGTCTTTGCGTGGGTCCGCTGTGGGAGCAAGCGACGCGCCACCAGTCACGTCAGCGGACAGACAGTCGAGAAGCTACTTGCGCAATCGTTGAACATATATGCTATATGCTATTCATCCATCCATCTATATATCCAACCATACATCCATCTTCTATAACTGCTTATCCAGTATAGAATTGCTGTAGAGGAAACATGGACCACAAGGCAGGGGATGCCCTGGGTGGGGTTTCAGACCAGTGCACAGCACATACACAGTCCCTTGTTAGGGGTTATTCAGAGACCTTAAACACACACCATGCGGTAGGGACACGTCCCTGACAGCCATACCCAAATATGGGATGAACGGAGAGTTTGAGGTAGAAACCCTTACAAACTGGAGGAGAATATGCAAAACCCATATCCCCGGAGCAACAGCCCCAGTGCTTCCCACTGAGGAATTCTGCAACTTCGTATATGTTATGTATTAACATTAAATGCTTTTTTTTTTTGTCTTTTTCAAATAGAACATTTTGTTCTGTTACATTCACAAAGTGTCCATAGAGTCTGTCACAGATCATTTATCTTAGAAACCACTTATATACTGTGGCGATGCAGCCAGAAGCATTGATCGTGCATTACAGAGCTGAATATAGAGGCGAGATACGCGGCTGGAAGGCTTCAAGGGTGAGAATTTACAAAGCAGATGCAGGATTTAGTGTCCTCATCATGAAAGCTTATGCTGGAATTTTTTTTTTTTTTGAACCCCTAACCTAGATTCCCAGTGGTGAGATCAGCGTCTTACCAGGATAGAGCTCTTGGGGGGGGGGAGGGGTGGAGGTCTCTTTTTGGCTAACCTGCTGTGCCCTGTGTCTCTCCTCTCAAGTGGAGCACAGCTCCGCTCTCTCGCAGTGAATAGAATAAGCTGTCTCGACCAGAGATGAGCTCACCAGCAGGGGGCAGCAGTAACAAAAGCACAGCATGAGGGGGGCGTCCCACTGCACAATAGGGGATACCTCAGCTTGTCAATATTGATTGTGAAGCCCCCAATCTGAGCCGTAACAGCAGCCGCGCGGTAAGCGGTGCTGCAGCGGCATGTGAGCGGTGTGGCAGGCGCTGGAGAGCTGCTCCGGGGAAGGGCTCAGATCCGCTCAGCCTCCCTTGTGTCTTTGCGTCCCCAAAATGCTGCTTTTCCCTCTGCTAATGCATTCCTGTGTTATTTATCTCAGGATAAAGGAAAGGTGATGCTGTTGCCGTTGACTGTCGATTTTTCAGCATCATAATCTTTTTTACACATCCAAGGACAAATTAAATTCGGTTAATGAAGGGTATAGTTATAAGATATAGTATATAAGATACAGTAGTGAGCAGGAAAGATGCTTTAGATTTTGCATTAACTACAAAAGCT
Organism: Mormyrus proboscirostris; assembly: GCA_026779585.1. Taxonomy (NCBI): domain Eukaryota; kingdom Metazoa; phylum Chordata; class Actinopteri; order Osteoglossiformes; family Mormyridae; genus Mormyrus; species Mormyrus proboscirostris. Next base: position 13,431,566 of record JAODKF010000018.1, read on the forward strand.
ACATGCTTTTCATTGTACATTATCAATGAACAAAACTGAACATGTAAAACTGGATTCTTTTATAGTACCATCTAGTGAATCATCCAATATGGCTGTCAACTTTTCATTTTCAGTGAGATTCGAGTGTTTCGTGACCAACTGAAATGTGCCAACAGGGGGCAGAGTTGCTCTCTAGCTGATTGGGCGCCTCGTCTCGCACATGTTTGGTTTCTGTGTGCATGAGCTGAAACAGAGCAGGGTGCAATTGAGAACCTGCTCTTGAGATACCATCTCCTGTTAGCTCCCTCCTTTCCTGCCCCCGTTATAGCTCCGCGTGGTACAGTCTGTCACGTGCCAAGGTCTCCGAAAGACCTACGGCAACATTCCTTGGAAAAATACAGCGGCACGCATGTGGCAACAGCGTCCCCAGCGTCACGCCCGGGCGTCTTGACATTTCGTTATTACCCCTCTAAGCACCGTCTCTGCGGTATTTTGTTTTATATAAAACGGGGCCCCGGGTGGCCCATCGATTGGCAGGGGCTACTCTGTCCCCCGTGGCACAGCACACGCCAAGGCCCTTAGTGCCCCCTGGCCCCTGGGGGGACAGCGCGTCCCTTGCATGCTCTGAGAACAAACTGGCAGCTCACAGACAGAATCTGGAATGAGCTTGTAAATAAACAAACAAGTATTAGGGGCTTTCAGAGATGACAGTGAGCTTTCTAGAATGAAGCATCCGTCCGCCAAAGTAATCACTCCTGGACAGATTAAACATTAATTTATCTCCTTGCTTCCTCAATTCTGTGAGGGTAGACGTTGAAGGGCATTTCTCCATCTCACTCAGGGCTTTTTTTCGTTTTATTTTTTATTTATTGATATAGTACATATAATGGTACAGGTGTAGCATATCGCTTAATCGGTCATGTGAAGTGTTTTTGTTTTTCTTTTGAATCTGAGATCCATTTTGTTTTTCTTATACTGAGGGGAAAATCCAGCCAAACTTACAGGCATCTATATGACCTGACCATGTAAATTTAGCAATTTAGCTAGGAATGACATCAACTATTTGTGTTCAAGAAACAAGAATGTCATCTTACGATATAGAATTTTGACTAGAATTGCTAAAGGCAGTCGTGAATTCAAATTTGATTTCATATTCATTTTTGGCAGTAACTACGAGACGTGCCAAAATATTTTGAGAGAATAAGCCAATCATAAATGAAACTGTTGTTAAAATATTTGGAAAATACAGATATAAGACAACGCTCCTGCCTCAGTCATTCATGTTTATTAGAAATATCTATTCTTGACAGCAAATTAATAGAAACATTGAGCTCCTTAAATTTTGCAGATACATTTTGACAAATAGTATCAATAAAACCATTTAAATATCACTGTCATATACTGTATGTGCGTATAACTACATTTTTCAAATATGTAAAATTTTCATACTACATCAAATTAGTTGCATTGTTATATAATTTCATGTATAAAACCTGAGTACAAGCAAGAGTAATGTCTTTCAAAATGTTTCTCATACTTAAATTTGACATTGTACATGTGAAAGCATTCAAGGCCATTCACGTCCAAAGAAATAACAGTGGATACTGCACAGCATACTCTGTGTAGCTCAAATATATAAATACCTCAAATACAAAGCCAGCTCTTTGATCTTAATTTTCCTAAAGCAGAATAAAATATGCACCCATATTCTTTATCAAAGTTGAATTTTCCTGTGAATGAATTGTTTTGTATGACTGATGACCTCGAGGCTTGGTCATTGTATATAAAAATGATGACTTTAGCTTGGTAAATAGGAACCTCACAGAAATTTTTCAGGTGCTCAAGGCGAGAACTGAAGTAAATTTTTTGTGAATTGTGCAGTACGTCACTCGAAATTCCTGTCGGACCACCGCCAGCTGTACCATGGTGCTCTCTTCAGGAAACTAGCTTAAATCACAATGAATCACACTCAAAAAAAAAAATGTTCTCTATATCCCTAAAAGTAGCTGCCATGATAACTAAATCTCCATGACTTGATGTAGATTACCACTACAATTTTCCCATTAGAATAATTTTTTTTAAATCAGATTTTGTTGAGCAGAACATCATGCATCATAAGCGGTTTGTCGTTGCAAATATTCTTCTCAAAATAAAAAACCAATGTGTACAGAGCACGTCCCCAATAAGTTGAGTTGGTAAGTTTAGGTGCACAGCCATCCATCTTGCAGCTGCGTATCTGTTTATTCCATCTACGGCAGTATAGGACACAGGTGCTACACCCTGGTGGGCTGCCAGTCCTTTGTAGTTCACGTATTATAGTACACAACATTCCAGCACCAGTTAACCTGACTGCGCGTCTTTGTACTGCCAGAGTACCTACAAGAAAATTTCATATGGGATTCAAACCCCCAACCTTGACAGTACAAGGCAACACTGCTATCCAACAAGCCACTGTGCCACCCACTTCCTGTAGTTCTGTTAGTCAGTTATGTGTTATAACTTATTATATATATGCATAGAAATTCATACATATTTTTATATATTGCTGCTATAAGGGAGGACTTTGGAGACAAATATTACAGCAGGGGAAGAGCGTCTATCAGAAGATGAAAATAACACATTGATTGACTGATTTGGGTCTGGGTTTCGCTATGTCATTCAAATTTTCTTGGGATCATATTGCTGTGACCCACTTTCTGCAGGCCATGATGTATAAACCCCCATAGACAGAGGGAGGAGAAGGGAAGAGAACAGAAGAGAATAGAATAGAATAGAATGGGGGTTGTAACGTTCCAGTGAGCTCCAACTCAGAGGTCAGCAAAACCTTTTTACAAGTCGCAGTGAAGTGACACGAGCAATTTTCACGATTATACTTTTGGTGTTAAAAGTAAAGTATGTGTGATCATTGAAATAAATAGTTCATGTTATTGTAAGTAATAGAGTTTCTTTCAATTGCTTTCAGGTGCATGCAAAAAATTGTCAATGCAATATTTTTTAAATTAAAACATTTAGTTTATATTTATAGAGAAATCTCATTTTCCAAGAAGTGTACATACACACATATAAAATGAAACTATTAATGTAAGAAAATTTGTAAATTAATTTAGCATATGTGAAATGTGATAGATTTAATACAGTATTTTGAATGATATGGAAATGTGTTGCTTCATTTATGTGTGTGATACAAATTAAAGGACACTACATTGTAGCTGAAGTTGAATAATTTAGGTTATATTTGCGTTTTTCTTATTACACTGCTATACCACTTTCTATGCGCAATATATAGTCAACATGGTTCTATTTAAAAAAAATTTAACAAGTAGAATCTCACAAAGCCGAACAGAAAAGATATTTTCTGCAACCACTCATGAAAAAGAATAGGCCAAAGCTAATTTTGGAAAAACAGGAAAATCACTTCCTGACCCCATTCCTTAGGAAAATGACAAAATAATAGCGGTAAAATGGGCAGAGAGCAGACAATTATAAAATTAGCAGTAATTTACTACTCAGCTTTAGCGGTTTTCTTGTAGGTTGAAGGATAGTCGTTTGGAGGCGACGCTGATGAATTTCCATCCTGCCAATTACAGTGAATAAGTGTTCCAAGGTGTTTTTAACGAGGACTTCTGGGGGCTGCCGTGTGCCATGCTGCCATGGACTTGTCGCTCAGGTGACATGTTGCAGGAGTGGAGAAAAAGACACTGTATGAGGAGAGGATTGGAGGTTACTGGGTTAGCGGTGACTAGCCAGAAAATTAGCTAAGAAACATAATGCTCAGCTCTGAAGAAATAAATGGCAGATCATGTAAAAGCAGCACAGATTTATGCAACACAAAAATGTCTAATTCCTTCTTTTACAGTACCAATTTTACAATTTGTAAGATTATTGTGAATTAGTGAATTACAATGGCCAAATTGCATAATTTAAAAATAATGTGCATTAGGTTTTTAAGCATTAAAATATTTTATTCCAGAATTTCATCGTAATTATTTTTATATGGCTTTTGAAAGATATGACTATACCACAAGAGGCATTGTCTCTTAAAGCAAGAGATCATTAGCATATATGTAATTTTAACATGTTTATACCACCATCCATCCACAACCCTAGAAAACCTAGAAACAATACAAAAAAAAAAAAAAAATATATATATATATATATATATACAGAACACAGTTAACAGTAATAATTGCATTCACTAATATACACCGATTCTACTATTCCTGATTGTCATTATGTGTTTATTGTCATTGATGTTATGTTAGGTGGTAATATAAGTCAAATACAAGCAAACAGCACTGCAGAAATACAATTCCAGCTGAAGTAAGTTATGCAGGATATTGACGTTAAAGCATGAGGTGTCTGCTTCTTTTTCCTGTTTCATCATGTTTCCGTCCACCTTATGCTTTGACATCGTTTTGTGGCTTCGGAATGTTTGTCATTGCTCTATGGGAAATTTTAGCCCCAAGTTGGATTTACATACGCCGTCAAGCACTTGTAAGAAATGTAATAAAAGTTTAGTTTTATTGAGAAATCAAGCTTTGTATCATCTGCACAGTGTGAAATGGAACTGTGTTTAGGGGAATTGTCTCCTGGGGGGTAACGTGTGTAATGAATAAGATAATGACCCTGGGAGTGTATCTTGAAGGACACTGTACTAGATGAATTGTTGAACTATATGTAATTTATTGATACAAATAAAGATCTATCAAAAAAGGCTTTATCTTCTAAGTTAGTGCCTTCAGGTTTATTTATTTATTTGGTAAAGAAGAACTATCTTATAGATATTACTATTGCAAAGAGAATGTTATTATAAGAAGAATAGCAATAAGAAAAATTGTCTTTACAACTTCAATCGGAGTTTTGTTTAATAAGAGGACAAGCATAAAGCCAGGCCAGCGTATATGATTCCTGCTGTTTTTTGTTTTTTGGATTTGCTTATCGTGATAGAAGAACCGATGTGAACTACATGTCAGAGTTCGGATAACAATATGTTTAGTTTTTTTTTTTCTTCATTTGTTTGGTTGTTTTTTTTTATGTATGTGTATATGTGACAAAGGATTTAATATATTTGTTATGTTCTATGACGAATGGGAATGAGGAAGAGGGTATTTGTTTCAACTTTTTTCATTTTTCATTTACGAGTTATAAGAAAAGACATATGCCGGACCAAGTAATTAACACTTCATTTTTATAATCTAGTATACCTTAGAGTGTTTTAATCACCAGTATCATGTCATCTGTCAAGGAGAGTCTCAGTGCTCTAAAATTAATATGAATGCAGTTTTAAACGAGAAAGTAGGTGAAATGCTACAAAGTTTTCGGTGAAAGAGGTCATTTCTATAAATTAAAGCAAACTCAAAAAAGTGGCACACAAATTACTTTATAATCTGTAATTACAGTATACTTATGTCACATGTTTAAATTTTCACATTGAAAATGATATGGCCAAATACAACTCTGATATGTGAGTTTTCCCGGGAGCCTCTGTACTCATGCAAAGCCTCACAAAGATAGGTCATCCTGACATTCATAACGCATTATAATGCATTCATGAAGCATTATAAACATGGCTATGAATATTTATAAAAGGCCATAACATATTATAACCATGTTTATCATGCATTACGTTTGCCTCATGAAGGTGCTGTCTATATTGCACTATAGATCCCCTTATAATGCAGTACAAACCATCCTTAATGCTTATACCGACCATTATTGTGCATTATAAAAGTATCTATAGTGTATTATAGATGAAAGCTTCATAAGGTATTCATAATGCATAATACACATGGCTATAATGTGTTATGCCTTTTGATAAATATTTACAGCCATGTTTGTAATGCTTTATGAATGCATTATTATTTGTTATGAATGTGGTTATTAATTACTAAAAAACATGGCCTTAAGTAAAGTGTTACTGAAAAGTTTAATAGTCACTATGAGAGATTCCACTATCATGTGACAACATGTGTGAGGCTGAAATAGATGAATGGCATATCCAAGCAAAAACGCTTAATATAAATTATATAGTATGCATTTACACTAACAGATATTATGGATTACTAACATTTCTATATTATGTGGTCCAAATCTTTTTCAGTATTATTTTTGACTTATATATTGTCTGCAGTTTATCACACTGTTTATCACAAGCCATTGACTGTGGGTATACAAGAAGCATTTTGTATTTTAGTTATGAATTCTTCAGTGTGTATATATATATTTCGATAAACTCGAAATTCGATAAAATATTCTTGTTGAATTGTTCACTGCCAACTTGCCAACAACTGAAACTGCAAATGTCAGATGTGTGAATGTGAAGGGGTTACTCTATACCTCTTCAAACCTGGACCTCAATTCTAAATCCAGGCCTTGTTTTCAGTTCCCCCAGATAGTTAGATTACTAATGACTGATCCTGATTGGCCAGAGGCTTCATACCTGGTTCACAGGTAAATGAATGCTGGATAGTCAGCAGTGCTCGGACCTTGAGGACCGTGATTTGAACAGCCCTGCTGTATACAGTCAAGGTCTGGAGCATCCTGTCCCCTCCTGTAACATTATTCACTATGCCTTGGCTTGGAGTTCTCCAGACAGCCTTTCTTTCATACTTTTGTCCAGGCAGCATTCTTTACCTCAGCCTGAGACTTACACCCGCCACTACATACACATACACTGTACCAACAAAACCAAAAGTAAACACAGGTGTCATATTGAATGTAAGTTATGTTAAGTTACAGAATGCCAGCTTTCATCAGTGGCTGGATTAACAGGAAATGTCAGCTGAAGCGTTTGTATGGCATTTCTTTGAAGCATAACTGCAAGCTTGCAACGACTTCATAAAGAGTCCTGAGACCCCCTTTTACACATTCTCAGGAAATATTTCAGCATTTCACTGTCACACAGTGTGACATCAGGACCGGGGTGTTGCCCTGCCTTATACCCTGTTGAATTCTGGTGATTCACTGTGTCCCCACAGTTGGACGATGGATGGATGGATGGATTGATTTAAGTGTTGGTTATATCAACCGACAGACACATTTATTGAAGAGCATGTTTAATTCAAGAAGCCATCAATGGCTAAACGTAGGGTTATGAACATACAGTGTTTCGTGAGTTTTGGCTGTGTTCACAGAGCTAGTTAATTATCTCAAATAAATTCCCCATCGATATTAATTAGCTGTCCACTGGGGGGGAAAGTAGGGGGTAAATAATGGCGGGTGTTGTTTCCTTGATTGTAAGATTATGTTTGCTCAGGCATGACATTATATTGTTAGAATGCAGCTACAAAACATTTTCTTTTACATTTTCTCATTTTTTCTTACTGTACGTCATATTGCTCCCAAAACTAGCACTCTGAACAAGGCACCATTTATATACATATTTCCCATTTGTTTTATTTTTACTAAAAATAGTTTTTCTTGATGGTGATGTTAGTTCTAGAGCACTTTAATCTCTCCTATTAAGTCATAATTTGAGATAATGATTATAATTAGTTGAGGTGTTTTCATAAGATAATTATTTAATATTCTATATTGTTGTACTTTTAATCTAGATTTAGAATAGAAAACAAATCATTTTTACACATGGACACAATTTCTGTTTTTAAAAGTTTTTAGATTTTTTTTCATCTCTTTCGTAGGAGAAAAAAAATACTCTAAAATAACAGGCAATCACCTAAAATTCAGTGCACGTAGGAAAACCCACAACTGCGGATTTAAGGTCACGCCGATGGAAACGTTGGTGTTTGTGTTAAACACCCGAGTGTCCTTAGTCACACCTCAGCAGTGACATTCATTCAACCCAACAGTAGAGCTTCGAAAACCAAAAGCATGGCTGCGACATAAGAATGCACTCTTCTGCACCTGCAAGCAGGCAAACACCAATGGGAAAACAGTCAGGTAAAGCCTTTAAACAAATCCATTGCTGGTTTGGAAGTGCAGTTCCAGGGTTCAGTTTTTAAAATTCCGCTTATAGGTTTTCCACCGTAAATGGCAAAAAAAAGAAAAAAAACACACACAGCTGTGCATCATTTCTCAGTCTCGGAACAGATATACTGCATATGTATGTATATTGTGGATCATCCAGGTCTGAGACTGAGTGTGGAAAATATGTGAATAGCCTCTATGCAAGGAGCATTTTTCATAGGCATATACATATGCATCTGGATTTTGAACTTCAATGCAAAAAAGAAAAAGGGGGGGTTTCATTAATTTTCCCCCTTATGCACTAGAAAGAATGTGGGGTTTTGGGAGAAATTACTGGGCAATTGCACATCTTTTATGCAGATAAAATTATTTGATGAAAGCCATGTTTTGATCAGCTGGGGATAATGCAGGTGCCGGACTGGACCCGCCGGTGAGAGCGAAGCTGTCTTCTGTGATAACTTCATCCCAGCATGAGGTTGGACGTGGGGGAAATTCAGGAAGGGGATTAGAAGATGACGGAGAGCGACCAGCGCCAGGTCCCCCGCTGGGCCTGGGGTGCAGGGTCTGACCGCTGTTCCTGATCTGTTATGCTATTGTCCGACTTTGTCTCTCCCAGAAAAAGAAGCAGCCTCCAGCCCCTTTCTCTGCTGGGATTAAACGGCCAGCACTTTTGTAATTAATGGCATGGCTTTCATAGTGAAACCTGCAAAGGCCATTGTGTTAAGACTATCAACTTATTTCATACACATTTTCCCAGTCTTAATAAATAAAATTTAAGCTTTAGTTTAATTTTCTTTACACTTATGGTATATGGTGGTGGGGAGAGGGAGGTAAACAATCCCAAATGCTGCCCTAATCCTTAAAGAACCCTTTATATATATATATATATATATACACACTGAAAAATTCATAACTAAAATACAAAATGCTTCTTGTATACCCACAGTCAATGGCGTGTGATAAACAGCGTCAGTCTGTTTGTTTGTTTCCTAACATCTTTTCTATTTTATTTATTTTTTTGTTTGATGGTGTTTATTTTTTTTGTATGAAGTTTTAAATGAATGATGCATGTTTTTAGAATGTTTGTTTGAATTTTTTTTTAGATTTAAGGAGCTATGATTTTGATGATTTTACCTAAAAGGAGCCCTAGAGAAGACACAGTAGGTTTCTTATGCAACACTGTGCTTATTAACATCAAAAAGGTTAACATATTACGTATATTTGTGTGCATGTGTCTTGTTAGGTCAAAATGTAATACAGTGAATTATCCCATGTTTACATTATTTAAATGCTGCTGCTGGAACAATTAGATACCATACCTACTGATGAAGTTATCATTGTCATTGATGCATTTAGTGTGGCACTCCTTTGTCACTTTGGCAGAACACAGTGGCTGGTAACTTCAGTAATTCATATTACAGCAAGGTGCACCATATGTGCAATTACATGATTATATCTTCTGCAACTTAGACAGATGTCTCATAATAAATCCCCAATCCAGTTACCCTAAATTATTTTCAAAATATATTTGTAGACAGAACTTTTGTTGACCACTTCGAAAAGTTAATGTGATTAACAGCAAAATGTTATGAAAAGTGGGAAAACATGTATTTTACAACGTATGTGTTCGTATTGACTTCTTTTTTACTGATGACATTTTGCTGAATTATTATATACCAAACATAGTTAATAGTATACAAATATGTTACACTTTCCACTGTCCTTGAAGAAAATGATGCAAAATAATTCACTAATTTCAATGCACGGTAATGTATTTTGGAAACATATCTTTTTTTAAGGGTTCATTTTATTTAAGATCCTACTTTCACAGTCAGTGCCATATTTTGAAATGTAATTTGACACAGAAGTAAATGCCACATTAGTCTTTTATCTTGGCTATGGTGATTTAAGTGTTTTGATTTGTTGAAGAAGGAAAGAAATTACTAGTTACTGAAGAAGACATTAAAGTTATAAAGACTGTCATAGGATTGCCTGGAGAGTAGACGAATCCTGCACCAGATGTAGTAAAGATGCTCGGACGTTCAGTGTGTGACAAAAGATTCAAATCCTTTTTATCTTGGTGGTTCTGTAACATGCATTTCCATGCAGGACGCTAAAGACGCTAAGGAAGATACAGAGAACAGCCGTAATAACTAAAGACACACGTAGGAATGCGTGTTTGAGTCAGGAGTAAAGGTCATTTTTCAGATATTTCTTATTTGCTTTTGGATGGTTCTGCTGCCTCACTAAATGATTCCATATCGACGGATTTTTATGCACTACGCATGTGCATTGATTCATCGCATATGTCATTAACCTTGGCTGGACCTCACATGCACCTGCTACATTTTGACAGACATTATGATTTTGCCAGTTATTTCTTCAATGAGTTGAACCCAGCCTAGTTTGTCTTAAGACTTTGAAGTACTGTGGAATGAGATCTAATACATAATGCAGCAAGTCGGTGATGGCGCAAGGTTTATGGTTTCAGTGGAGGCTTCAAGACACTTAACCCCAGGTTGTATTTTAGACAGATATAATCTTAGGTGAATTGCCTTAAAGAAACAAAAAAAAAAATAACAGCCCGAACAAATATCTAAATTTTTAATGTTATAGATTCTTAAAAGAATTTATTTTTTTTTTTTGTTCAGCTGCGAAGTTCTACAATATTTTTAGAGAAACTAAGTAAAATACAATGAATCCAGAAAAATACAATGATTCTCTGTGATGGCAGTAGGTTCCGAACTAGTGTGTAATGGCTGTTAATGACAATTTTTATTTTTACCTGTAGAATAGATGGGGGAAAACAAGTTTTTTTTTACATTTATTCCATCAATTTGCATTTAATTTGCACATTTATTCAAAATATGTAACATATTATGGCTTTTCAAAGTGCCAAATCGAAAGGACTGAACTCATCAGCTTTGCAGACCTCTCCAATTAACTTGCATTGCATATATTAAAAAAGAAACGTTGTCTATATTAATTATTCATTAATATTACAATTAACTTTTTAATGAATATAAAAAATGCCGCTGCATTACCAAATGAATGAGTTCAGCTGATATAAAATGCAATTATGGGGCTGAAAGAAATGGCTTATTTGTTATACGAGGTTTATAGCTGTTGCACTATGGGGCCAAACTGAAAACCAGATTTAAATCTTTAAACAATAAGCTTTACTTAGCTGTCTCCTAGATGCCTCTCGGTAGTGAACTCAGTTCCTTTTCAATTACCATGTTTAATAGGTAATACTCAAGTACTCAGCTCAGTTCCTTTTCAATTACCATGTTTAATAGGTAATACTCAAGTACTCAGCATATTTTAAGGTCATTTTTATTTGAATAGTTCCAGGTTTTTTTTTTTTTTTGGATTAAATTCTTGAAATTCATGTTGAATTATTATGTTCATTATGTAATTTATCCAAAAATATTACCTCCTTCTTGAAAATAACTTCCTCGGAATGACTTCCACTCTTCATTGGTTAGCAAGCATGAAGTAGAAGGCAAAATGCCAGTGTAGAAGTACACAGCTCTATTCATAAACAGCGTCATTCATAAAAGATGGACTATAATCCGTTTCCCTCTTCTGTGTTCACAGAGCTACAGAGCAGCATTTTGATGGGGCTTTACTGTGGTGCCCTGCTTGTTTCTACATCTATGATTTGTTGTGCACGACCCTGAGCCGCAGTAACATTCAATGCTCCCTCACTTCCCCTCAACTGCCCTCCCTCTTGAAGAGCAAATCCAAAAGTGCACGTATTAGTACATGATAACTCTTCTCCAAAATGCTTTAGGCGTGAAGATGATATCTGACAAATGCAAGACGATAAACCTCAGATGGTGCAGGTGGCCAACACTTAAGAGGTTCGCTTAAATTGATTTATCAGTCCTCAATTAGGAATCAGCCAATGTATTGGTTTGCTGATAGAATGGGTCAGTATTACGGTTTCTCGAATTTATTAGCTTTGGTGGAAAACCTGCAGGTAAAACAGCAATGATGGTTCTTTATGATGAGAAGAGAGGTCTCTCACTGGAGACAATGCTGAGAAGATAGACAAGGATTTAACTAAAATAGCAAGCAAAATCCCACTTCTACACATAAACTGTACCTTTCATACACTGAATGGGGTGGTGGTGGCCGAGGGGGGAATGAATTATATTTTATCTTATCAATAGGGCCAAAAATGCATTGTCTAAATGATTAGACAAACCATTAATAGTCCATAATCATATACTAGTCATACATAGCATTGAAGAGTTGATAGTCACTGCTTGGAAATGGACATATTGTGTCATATGACAAACTTGGAAACAAAAATGTATGTTGTCTGCTTGTTTTTTTAAAGTTAAGTGACTTTCTGATCTTACATTTGAGTTTTCTTTTTTCTTAAAAAGCGCTGTTTAAAATTATTTGTCTGTTTAGTTTTTGACCATATAAAATTTTTCATTTGATATTATTGGTTTAGAAATTCTGGCTCCATGAAATTGTTTTTGCTGACAGATTTTTTTTTATATATTTCATTTTTTTACAGTTGCTATGACTTTTCATCTAATATGACTTCAGGTTATCAGTATTTGGCACAATTCCTTAGAAGAGACAATGTCCAGTAATATACTATTACAGAACGCAATGATATTTTTCTGTGCTACATATAAATATTTACTCAAATCATTTCAATACAAGGTTTTTATTCATGTTATTAATACTACCATACTTTGCTGATTCTTACTCTTAATTATACGTATTTTGACCAGTACATTAAACAAATAAAGTCAGTCACTCTGCATAATCACGGCTTAACAGCCTCCTTTACCTTTGACTACATTCATAGTATATTCTCATATTTTCCTGACTGGACATATCTTACACTACAGAAAGAAACTGGTGCTGAGCAAAATTCATAATAAAATTGATGTTTCCTTTCCTGTTCACTGATTGGTTAGTTTAATCTTCCAGCTGTACAAACCATTAAAGCCAATCACATCATTCCACACACAGGCAGAATATAAGCCATGCAGAATATGATGCAGAGATGATGTGAAATGAATGTGTAGGCAAGGAAAATGATGTCTACTGGGGTTCCCTGCAGAAGCTAAAAGCTCCCAAAAAATCAATTAGCCCTGCATTTTTGTGTCTTTACCTTTGAGTGCAAAAGTGCAATTAAAAGAATTCCTAATATAAAACTTCAAATATCACCCACAGTGGTAAATTAATACAATATTTGCACAGGGGTGACTGCTGCTTGTTTAATTGAAGTATAAGTTTTAAAATACAAATGTTCATGTCTGTCTATAAAGCCTTATTTGACCACTGACTTTTCTTTTTATTTCTGCACATTTAAAGATATGGACGTAAATTTTGTAGCTAAAAGCTTTCAGAGCGACTGGCGCGAGTTTGTGTGCTGACTGTCTGCTGGAGGGTTTGTACCTGTCAGTTGTGAATTAGCCATTAGGACAAAACCGCCTGGGAAAACGAGAGAGCGGTGGACACGGTGTGGACGAGGAGTGCGGAGTGAAGGCTTGAAGGTCCTTAACTACCTTTTTAAGAACCGGTTCTGGTAGTATCTTAGTCACAGTCTTAACACTTCATTCCCAGATTTTAATTATTAAATCCAATGAATAACATAGGTGGTCCTGGTCATAGACAGTGAGCTGGTGTCCCCTTGGTCTGTGTTAGCTAGTTACACTAATCTCCTTTTGGTGCTGTCACCATTTTCTGTTGGAATTACTGTAAATTATATAAAATCTTGTAATGATACTGTGTTATTGTATTGGATATATGTTAAGCACCAGGCAAGTAGCCACTTAGTAAAATAAAGGTTTGAACACCTCATATTTATGTATATATATATATATATATATATATAT
>JAODKF010000018.1:13459831-13479503 GCA_026779585.1 Mormyrus proboscirostris
CCCCAGTCCATTGTTGTTGTTCTGGCAGCATCTTTTCTAGTCATTTCATTTGCTTCGAATTGTACTTTTGGTACTTTTTTTGGTTTGTTAGGGCTAGTTATATGTTCACAAAAGCGAACACTGCAGCACACTCAAGTATGAAAAAGCTGCACAATATGTGATTTTTGAACATCGTTTTTTTTTTCTTCTCCCAAAGCCCCTACCTGATCATGCAGAAATCTGTTTAAATTCAGTACCACATCATCACAACAGTAATAATGATAATAATGAATCCAGACAGTACTCATCAGATACAGTATTTGTCGGATGCATATATTTATATAGTTTACATTAGTTGCGTAATAGTAATGAACTTTTTACTCTGAATTAAGATTAAATGATTCGTTCAATGGTACTGTCTTTTAGCATTAATTTTTTTTATTGGTATCTAATTGCAACTTGCTCTAAGGCACAGAATTCCCATCATTAAGATGACTAAATTTGTTCAAATGGAAACGTCAGAAGAAAAATGATAATTTATCTGATTTTACATGGTGAATAAATGATGGCATGAATTTCTCCCTAGAATATGAAATTTATATATGTGTATTTTATTTATATATAATACAATGCATTGTGTGTAAGAGAGATGATTTTTGCAAAATGTTCCAGTAACTTGGTGGTGAATAACAATGCTGGGAAGGTTCCTGAGCAGGTGATCGACAAATGAGGTCCTGCAGTCCCACTAAAGGCAGTGGACGGCTCTCTGTGAAGCCCTCAGCAGCCGCGTAGCGTTTGGCCCTTGCCTCGTCTCTCCGTTGCAGTTGCTCAGGAGATGCTGCAGGACATGCAGTGCTGGGGCTTGTTTTATCTTCATGACTGTCACACACTAGAAGCCTAGAAACCTTCGGGTACTTCCGAAATGTGCATATTGTAGTATGAACTCAGGAGATGTCTGTCGCCTCTAAATGTTGCCAGTCTTCAAGTTATCAGATTTACTAAATGTTTATGAATTTAAATTTATCAGTAGGGATGTAACAGTACATAAAATTCACAGTTCACTGTAAACCTCGGTTTTGGGTTCTTGGTTTAGTGCAATTTTGATAAAGCAGGGAAAACAGGATTTGTTTTGAAATTATTTTTAAAATTGCAAACAGAAATAGGAGCAGTTTTAAAGCAAAAGCAAATGGTTCTCTTGACATGTCTGAATAACAAAATCTTGGAATTTCTTATTTGTGATTTGTAAATTTTCCCACGGAGATCAATAAAGTTCCATTTATTATTATTATTATTATTATTATTATTATTATTATTATTATTATTATTAAAAATAAATAGCCTGTATACAATAAATAAATTTTAAAAATGATAAATTTAACATTGTAGTGGACCAAAATCCCTTGTCCTCTGCAATGAAATATTTTCTCATATTTTAGGCTATAAATTTCCCTATAATCGCAATTAATTTTTATCCTGGTCGGAAATTCCTGGGAGAACACGGAATGGGCACGCTAACTTAGTAGCTGCCCTGCTCCTGTCGTACCCATACTTCGATGATGTCATCACACGAGTTAGTATGTTCGACGTGTTTTCCAGCAACATCCAAATTTGGTATAATAGGGATAGTCAGATGGTCTTGGCTTTATCAATTATCAACTCTCCAGTGGTGGTTTTATTTGTTGGAAAACCAAACCTAAGCCACTGATTAAGACTGATTGACTAACCAGCATTAGCTGTAACCACCTCACAGCCACAATTGGCACAAAGTTTTCCGTGTTGAGCACCTTAAGAATTTAGGTTCTGCCCATATTAATAAATGTATTAATACAATTCATTGTGTGTACTGGACCGATAATGATATACTGAATGGTACACAAGGAATATACAGACCTCTTTTATTAATATTTGAAATACTGACTATGTTAAACATTCTTTCAGGACACTTTTGGCTTCTTTATGCATGATCACCATCATCCTGCCCTGGAAGGATGGTTAGGAATATATACATTGGGTGCAAGTATAAAATTCCGGTTACAGCTGCTGATTTTTAACAGCCACTGGCTGTCAGGTACTAAGGCTTGGTTGCCGTGGTGTTAAGTGACCCCCACCCCAGGTCCCTCTAGGTCCCCCATGAAATACTTAAAACACGTTTATATATTTCATTACAAACACTGGAAACCCTCATTTTATGGATGTATGTATTTTCATTTCTTTTAACCACCAAACGAGAGTTTGGGTATTATAGAGATATAAGAAATGCTTTTACTTTATGAAACATTGGATCTAACTCTTTTAAATAATTCTCACACTAGACACACTGTTAATTACCTTGTTGGTTTACATGAATGTAAAAGTGGATTATTGAGAAGTAATAAATTTGCCATTCCTTTCCTCATTTCGGTTTTGTGCATATACTGTGACATATAGCAGTGGCTTTGAACTAATACTTTTTGACAGTTTCTTTAAACATCGTAAAGAATTTAATTCTTTACAAAATTTTATTTCTTACCCATTACTGTTGTCTCTCTTCAGTCATCCCTGATTTAACATGGAAAGTCAGCTTTTCTCTTTTTTTCAATGAGCAGAACTTTGTCTTTCCATTTACAGCTTAGAAATTGTGTGTTTTAATGACCTAGAGGATACCATGCACGAGAGGATAATTGTATCTCACGAGGACATTTTTTAATGTAACGGATTAACTCGCAGCAATGAGATCAATGTGGTTGACAGAGTCTTACTGCACCCAGTAACAAACAATCATAAGTTAAAATGTTCAGCTCTCTGTGCTTGGCTTCTTTATGTATTAGATTTTTTTTTTTTAATGGCAGTAAATAAAATAACTCTCAAAGTGGTTTTATTTAGCTAATTCAGATGCCCACTTTCATAGCAGAGTAGCTGCACAGCATGTATTTGACAGGTAATTAGCTAATTTGGAAAACCAACGGGATTTAATTGGTGCTCCCAATAACTTAGCATTAGCTGCTGCTTCCCAGCTCGGTTCACTGATCATAACGTTATACAAACTTTTATGAAAAATATTAAGCAAGTATTAACGTAGACAATGCTTGATTAAGTATTGATTACAAAATCAGTCACATGTCTGCATTTTCAGGAGCTTGCAATCAGACATTTAATGATTTTATATGAGCCAGCAGATTTCTTGTCCAGTTCTAATTTTCTGTATTTTAATCAAATTTGGGTAATAAATGTTGAACTTTTTAAATGTATTATCTACATCATCCCATTACTAAACAGATTAACTGTTCTAGCATGATGCAGTAATATCTCCCGAAAAATGACGTACGTTGTCAGTGGACAATCGTCATGCGTAGCGTGATCCGAGTGCATGACAGTGCAAATAAGCCATCTAAGATGATTGATGGGCTTTCGCTAAGACAACCTTCTTGAGTCGCTCATCCATTACAAGATTGACGGGTACCTGTCAAGGGAACATTCCAATCCAAGGACCTTTTTAAGTCAGCCATTATTGATACTTAACTTTTAGTCAAGGTTCTCATACTGAAGCAAGTTTTGCAGTACAGAAATCAGACAAGATTTTGATCTTACCTGACTATTTAGTTCAAAGCAATACAACTGCTTCTGGTTTTATAATTAGAGATGCATGTGTTTGCTCTAGCAATTACCTAGGTTCTTTTGTGTACATATTCACATAAAAATGGGGAATAAAATCTATATAATAAACATTTAGCACATAACTTAGGAGTTTGCAGTCTGTTTCATAAACAGGCAGGCGTGTGACTTAAAAATTGAATGTCTTTTTTTTGCAGCTTTCTTTGTTTAACCAGGGGGTTACCATGAATCGGAAAGACAAGCTTTTCAGTGGTTATGACGTTGCATGGGATAACAGCGTACTATTAGCCTTGTGTTATCACGTAATGCATATACTTACTGTAAACATGAGGAAAAAAAAAGAAATGCTTGTTATGTATTAGGCAGCACCAGACCTAATGCTAAATGAATCTGGCATACATTTTTACCCTTTTTCCAGGGTAAGGGAACATAACTGAAATAACTTTCAAATGGCCGCGGAGGCTGGAGACAGGCCCGCCAGGGTGCGCACAGCCAGTCTGTGAGGCGCGACTAAGGCGACACGCCAGATTGGGGCATCTACAGGAAACGTCCGATCAAACCGGAAAAGTGAGATGGAATGATGAGGGCAAAAGGCAGCTTTGAAGTAACAAATCCAGTAGTATCTTTCTGGCTGGTCATTTTGATGCATTTAATGCCGTGGTATTTTAAGTATTTTATGGTCAAATACTCGTCTATCTGTCCATCCATCTCCCAACTACCTGTTATGGATAGGGTCACAGGTGACTCTCACTTATTCCAGGTAATGCGGGGCATAAGGTTGGGTTACATCTCGGAAGGGATACCAAGTCAAGTTGCCATGGTTACTGTAGATGCATATCAATATAAATATTTACTGACAGCCCCTCCTCAATGATTGCCGTTGTTTCTGTAGAAGCGATGATGGTAGTATATGCTTTGTTGACTGGGGTTTATGAGGTTTATCTTATCTAAAGAAAGCAGTGCACATCTGAAAGCTTTCTCACCTTATTTTTAGTTGAAAGTACTCAGCATTAATCAGGTTAAACACCACATCACAGGGAATAGTATATTAATAAGTAAATTTGTTACAATATAATTTTTTATGAATCTAAAATATCAATACATTTAAAATGAATAAAATCTTATTTCCAAGTTAATTTTGGCTGATGAGAATGGATATTGATCTCCAAAGATACTTTTAAAGCGCATAATTCTGTGATAACTTGTATTTTTGTAATATTTGTTTCATGATTTTTACAGCTGTCTAACTGTACTCTACTGAATGAACACTTTACCTCTAAATCACTGAAACAATATCAAGTTAAACTTCCATCAGCTTATATATTTTAAGAAACACTAAATTTAGCGTTAATATAATATATAAAGTACAGATTACAGCTCCGTGAGCAGTGCAATGGCTGTTTTGACAAGGTGTTTAATCACATTTATTAGTTACAGCGAACTTGTTCCATCTAAATTATAGATTTGCAGTTGTATAAAAATATCAACTTTCTGCTGAGACGTTTCTCATATTTCTGTTATTGCTCTATATTTTTATCGATTTGAGAATTCACAAACTTCTAAGTGTTTATTCTATTCTCACGCCGTCTTGAGTTTAAAAAAACACACATTGATCCCAATAGATGTGAATGGTTTGCAGTGTCTTTATTGAATGTTATGATAAGGTCATGCCTTAGAATCAGTCCTGCCAGCGGTGTGGTGGATGTTTATACCTCCTTTTTGTCTGTCCGTCATTGATTCCAAACCAGAAAGGTTGCTATAAACGTGTTCTTTTTTAATTTGAAGTCACAGTCCAGTGCAAAAAGCAGACTCCTAAGTGCCTGGTTTTCTACTTCCTCAGGTCTTTTGAAACTCCGTCCTCCTTCCCAAGCTTGCATTCAGTTTGACAGATGAGGCAGAAGTAATGTAGATGAAAGACAAATGTTGGAACAATTTATACTTGGTGACAGGTTCTCTATTCAGCGCACTACATATTTAAGGATCAAACATGGTTGGTAATATGGTGACTGTGTTCAGCATATGGATTTATTAGGAATATATTCAGGTAAACTTAAATACTATCTGAACTTTTAATTTACCGAGCCTATCTATAGAAAATTTATAGGTCTCTGAGAATCTTTGTTGTGAAGAACACAAGCAGAATAACGGAATCTCTGCAGGGAACAGAAAATGCCAGTATGAGGCAGCACTACAAAATCCTTTTAAAACCTCAGCCGCTCTCCGTATGTTCAGTTCTTATCAAATGCACAACCTTTTCAGATTCAACAGCTCTGAGAAGCCTGTGCACAATATGGCAACCAATGGAAAATACTAACTAAAGCAAAGGAGAAAAGAACTGCTATAAACTTAAGGAATTTTAATTGTAGCATTGTTTTAACTCGAGTAATTTTCCATTTCGATTCTTAATAAAACTGTGAATTACAGGCAGTCCTTGTAGATTCCAGTCATAAATTTAAATTAACTGCTCTTTGGAATTGTGCAGTCACGCTTATTTTTTTTTCTGCAATATGAAATGAGTAAATATTTGTAACAAACATTTCAAAGAAATACATTTTATTTTAGATAATGAATGGGGAACATTTTCTGGCTGTTATTATGGAAATGGTACTTTGTACATTTTTTCTGTACCATTAACGCAATGTTCACATTAGAAGTGTGTAGAGCCCATGGTATTCAGTCTGCAGTCTTCACGTCGAGAGGAAATCCAAAGGACCGAGAAAATTCTCACCGTGGCCTAGTGTGGGATTCGAACCCCTGACCCTAATCACTGGGCCACTATGTCATAGGGATGGTATGTAACTAATTTGGGATTTAAAACATTTGTTGACTGCATTTGTATAACTGAGTGAACTACATAGCTGGTGGTAATCGGCAAATTTATTCTGCATGTCAGTTCAAGTCTTCTCACGTGAAGGATTTTCGCTTTTAATATTTCTGTGGAATTTGTGTAGAGGTCATAATTTCACTGATTTATTTTCAAACTATTTTTTACTATACATTTACTTTTACTATACATGTATTTATATATTAGGTTCACTTGCCTGGGTAACATTAATAGCCTGTACCTCCAAACAGACAATCATTTGACTGCAAGTGAAACCCAGTGACTGGAGAGGTTTACTTGCTGTGCATTGGAAGCTGCTGCACATGTGATCTAAGTGATTTTAATGTTGTTGGTGCCAGATATGGTGATTCCAGCACCTCAGCCACCCTCCTGAGCTTTTCACACACTGCACTATCTAGAGTTTACAGAGAGTGCTGCAATGAACAAAAAACAATCTGTTGCCAAAAACACGGTCAGCGGAGAATGGCCAGACTTGTTAAAACTAATCGGAAAGCCTGAAAATGCAAAAATAACAGCTCTCTAAATAGTGGTGTACAGAAAATCTGAACGATCAGCTTGTTGGTCCAACCAGGTATTATATCGAACTACAAATAACATGGCCACTAAGGGAAAGTGCATCATACACACGTGTTCCACATAGAAGTATGACGGTGCGCAAAATTCAGGGTTCAGTACAAACCTTGTTTTTGGATTTACATTTCAGTGCAAGTTGGATATAGCAGGGAAAGCTGAATTTGTTTTTACATTCTTTATTATTAAACTGCAAGCATGATTAATTTGTAAATTAAACAAAAAGCAATGTGTCTGTTGATGTAACACAACCAACAAGGCACTTATTTGCATATTGTATAAGTAAAAGTGCAAAATAAACAATCGGACTGCATCTTAACAATTATAATGAATTCTGTCTTAATCTGATGTTCTTTAGTACTGGATATGATCATTTATCTGTAGGAGAAATACTCCTGTAGTCTTAGTTATTTTTTTAGATTTTTTGTCTGAATTTCCTGAGAAAATGCTGTAAATGACCCGTCCAAGTAAGGTATAACAGCCAATGGGCAGTCTGTATCTTTCTGACTGCTGTCACCAGTGTTGCAAATAATTGGACCAAAGTGTACTGTGACCTCTGACCAGAGGTGGAGATTTCAGGTCCAGTGAGTAAAAATTCTGGCCTGCATTTGTACTTTCTGGACCTGAACTATCCACCGCTGCATCTGATGTCATTGTCCAGTTATGACTGACTGTAACTAATCCTAGTTGTGCCCAGCTCAGAGCCCCGGTCAGCATGACATTACCATGTCGAACATTTACTTGTGAATTTAGATTCTGTCTGTCAAGAAATGTATTAATTTGCATCCCTAACTGAATTTATCTAACTGAACGCTACATGACAAAGCTCTGGTTCTAGACCATTACCTCTAGGACAAAACACAGAATACCTCAAGTTTCTCCTTAGCAGATGTTAAAAAAATCATGTAATCATATAAAATATAATATCGAATCATATATATCTAATTAAACAAGAATTGATTTTTGATTTGTGTATTTTTAATTTTGTCAGTTTTGCTGTAAATTTACGCAAGACATTTGGGAGTTTTATGAAAGATTTATCTGAATGGTGCCATTTCAACAAAGATGAGAAAGTAACAGGAACACTAATTTTCTGTAAAACCTACAGTTATCATCTAAAATTAGTGATGATGTGAAGACGGCTACACGCTCGCCATCGCTGCAAGCATTCGGACAGTTTTAGGTAAGCAAATATTTGGCTCTGCTGCAGCCGCTCGCCTTTAATTTATGTTGGAAATTTATTATTCGTAAGAGCAGGAAGGTTTCTTTGCCTTCCTTTGATGCTCGTAATCATACCATCCCAGTCAAGGCGTCATTCCATTTTCAAAGCAGTTTTTTTCCCCCCCCCATCCTATAATTAGGCCTCCTTTGTAAGCTCGCACAGAAAATGAATTCCTCATTTGTTTCCGGGAGGAATGGTTACAAGATTATGTGATCCCCCCCGCCCCCCCCAATAAATAAATAAATAGAAATAATAAAAAAAAATAAAATACCACGAGCCCCTAACTCCTGCCGCTGGAAGCATCAGCCTTATCTGAAGTGATTGGAAACCCCCGTGGGGGAGTGTGTCTCCATCTGAGAACAGGAAGGGGAACAGAATTGGGCGCTCCCTCCGGCCTTGCCCCCTTGCCCTCAGCCCCCTGCCAGCGTGGTTGTTGGCGGCTCAGTGGGCTGCCCAGTCACCTCACAGCTGAAGGGTTAAAGGTCCAAAAATGAGTCCCACCTCTGTCGGGGGGCAGTTTGCATGTGGCACCTGAGCTTGTACACATTTCCTCTGGACATTCTTCTTGTGTTGCAGAGCTGCACCATTACACATTTTTTTTTTTTTTTTTTTTTTTTTTTTTTTTTTTTTTCTTCCCTGCCACTAAATTGCCAGTAATGTCACCTCTCTTGCAATTTTTGTGTTCTCTGTGCCCAGTCTGAGGCTTGTCCTCCGGGATGCAACAAGCCTCAAATTACTTTGACCTTCACTGGATAAGTAGTTATTAAAAATGGATATGTGGAATTATTAAGTGGCATGACTTCAGCAGCATAATGAAAACGGGCATCCAAAGACTGGACTTATCAGGTGCTACCTGAAACCCTACCTTAAGCTCCACAATTAAAAAAGCCCTGAACAGCACTAGCTAGTAACGTTATGCGTTATCCAAGGTCTATACTTTTGGTCGTCCTGCGATTACCGTTTGGCTAACCGATTTGTGTCAAACACGATGCTATCATCGCCTCCATCCTGAAGTGAAGTTATACTTAATGAACTGTCAAACCGTTACGGGGAAGTCGTACATGAGCGGCTGTTCACCTTATGATTACCCCCTGGGTTTTTAAAAAAACCATGAAATTGTGATCATTAAGAGAACCTAAGAAAGTCTCTGTAGTTAATCTGAACCATCTTTTTTGTTTTGATCTTTCCCTTCTATTCGTAATACTTCTTTCATTGTTATATCCCTTTTTGGTTTAATTGCAAATGCCGCATATACACATATGCAAGTGCAGAACGAAAACATTTTTATCAAGGTAATTTTATGGATGAAATGCTAAATGTCAACTTTGGATGTTTGAAAACATCCATAGAATCGGTTTTGACACAGGAGTCAGGTTTTTTTTTTTTTTTTTTTGCCCGTTGGGTGAGTATTGATGATGAACAGCTAATTTTATATAAGCTTTGGTACAGGACAAGTTCAGTAAATGGAAAGTGATTTGTTTTTTGTTTTTTTTTTTAGTGTGTTGAAGCACTAAACTGTGATCAAACTCCTGTCTTTACTGCTGAACCGCACTTTGATACACAAGTAAGTTTTCTTAATGTTATGGTATATTAGACCACTCTGGTAAAATATACCAAATACCATAGGAAAATTTTCAGTTTCACCCTTAAAATGAGAAACGAGTATCTGCCTGTGTAAAATATACATTTTATATGTTTTTATTGCAAACTGCAGCCTGGTTCTTCTGTTTCATGTAATGAAGGGCTCCTTCCTTGCTTTATGGGACTTCAGTCCTGCTTCTAGGATCCTGATACACACTGTCCTAGCTGTGCACTTCACACCTGCACTTAATGCTTCCCGTTCCTTTTGAAGGCCACTTGATGTATGTTCCAATTCATGAAAAACTATTGGATAAGCTGACGGTCATCTCTGGCATTAGAAAGTCACTTCTGCCCTTTACCTGGCTGGTTTTTGGTCATTGCCAGTGTCTCCTGCTTCACCTTCTTCTTGCGTACTGCTGTCGTATAAACTGTGAGCCTGGAAGCAGCACTGCCGCACAGTGCAACCAGAACCAGGACAAAAACAGGATATAAAAATGCATTTTTCTAAAAAATATAGACTGGTCTCTCAATTTTTTTCCTGAGCTATATATATTCCTACCAAGCAACACATTATGTCTTTAACGGTTTTGAGTTTATTAATGTCTAAAAGACCCTGGTTTGATTTTTGCACGGTAAGGATGCCCTGTTTCACCATTTTTAACCTTCCTTAGTAACGGCTCTGCACTTCTCCTTGGAGATATGGGGAAGACGCATGCATTTAAACAGCCCTCATCACTGAGCAAGGATGTCCCCAGTAATCTTGCTCTGAATCTTTCCTAACATTATACTCAACCAGCTATGAATGAGTATTAAAGAATAAGGGCTGATTTTATAACTGAAGCCACATAGTCTGATAAGAATAAATTGAATGATACTCAGTCCAGTATGCCTCAGTGACTATTACATTGAAGGCATTTTGACTTCTCTCCTTAATATAAATCTCTCAAAACTTATTTTTATTATTGCATGACAGTGTTTCAGGCTAACATTGTTTTATATTTAAGTATACTTCTGTTTTTTAGTTGCGTATTTATCACTAAATTTATCGTTTGAAATCAGATTAAAATGAATTCATTCAGGGGTTTACAGTGAATTGTTTACAAAAATATATTGATATGAAATTTTATACTGTCAGTGAAATGGATAATGCACATTAACAGAATTACCATTAGGCGTGAATTACAATGGATGATCACGGGTTGTGTTGAATGAGATGGAAATTGAAATGCTTATCCTATAGCAAATGTGGCCATATACTTGTACCAAAACAGAATCTGATTGCCAAATATCTCTGCAAATGATATCTGCAAATGTTAAAACGCAATCAAGCAGTTCATACTGTAAACTTCACTTGGTAAACTGGTTCATGAGCACGGTTCGTAAAAACAAACCCAGCCGCATTAAATATTAAATATAGTTTCCATTGCCCTTCACTGAGAAATGAAACGTGCACATTTTAGAAATGTAACCTTTCACAACTTACATTGAAAATTAAAAGCAAAATAATGTGAAATACTTTGTTGTGTTTATCTATAAGAATGCAGTCCTATGTCCTTGATGCCTGATTTTCTGCTTGGTATGTCTTTAGGGGTTTTGATAATGTAGGGATACAGTATACTGACCATGCTGAATTGTGTTAAAGATGTTTTACATTAGAATGAGCTGTATGCCTCAAGTGTTTTTCTTTGTTGATTTTATATTTCTGAGGCACATTTTGCAATCAAAACGGCTGCAACTGAAACTAAGCTGCTTCAGAATTATCATTAAAGTAGGAATTTGATAGCTTTAGATTGATACCGCTTGTACATGTTATACAATTCTAGTGGTTGGCTAAGACTTGATTACAGTTCAGAAGAAATACTGTGAATATTTCACGCACCTGCAAATGAAGAAAATGTCTGATGGAGATTCATATAAATCCTGGATTTTTTTTACAATTTTGAACACAAAAACCTGTCTCTTGGAACATTTAAGAGAAAATTTTAATATTAACAGAGTTAGGTCATTTTTAAGTCCAGGTTCCCTGCCTTGCATTTCAAGATGGTTAATCACACTTTGGATGGAGTGTTTTTACCTGGAAGGTTAACAGACTTATTTGATTGCAAGTAGCTTATTTAGAACGATGAAGAACGAAGGAAGTTCGTAATCATGGTAAAGAACATGAACGAGAAATTATACTGCCTTCTGTACAGTTTGTTTTTTTTCCTCTTTTTTAATGTTGACGTCTTACCAGATTTGCAGTCATCTATGTATGCTGTGTTTTATCATAGTCCTATTGTTGTATTAACACTTTCAAAGAAAGCTCCTCCTTCCATGTGCTATAACAAAACGATCCACAAAACTTGTGAACGCAGACTGATCATGTTCACGTTTATTATCCTTTATATTACGCCATGAAGCTAATGCTACGGTGGTTTGTTGTGAATGAAACATCCCCTCTGTTCAGCAGTTAAATCTACATGTTGGGCAGAGCCAAAGACAAAGGGCTGACTGACCACAGGGCTTCTGCGACACAAAGAGGAGGCATCTGAGAATTAGACTTGCTGACAGTTTTTATGTAATTTAATCTCACCATCTGGAGAAAAATAAACATTTTTTTGAATCGTGTGAAAGACAGAACAGGAAGTGCTTATTGGCACATTTGGAGAATGAGTTTTTTTTTCTGGCCCTTTTGAAGCCTTTTTGTTTGAATAAAGAGGGAGGCTCTGCTCTTTTAGATATGAGGTGATTATTTACTGAAGTACTCTGGCTGTATTTGCTTATAGCCTCTGTGTTTCTGCCTCCACGTCCCAGTCTTCCAGCTAGCTTGCGGTGTTTTATGTCTCTTAATTTCCAGAATCCTCGCCTTTTGTGGAAGCTAGCTTATCTTCCTCATATAATTGACTTGGTTTGGGTCAATGACGTTTTGTACCCTCCTAAGAAATGGAGGAAGGTATTAGAATATTTTGAACACTCAATATACTAGGACTTATTGAGAGCATTACGTAGCACACCCAATTCTGTTTGAGTTATATGTGCAATAAATGCAATCATTTTCAATGCAAAGACTTTCCAAAGAGCTTCACTCAGACTATGCAGAGTTGCTAAGTAACCAGTTCATTACAAATATTTGTTTGTGACTATATGTTATGAGCACGGTTTATTTATGTTGATGTTGGGCTTATTAAAACAGCATATACTGTCGTACCCCACATCATCTTGCGCGCAGAATCCCCGTCTGACATTTTTTTTTCTAAAGAATCCAAACAACGAAACACAGTGGGCATCTTTCTACATGCTGTTGAAGATCCCTCTATATTTAGGAATCCATCATGGTAACACAGTCCTTGCGAGCCTAAATCACTGAGATATTACCCCCAGCCGTCTGACATTTCTGTGTTTTCAAGGTATTTTATGCATGCACCAGGTGAATATACTTGTAGCTGTAACTTGTCACACCTGTGAAGTACTGTCTGTGACTGAAACTTGCTGTGCATGATTCCAAAGCTCTGCATGAAGCATGGAATATCTCATGATCTGTCAGAAATGTGTTGACAATGGTATTCTGCTCCCCCGGGGTCAGCGACGCATTCTTTCGTGTTTGCCTCTCTTGTCATAAATGTTCTCTTGCCCAGCTGGTGGCAGCCAGTAATGTCTGGCAAGGACGGAGTCGTTACCCTCCATATTTGCCTCCTTTGGCCTAGCACAGGCTGAAGAGCTCAGCAGTCTCTGGGTATTCACCCTCAGTTCTGCTCATTTTCTTAGAGTGTGACACAGAGGGATACGAGCCAGCAGGGACTGTGGTCTCAGATCAGCCCCGTTCTCTCTGTTCCATCTACTGTAAGTTTTTTATTGTCCTGGACATCAGTTCTGCTTGAAACCCGATTCCTTTTTCCCTCTTTGGCTCTTTCAGCTCTCCCTCTGGGGTGTCTCTTTTGTCCTGTCTTGACAACAGTTCCAAAGGTGCTCCCGCTTTGTCCATTTCACACGAGGGTATCGTGAGCTTTCTAACGAGACGTCCCGCTGCACTGACGTGATCAGCTATGGCGATCAGTTTGTTGCTAGAAACGTTCTCGGACAGCTCATCCAAAAAAAACAAAAGTTTTTTTTTTTTTTTTAAAAAATGAGCTTGTGGGCTTGAATTTTAGTACATCATAGCAAGAAGCAAATGGTGCCCTCACACTGCTACTGTCATAGCAGTTGCCAGTTTGGCGTTGGACCATGTTTACAAAATAGTGAGGCGGTTTTACGACGTTAATAATCTCAGAAATAAAACTGTCTTTGCTGCATTACATTCCAAAATATCAGAGTTTGAAAAGTCAGACATTCAATTTGAGCTACTTACTGCTGGTAATTTCTTTTTCCTGCCCCTTTTTCAACAATGAAACCTTTGATGTAGGTCATAGGCTGTTTTTGTACCTCCCTAGAGTTTTTGGTTTACGTCTATAAGTTCTCCTTGGCTATAAAGAATGGCTTTTCTGCCCGGGTATGCCGCCATATTTGTTTTCAGACATGATTGAGTAAATGATTGAAAGTTAACGCATATTTTTGAAACTAAACCTGTGGACCGCGAACAACTTCACAGGGACATGGTTAAACGCAAGGTTTTCGCACACTGCGCCTAGAGTAAAAAAGACATAGGAATGCGATGATTTTCTTTCACCTGAAACGGAAATCTAATTTCTGCTGGGATGTGTATATATATTTTCCTTCCATAGAAACCGCCTTCCTCATGTGTTTAGGTGAGATTTCCATCACTCTCTGATCTGACAGATTTGTTGGAAATGGTCCCACTAACGGCCTTTGCCCAAGAGGGGGAAAACAAAGGTTTTATCTTTCGTCACTGAGCAAGCTAGCAGACACATGAATAAGAGGCTTGTTAAGTAGTTTGTTGTTTGGGGTTTGAGTACGTGTTGACGTCTTGTCTTGTGTAATGCCGAGTTTTATTCAGAGGCGGGTGTTTAACATTCATAGCGTCAACCTCGGTGGATAACCTGAGATATTATGAAACAGGGTTTATTGTCAAGGCTGGTTTTTGCAATTTTGGCCCTGACTCTCAGCAGCAAATTGCAGGAAGTAAGACAGGTATGAGTATGAAATTCTCCTATAAATGCATCTCTGAATGTGATCTAAACCAAAATTAGCAGCCGGTTTCGTTCCTGTCCGGCTTTTGAGAGCCCACATTTCATGGTAGGCGCCTGCTCTAAGCCTACTTTAGTTTTCCGAGTCCTGCTCGGCCCCCTACTCGCATATTCCCCTGGCAGTCCCTACAGAGCCAGGTGTCTGTAATTGTCTGCAAAGCTCCCTCTCTCTTCCTTCTAACAAGCTCCCCAGGCTGGGGGTCAGCTTTTCTGTAGCCGTGCCCATTGCCATAATGCCATTTCATTACACCTCAGCTGGAGGGGAACTGTGATTTGTAGTGAACCGTGCTTCTGCGAAAACATTTTAATAGATGGTGTCACCGGCTTTATTTTTTTATTTATGTAACATTTAAGTGTCCTGTGTTTTTCCCTACTGATACGAGTGGGCAGTGGTAATGTGTATAGAAATTATTAAAATTCCTTGCGTGTAAAACAAGATCAGCACCATCAGTTTGACCTTAACTGCTTGATATATTCAGCAGTTTCTTGCCGCTGTTATGATTGGACCGGGAACGTGTAGTCAGGCTAATTAGTGGCTGTTTTGCCTGTCTTGTGTGATTCTTATAAGGGTGTGTGTGTCTGTGCCCTGCAGTGGATGGGCATCGTGTCCAGGTTGTACTTCACTGTGGCTCAGGGCCCCCCCCATGTGTCCCTGTTAAACGGTCGGGAAATAGATGGAAGGATCGCTTTATATATAATGTCTGTTTTCCCACAGCTGACTATGGGAAGGATAAGCAGATGGATAACAGGGAT
Organism: Mormyrus proboscirostris; assembly: GCA_026779585.1. NCBI lineage: Eukaryota > Metazoa > Chordata > Actinopteri > Osteoglossiformes > Mormyridae > Mormyrus > Mormyrus proboscirostris. The sequence goes on from JAODKF010000018.1 coordinate 13,475,493, forward strand.
GGATGGGGTCATTCCAAAAGGCATTAATCAATTCCAGTATGAATCAGGAAATGGAACTGGGATTAGAAATAAAACTATGGGGAACAGAATTGGAATTGAATTTGGTTTTCAGGGAGATTTAAATTCCAACTCCAGTTCCATTTCCTGATTTGGATTAGACTTGACGAATGCATTCCGGAATGGCCCCAACCCTGATGGATAATACTTTATATTGTGTTGTGTTTTATGTTCGTACAGGGCTTTTAAGATTGAAGCTTCTTCCATTGACAATGAAATCAGAATATATTGGCAAAGTCCTGATGCTGAATAATAAGATATTAGTATTATTTTTTTATTGTATTTTTGTACTAATGTCTAATCATTAAGTAGCTTTTCAGAAACATATTACCTAAGATGCTGATGCTTATGTTATCAGATTCGTTCTGGCAGTGTCTACTGTTACTAAATCCTCAGTTACAGGTAAGGGAAGTCCAAGGTAGGAAAACATCTTCCTTTCGAGTAATTTCCCTGGACGATACAAAGTCTGCGAACCTCACTTTTTTTTTTTTTTTTTTTTTTTTTTTTTTTATACACCCTGCACACTTATTGATTCTTTTGCAGGAAAGTTTTATTTGGTGCATCACAAAGTTCAGCGTTTAGAGCTACGAGGTTAGTGCATTTGATCGAGGGCAAATCGCAGCATCTTGACACAGTCACTCAGCGGTCTCTCCCAGCGCTTGGCTTTAATCTGGGCTCCGCTCGCCCTTCCAGCTGCCGGAACAGGTGTGGGCTGCTGACGAATTTACCGCAGATTGTTCCAAATTGCACTTTTCCGCAGATTGACGAAAGTCAAAGTCAGGTGTGGGGGCAGCGATTTATCGGCACGATGAGTGATGGGCACGTGAAATAGCCAGGGGTAAATATAACGTGAATCAAATGCCACTGTCATCGTTTTGGAGCAGCTTTAATATTAGCTCAGTGGGTGATGGCTTTGTGCTTAAAATCGTAAATAATCCCGTAACATTGATATTTTTATTGGTGGTGGTGATTTTAATTAAAGTTATTCTTTCTGTTTGCTTAAAAAGTGTGTGGGATTTTCATTGTTACTTTCATTATATGTAACTGACTGTGTGGAGGGGCGATATTGTTAGAATAAGAAGCCTTTTATTGCCATTTTCCCACGAAAACCGAAACTGAGGAGCAGCTGTCCCTTTAGATACAATGAAGAACAAACATTCAGTTGCTTGCGTCATGAATGTACTACGTATAAATATTACCAAACCAAAAGCCAGCATTAATTGGCATGTGGTAGGCGCATCTGACTATTTTATGGGGAAGAGTCTCGTTTGGTATTAGGAACGGCAGGCCTGAGAATCAAGAATGAGCATGATCACCATTTATACTAGTCGCTGGATTCTACCCTGGCCGGAGATTGTTAGTGGGGTGTCCAATGAGGCTGTGATTGGCCCATTACCACCTGCTGGTCCGCTGACTGAATACTTGTCCAAAAGGAATGTTGACATTCTACCTGCATGTTTTCATTGCCCGGTTTTGAAAGACTAAACAACCGATCCGGAGTACAAGATGTACATGGAACCTTCAATGGCAACACAGTGGCAAATATTGCACATGTTACCAAGCAGCTGTCTCCAAGCAGCAGAACTGATGTAATAATTACTGGCACTCCTGTGTATCACTTTCACTTCAAGATACGTTATTGTTCGAGTGTTTTGTGGAACAAGGTTGAGGTTCTTTTTTTCAGATTTTTAATCGCACTTGAATAACAGACATCTGCACTGTTTCACATTGAATAAAAAAGGGAAAAGGCTTTTATTAAAAAAAAAATATAAAAATTACCTAAATGTTCACAGACCGGAGTATTTTACACTTAGTTTGCATGACTTTTTCTGGCATCTGTAACATTTCAGGCATTTCTTAAGCCTGGGTTCATATGCCAAAGATGAGGTAATTCTATGGTTCAGAACAGAAGTTTTGTCCCCTTTTTTTTTCCCCCAAGGGTTGACCATTCTGGTCCTTAACTGCAGTAGACCTGGGCTATCAGAAACTACCAAATGAAACACCAGAGGGGTGTTCCATGAAGCAGAATGTCTCGGCTAGCTGGATTAACTTGCACTAGAAGCCATGGTGGTCCAATAAGAGAGTACGTTAGGAGCATTTCTATTGGACAATCTTGACTTCCAGGTCCCTCCCCCCCCCACCAATGTAATTTAATATCCAGATAAAGCAGTCGCTAATGCAGTTAACATTGGACGTGTGTGAAAGGTGTCTTTAAGCAGCACTTCTATGGACTTGTAATGGCTAGCGCCACCCCTCCCAACCCACTGATCTCTGGATGCCGCCCTGTTTATTACAGACGGGGAAATCCACCCTGCTTCCAAAATTGAAATGTAAGCTGCAACATATTACGTTCATGTTGGACATCTGTCAGACGGTCTAATGCAGTCTCCAGTCATCAGACCTTAAACTTTCTAGATCCTAAAAGAAAAATACACCCATCTCCAGAAAAAAAAATGTGTAAGTTAATGCTTCCTTTATTGTCTCTGTGGTCGCTGGGGCAGATAATTATTTCTTGAGTCATTCAGCGAATTGTCTGCAATCAGGGCCTTTGTTAAACTATAAATGTGCAATTCAAAGAGTTTAAATTAAAAGTACTGTGCTGTTGAAAGACTAATTTGTGAATAACTTTCTCTTAGTGCTCTTGATGATGTGTAGTTGATTGTCTGTGTCCCAGATAAATGTAACAATGCCACAAGAAAAATAGAGGTCATCTTTTCAATCAGAATGCTCAAGCTAAGGGTAATGACTGGGGCTTGCTGTGGACCAGCTATGCTTTGTAGGAGTCCCTTTTTGCAAGTGACTGCAGAGATTTAGACAAAGGAGGAAGTGATTTGAAATGTGCTGGATTCACAGAGCACTCTCAATTGAAATACCCCATGCAAATTGAACTTCGGGCGAGGTAGATGTTGGCAAATCAGGCTGGTGCCATCTTAAACCTCTGAGGCAGTACGAACGTTGGACAATCTGTTGAGCAACACGTGGAGGCCCAGAGGTGCAGACCCTGTGTGTGAAATTCCGGGGGGGGGGGAGGCTCCGAGAACACAATACTTTCCAAGTATCAAATGCAAGTTTACGTCAATTAGGGACGTCCATAAAATTTTATTGTAGGGGCCTAATAATGTTGTGAATTGCTGTGGTGCTGTAAAATAGTTTGCACTTGAAAGTCTTGCGATTTTAATATAGATTCCTTCATCCTCCACTTGTTACTATCATTATTTATTATTAACTCTGTATAAGGGAGAGATTGTTTGTTTGTTTGTTTGTTTGTTTGTTTTTAATTAGGCGGTAATGAAAGGTGTGGAAAAGTACAGAATAACCAAAACAAAACTGAACATTTTTAGTTGAACAAAAGGGAAAAAATATTTGCCTTTGAAGTCTCTAAGTTTTTGTATTATTTTGCAAGATTTATGTTTGTTAATTGCAGTTTAACTCATGAACGAGTGACTGGTTTGTCTTTTTTTAAAAAAAGATATTGTGATCAGTTGTTTCGATGCTCTACATTTACTTGCAGCTTAATATTTCATTGACAGGGTAATGTCTTTCAGATGAAGTCGTTTTTAAATCCCTGTCCACTGTCCTTCCGAACATGGATTTAGTGTCTACCGTGAGCGCTATGTTTGTGTAGAAGCTTGTCAAACGTGACTTGTGGTGCAGCATTATAACCGTCTACTTTTTCCAGAAACGCTGATAAGATGCTAACCTGTATTTCCATACTGCAGAAGTTGGCGTGAGGAACATTGTAAATCAGAAGATTTGTTGACACAGATGACAGGCTTCATTTCTCATACAGCAGCGTTTCCCAGTCCGGTCCTTGAGGGCCCACGGCCGGTCCACGTTTTTGTTCCCTCCGAGCTCCCTGACAGCCGGTCCACGTTTTTGCTCCCTCCGAGCTCCCTGACAGCCCGTCCACGTTTTTGCTCCCTCCGAGCTCCCTGACAGCCGGTCCACGTTTTT
>JAODKF010000018.1:13488230-13507628 GCA_026779585.1 Mormyrus proboscirostris
GGGGGGGGGGGGGGTGGGGGGGGGGGGGGGGTGCGGGGGAAAGGAGAGGGACCCGGCTGACGAGCCCAAAAGGGCAAGAGCGACGACGCATGCACAAAGCGTCCCGCGTTATCGAGTATCAGGGCCAGTATGCACGCCCTCATTTTTGGGGGTGGGGAGGGAGATTTTTTTTATTTAGTTTAGCTACTAGCAGAAAATGCATCAGATTAGCATTGGAGGGGTTTTATGTTTTTTTAATAAAGACGTTGACCTCAAATCGCATATTATCGTGACCTACATTTCCCTCACACTTGCTGACACCAAGAAAACGGCAAGCCTCCAGCTGAAATTAATTCTTACCATGTCATTCCTTGGTTTTCGTACAGAACAATAATTCGTACATATTCTTTTTCATGAGACAAGTATCTGATGTGAGTTAAACGTTTGTTTGGCTGTATTAGTTTGTCCCTAACGAGACTGAGTGTCTGGAAGAGGGAAGTAAGGTTATCTTGGGTTCATGCAGGCAGAAGAACGTTATGAACAATCTGACGCTGAAGATTCTTGATTGTTGTTGCATCAGCTTCTGTCTAGTGAAAACCATTTACAAACGGCTTAATAGCAGATCCTCTTATTAATGATGGAAAATCAAAAATGGCAGTCATATCCTTAAGGAATATACAGCTGTGGATCATGGATGCCTTCATCCATCCATCCATCCATCCATTCATCCATCCATCCGTACTGTTTATTCAGTACAAGGTTGTTTATGGATAACCATGTTTTAAATGGGCTAAAGTATTTCAGGGTTACTTGTATGTTCGAAAAATACTTCTCTGTTCATGGAACGTGCTGTATTATTATGGTGCAGTAAATCTATGCAAAAACACAGAGAATATGGAAGAATTTCTGTTTAGCCCTTTAAATGGTTTTGACTATTTAACCATTAATTTCAAATGGAAAAGTATGATTTATAATGAAAAAATGATAAAATGAAGAAGCAGTGCTTCTCACCTGTTTCTCGTTAGATTTGTTAAACGCCCTAAATCATCCGAAAACACGTCTCTGTTGGAGACAACAGGCAAGGTGCCGTTCTCAGTTTAATGTTGCCACAAGCTATTTGAATAACGGTAATGTACTATCTGAGGTTGGGTACTTGGCGTTGTGTGGGAGTGCAAAGTAAACATTAAAATGCAAGGCTGCTTAAGGATCAAACTGCCTGTGTCGTCACGTTCCGTCAAATTTCTGTAATAACAAGGAATCGGGGCTTCACAAAGGAATGTCCCTGATCTCAACCGCCCTAGTTATTAAAACATCGTTCAGGGGCCGTTCATGTGGAATCAGATTTTAATCACGTTTGTTCACAACAGATCATCTCTCCTGGTGTCAACTGTAGTTCAATTCTTAACCTTTATTATTATGGCTAATAAGTGGCGAATAACGATGCAAAAATGGAAGCTCTGTGACTTGTAGCTATAGCATTACACTGTGGCCTGTTTTTGGTTCAACAGATACCCACACTGAAAAAAAAATCTTGCAGGTCGAGAACTGTGTGTTTGAGTTTCTGGATGAGGGTTGGAGCTGCCCATACCTGTTATCCATAAATAAATCCACTCAGTATCTAATGACAGTAGCTACATCAGTGAAAGACGATTCCAGCCTTTTGCAGGCCGCAGAGCTCTCCTCAAAGGTGTGACTGAGGCTATTGTTTTGAAAGAGAGAACTCATTTTTCATATTAGCCTCTAATTGAAATGTTTTTTTCCAAGAGCTACAGGATTGTCACCATTAAGGGAGATGACATGTGAAAGATAATTTTAAACTTCTGGAAAATGGTTCTGGAACTGAATATTTTTTCCTGTAAGTTGCATGGTTTTATCTCCTCTGGTCTTTGCTGTATTTTTTTTTTAACCAAAAATTGAAATCTCCTACAGTAGAATACTCGCAATCAGCAACATCGTTCAAACTGATTTGATATGTATAGACTGATGTGTTATGAAAGGAAAGTACTATAATTTCAGAAATGTAGCACAAAAACACCAGTTTGTTGACGAGATGTTAAGAACAAATTCACGATTGCTTTATTTTGTGGTTACTTTTCATCACCTGCTTTTGTTTGTCTTTTAGCAGAGAATTGAGGTCCTGCTCTGGTGATCTTGATTTCACGGAGAAATTGCCGTTGTTAGTTAAACTCGGAAAGCGTTAAGAAATTTAATTCTGTGTTTTTGCCTGGTTTCTGATAGTCAGTGGCACAGACCATTCTATCCAGGAACACTTATGCTGGGCATGTTGTAGCAGGAAGAAACCATGCTAAAGAAGCTACAGTTTGGCTCAGATTTTTCACTTGTAGCAGGCAGCCGCTTTCTCAGACGTTCCCATGGTGATGCAATTTTGATTCCAAAAAAAAAATCTTTTTAAGGTACTTAATAAAGAGGTTGGTTTTTCATTTCCAGAAAATGTAACACAGACCATTTGTTTTAAGAATTAAAACGAATAAAACAGTATCAGGAGAATTTGAAATAATACCTTAAAACAGGTGGTTTAACAAATTAATTACGTAGCAATTGCTCTAACGGTTAATTTTCATTGTTATAATAGACAGTATAATTAGCACTGAAACGGCTCACTGCACATTTACCATCACTGTAAGTCTGGAAATATAAAAACACACTGCTATGATGCGCCTCTGTTAATAATACTGCCGTTAATTGTACAATGTGTGGTAGTCGGGAGAGCATCTATTATTTTTATGTATTTGTTTTTATTCCTAAACTTCGCACGAGCGTCAGTCCGTATGCCCCCTTACAATCTGCTAAAATGTCACATACAAACCCCCTCCATTTCCTCTAAGATACTTTTACTGCCGTATCACTTCCCCAAATTGGCAAGGAAGTATGTCCTGACTGTATCCCTGAACCAAATCCGAGCAAGGATAAATGTCGATTGTTTATCAGTTGCTATATGGAGTTATGCTTGGAGCGTTTGTCTTACATATTGCTAATATGTTTTATTAATTTGTTTTCTGTCAAAATTTCACCTTCTTGGAAAGATTCAGTATCTTCCAGTCCTTCTGCACAGGTAAGAGTGCATATTATTGTAAGTAATGCTGGAAATCTAGCCCAGTCTAGTATTTTAATATCTAGTCCTGGACAGGTTTATTTCCTTATGAAAATATCAGCTGAATGATTTTTCCAGTAATCGACTTAGAAAGATAATTGTATCCTTTATGTGGTAGCAATTTCACGTAATTTCCACCACCATGCAGTCTAATATGATTTTGTATTTTATTGATCTGTTTGTGTATACTTATGTATACACCTTTTATAGTGCATAAGTGCATTTTTGAAATATAAAATATATTGCCTCCACATATTTTGATGCTTTCAAACATCTATGGTAAAAATTGTTGGGTCACCTGCTGGAATATGAAGCTGATCTTTGAGTTTATAAGACAGCGTTTTTCTTTTTAGCAAATGCAGGGAAAAGCATGAAAAATATATACTCAAAAATAATAATTCTCAAACAATCAAGATTATAGTTCATACTGTTTACTCATTTTTTGTGGCTTTGTGCAATTTTATGTTCACCCACGGTTGCTGTCCACAAAGTGTCTCTCTATCTATAGCCATCAAGTTGGCACCAGACTAGACCTGATCAAGAAAGGATCTTTTCACACATTCTTCAGTTTAGTGTCATGTGACATGTCATTGTTTGTCACATGATCTCCAAATGAAGAATGATGGAAAAGAATTGCTAAGTGCTAGGAAGTACTTAGTTTCTTTGAATAATGGTCTCAAGCAGAGAGAAGAAAGTAAATTGCATTAATGTTTGGGTTTTTGCTCTTTGCTGTAGCATTAATAACGATTCATTTTCAATTGTTCATTTCTGTATAGGTCCCTTCCCAACATGGTTTGCTTAACAATGAATCAAACAACAGTGTAAATGAATCGTGAGTAAGAGCCACGAGATTCAAGATTGTTTATTTGTCATAATAGAGGATATAGCGCAAACAAAACGCTGCATAGTTTGATACAAGAGGAAGGAACTTCAGAAGGTACAAAGTCACCTGACTGCCCAACAGCCCTGGGGATGCTAACAACAAGCAGGGCAGGAAGTAGTGCGTGTGTTTGTGTGCTGCTGTCTTCCGCCATGTCTTCTGTGGGTAAAACGTGTCTCTGAGGTAGGCTTTTCTCAGTTTGCTGCAGACCTCTTCTGCTCCTTCACTGACCGTTCCTTTAGCATGTAGTGTGCTTAAATCCATGGCAGAAAAGTTGGAAGTTTGGAAAGCTGGATTCTTTCTATTCACTTATCTGTCTAGGTGACTGAAAAATCAGGCTGAAGTTGTTTCCTGCCTGCCTGCCTGCCTGCCTGCCTGATGCTCCTCACCACCGTGCTCTTATAGAACTCTAACTAGTGTCGAAGTTACTCACAAAAGCAAACCATTACAGAGGTGGGAATTTCAGGTCCAGAAAGTACAAATCCAGACCAAGCTTTTGTTTCAGCCAACCAGTACTCTGTGAATGAGTATCTTTATTCTTAACTGGTTGGTTGAAAGAAAACATTGGTCTGGATTTGTACTTTCTGGACTTGAGCTCTTCACCTCTGTAATGGATTACTTTTGTGAGTAACCTCCTCAGCACTGCCACTAACTCATGGCATCTGTTGGACAGTCCCTCCGTGAGGAGTATCATTAAACTGCTACTTTCATTTGACTACAGATATTGATGGTTGATCAGCAGATTGGGGTGTGGATCAGCAGGGCTGTGGATTTCTGTTTTGTGGATATTTAAAGTCTATTTTGGGACTCTTACTGAGCATATGGTAGAGTAGGAAATCACGCGAGTCAAAGTTGAGGTGAGATGGAAGCCGTGAGTCCTACTGCTGCTTCACTAGGGCCATGTGAAGTAGATGAGTGAGCAGTCAGCGTCTCATTATGAAGTCTTCATATGTGGCCGATTTGTGGAGCCCACCGACCTGTTTTCCATATTAGACGACGTCATGCATCAAAAGTCGCAACATGGTCTGCTAATTAAATAGAGCTTGTATGATGGATTGTATTTTGCTTCCCTCAAATGGATGCTGGAGAGTAATAGAAAAATTTTAAATGGAGCAAATTAGCTGCGAGGGGCCTCCATGTCGTCGTGATGTCCGTCTGCCAGTATGGCGTTTGAACAGCGGGGAGTCTTATATTAGCTGGTGTGACAGCAGGGCGTGTTTCCCGACTAAGTCTGCAGGAAATTAGCCCAGCCGCCGACCGCGGCTCTGGTTACGGCCGATAAATTAGAGCAGTGTTCCCCAATCCGGTCCTTGGGGACACAGTCGGTCCATGTTTTGACTCCCTCCCAGCTCCCTGCCAGACAGATCACATTTTTGCTCCCTCCTAGCTCCCGGTAGGGCTGAAAACGTGGACCGTCTGTGGGTCCCCAAGGACCGGATTGGGAAACACTGAATTCGAGGGCAATTTATTAGGGGCTGGTTGAAATGTGATGAACCGTCTGGGGTTTACAGTTCAGCATAGCTGGAGGGTGAGAGGGACACTGGGGTGTCACAGTAGCCACTGGGGTCTCAGTCGCAGTATGGGAGAGCCCAGGATATTTAACTGCCACGGCAGAGTAGCTTCTAGCTCTTACGTATGTCCCATCTTGTGCCTGTTCTGCCAGTTAACAATGGTTCCTCTCTGCACACTCAGATAATTTGTGTCGCAGAATGATCTTTGTCATCTGTTGTTTCATTTTCCTTTATTCCAAGCAAATGGGGCAAGATGTAAACGCCGTATGCTGATATATGTAACGTGGGTAGCCGTAATCATGGCTGAAATCGTGGCACTTCGTAAATGCGAGAACAATGAATTTATAGCACAGTGCTTAGCTGGCATAGGTAACGTTTCAGCACAAGTCAGAGAAATGGATGCTGGAAACAGGCCTGTTGTGCTTCCTGCTCACTGGAGGGATTGTCTTCTGGTTTTTGTGTCTCATGTCTTTTTATTTGATTTCTGGTAGAACTTATTGTTGTGTTTTCTATGAAAAGAATTGCATGATTATATTCTGGCTCCAGCTCAATAATACCTGATATATCTGAGTGTGTGCACAAGTTTTCTCATGTATGAGCACAAATTTGCAATACTTTACCTCCTCTGTATCAAACGTATAAGTAGTATTCATTATTAGTCTATATGATTTGTGTTCTTTCTGTAGAATATAATGCATTTAAATATCTTTAAAGACTAATCATTGTAATAAATGCCTTTGAAATCTAAAAATCATACATTCACATACAAAAACTTTCCAGAAGCAACGGCACTTGTTAATTGATTGTATTGACATTCATCTGTAACGACATTTGTCAATTGTTTCAGTCACAACAGTTTCTAAAAAACCATAAATGAATGTACCCTTGCTTGACTGCATCTTCAAGCCTGAATGAAGTTTGACTAAACGCGGTTCAGCTCCGTCATCTGATGATCCTCCTCGTTATTTTGACTTTCCTTTAACAAAATAAGAAGCACAATTTCCACAAATGGATTTGAATAAAGAAATTGAAAAGGTCAGATTCCTTCTACCAGTGAATGTAGCTGTGCTTTTCAGTATGGGATACCGGGGCCCGGGGTGCCATCGGGCCCGGAAGACGTGTGCGAGACAATGGGGGCAGCATTCATTTGAGTCCGCAAGCAGGGAGGGAGAGACATCGGGTAATGAAAAAAAGATACCCTTGCCTCTTTTCTCCCTGCGCCTACAACACAGAATAACAGAGGGGACCGGTGTGGTGAATTATTCAGGAGAGTGAAAGCTTGCTGTTGTTGAAGGTGGTGGAGGCGCTGCCTCAGACATGTTCAGGCTGCGACGCAATTTCACCTCTGCTGATCTCTTCCTCGACTCGCGAGAGGCCGAATCCCACCAAGACGGAGGGGACGAGGGGGACGGCGGGGACGGCGGGGACGGCGGGGAGGGGGACGGCGTGCGCGTACGTCACAGCCTTAAAGCCGACGCCTCCTCCTACCATCTTTTATTTACGCGCCGCGTGGTCCGATGGCCATCGAGCTCATATTTAGCACCTATCTTCTGAAATCTAATTACGAAAGGATTGCGGTGCGGAAGATGTGCAGTTTCAGCAGGTAATTCTCCAGTGGGAAGTGCTTCGACAAAATGCACCATTACGTTACATAAAGAATGTGGGTCACTGGAAATAAGCTTGAAAGAGAGAGTTTTTCTTTTTTTCTTTTTGTCTCTGTCTGAATGGTTGGAGTCACCCTGTTGATTTTGGTTAATGAGTCTGCCGACAGCAGACATCGTCCATTTTGATTACAGCTTTCCCTCTCCCTTTTATAGCTATTGATTAATGAGCGTTATAAATGAAGACGTTTTATTTTGGTGGTACAATAATGAATACGCTCTTGAACTATCAGTGTGGGGGGGGGAAAGTTTTTCTCTACTTAAAATGAGTGTCATTATTTAGGTTTTTCGGGAAACAAAAAATGGACTTGATCAAATAAATACAAAGAATAAAAGCAGGTAAAACTGCAGGACTAAAATTGTTGAAAATTGCAAAACTAAAATAAGTTGAAGATATAGAGCAAAAAAATTAGCAAAAGGGTAAAAAAACTTGATGAATGTTTACAGAGGTCATCACGGGCAAATTAAGTATATTAATTGTAAACAATTGTGTTTTAGCTGTAAATGAAGATTAAAGGTTTAGAGGTATTGATAAATGGCTATATTTACAAAAAGGGATCTCACATGGGTGCTTTTGAGTTCCCTTGAGAGTTGAAGGGCCTGAAGGGGGAGGTCGTATGGGTGGGTGTTCTTGGTGACCTACCATTTAACCAGACAGTGGGAGTAATCATCCTGGGTAACCGTGTGCCACAGCCGCAGATCACCCATAGCGCCACCCACCAAGTGTAACTTTTCTGTCTCACTTTTATCCGGACGCTCATGGCCTCCGTCGCTTCTGCTCTGCTTGCTTTTAATATGTTTTCCGGGTGACTGGCTCCTGGAGTGGCCAGCGCTATTTCAGGAAGGGGGAGCGCAAACTGAGGGCAGCTCTCCGCGCCGACATTGCATGTTTTAGCTTGGGAGAAACTAAATGGGAAATGAACGGGCACATTAGCGATAGCTGCTGTTTGGTGGCTGTCGTGGGCGATGGGATGACATGCAAAAAGGGACTGTCGTTGTTTACGCACCTATCAAAAATGTCAACATTACTGTCATGGCAACGTTTGTTGCATTTTTATTGAATTTTTCATGTCTTAGCAAATAACCATCTGTTTAATAATACATATTCTCACATAGGCATTGTCGCCATTTAAGGACAGCCAAAAAAAACAAAACAAGCTTCTTTTTTTAAAAAAATGAAAATGCTGAAATAGACACAAGCTGAGAGGAGCCATTTATCTGCTTCCATTGACTTATGATATTTGTTTTAGGGATGTTTTATTCACGCTTAAAGCCGGATATGATGCTTATGAGAAAATCTTAGGAAAACATGAATTTAATTAATGGATTATATTGCTTACCATGTGACACTGATGAAACTCGACAGACTGCATTTCTGCCCTCTTCCTCAAGATGTCCCTGTAGGTAATGCATTTTAAACAACCATTTTAACCAGAGGCACATATCTAGTTATAAAATTGTTTCAGTAAGTTATTTGTGCAAAACAACATTTGTTGCTGACCACTGTAAACATTTGCAGTGACGGGCACAAATCAATACATTTTATTGATGCATTTTTCTCAACAATGGAAAACATGCAATCTAATCCTGATGTATCTGCTGGCTTGTTTACATGTATTTTGCCTGATTTTGTATCTTAACCTGTAATTATATAAAAATATATATATTTTAATACATATTTAGGAATAGCCAGGGACAGTGTCTATATGAAGAAGGAAAAACATCTAAATGCAAAATATTTTATATTTGATATAGCAAATGCTTTTGCCTAACGTCTTAGAGATTACAGACACAATAAGTATAACATAATTATTATAAATGTTGCACCCAAACAAAATGGTAAAGATTTGGAACCAGCATCTTAATTGCAAATCAGTTTTACCTCAGCAAAGTAAAAGATACCGTAAGCAGTAGCGGCAAATGCAGTAATTGTCTAAGAATTAAAAGTAAGCTTTCAATTTTGTTAGTCAGGTAATACAGCTGTCAGAATGAAGCACGCTGTTCTTGACAACCTTGTAAAGGTAATACCAGCGTTTATTTACCTTCTCTACCACATCTTTTGATTAGTTACATAACGCTTCAAGTTCTCTCTCTCCATCTTCATGTTATGCAGAAAAAAAGTTGCCTTTTAGCTTCAGTAGATGTTGTTGTTTTTATATTCCATGTAGTACTGTGCTGTTCGAAAACTGACATCTAAAGTACAGAAGTAGTTCTTTGTTAATAATAAATAGGTATCAATTCTTTTCCCCCCCCTATATTTACACAGTACCTAGAGTGTTCTGTAAGGTCTTGATGTATCGGTAAAGATTTTTGTTGAAGGGAATTCTTCAGAAACATAATTTAAAATAAAGAAAAAAAACACAGGGAGCCTTCTGAGAAATGGATGAATGGTCTTTGATTTATACAAGGCAGGTGACAGGTGTAAGAAGATTGTTTCCATTATAGTGGCAATCGAGGAGGTCAGGGTCGCACGTGGAAGAGGATCAGCAGTGAGAAAAGCCAAATATGCTCTAAAGATATGATCTCCATGTCGGGTGTCCTCAAAAATAATGTCTCAAAAACTATTTGATGTGAGCTGCATAAATGCCTTGCTCAGGACATAGTTATGGGGCAAATCATTTATGAAGGCACCACCCGAAGAAACGGTCGGATTCATCGGTTCACGTCTCGGTGACAAGCAGGACTGTGTCTTGAGGTCAGATGAAAGGAAGATGGAGCTTTACAAGCATGTTCATGAGTATTGCGTTTGTCACAGCAAATGCGAGGCACATGCTGAGAAAAGCATCGCGCCCACTGTAAAACCTCAATCCAAATGTTGCTGGTTTGAACTCTGGAAAGCAGCGCACAAAAACGACGAAGGAATCTGGTAGAACTGAAGAAATTCTCCATGGAGCAACGGTCAGAATCCCCTAACGCAACGAGCTGTACCCTAATAAAACGCTGCATGAAACGTGCGTGATGAAAGCGGGAGGTGTGTGTAGAGGAGACGAAGATAGTTTCTCTCTTATCTGACATGAACCTGGGTAAAACAAACTTCGCTTATCTTTTTCGGCTTGTTTCTTTTATTTGTGACAAATATATACATTCCTTATTAGTTATTTTTGTATCATGTTCTTTATATTTAGTGTGTTTTCAGAAAACTGAACATAAAAATGCAAAGCTATTCCACATCATAGCTATTACCATCATTAGGACATTACATTTGCATAATATAAGCTTTGTTCAGTTTAGTTTCCACACATTATTCAGTTCTTGACATAAAAGATGAATCCGGGATGAAAATGTAGCATAATATCGCCCTTGTACTTGGGTAGTATTACGACAGAGGTGTTGTGTTGTGGTGCTTTGGAATATTTCATTTAATTTATTTTTTTGACATTTAGCACGTCTGATTGGTATCCCTGCTCATTCGCCAGCCCCAGGTAGCACCTGGAAACGTGTAGCAGCGGTAAAAAGCAGGTTCCTCTGGTTACCTGGTTATCGTTCTCTACATCCCCGCTTCCCTGCAATGTTAGGTGGTCATATGGTGACATGAAGGTGCTGTGCGGAGAGAGAGGCACTGAGATATTATTATTATTTTTTTTTTTAAAAAAAGGGGGAGAAACAAAAATAAATGTATGGAATTAAAGGGCATGACTGGGGTTTGGGCTGCAAAGTACGAATTACTGTTTCCCACAAATGACAGCCTCTGAAACTCATTAACGTGCATTTTCCTCTGAAAAAGCCTGAATAAAATCACCTTTACCTGAATTCCGATTGCAGTGCAGCGCAAATCTCTCTAAATCTTTTTTTTTTTTCTTGCCTACCATTAAAAAAAAAAAAAAGAATGGTGAAGAGGGATCTGCCTTTTTTCATTTCTGTTAAACATCATACAGTAGGTGTCTTGCTAAATCACCCCACTTTCTCCTCCTCATTAATGGCTTGTGTAATGTCCAAGGAATGTTTGTAATGCACACTGGCTACTCCTTAAAATGAGTAATAGAATACTACATACTATAACGTTATTCTGTAAAAACTAAACATTTGAAATGAAAAGTTCTGGGAGGATACAAGTAATTAAAAATGATTATGCTCTCATAAGCTGCTTAGTATAATATAATGCAGATATAGGCTGTAAGTCAGGTTTGGTTTTGGTTCAATGGATATAGATGTTCGTTCAAGCAAAACGGCAAGAAGTCCAGCTAAAGTCTGGCCGGCGGTCAGGAAGCCAGCCTTCTGGAGCACTTGCATGGATGCCTCAACGGGGATTTGTGAGTCCTTCAAGATGAAGCGTGGCGATTAGTGCTCCGTGACCGACGGCTGCTTTCTGTTGGAGCAGGTGCACCCTGAGGCGAGCGCTGGGTGGAGACTCCGGTGAGCCCCGCAGCGCCTGGCGCGGCATGCCTGCAGCATGGATGTGAAGGAACGCAGGCCCTACTGCTCGCTGACAAAGAGCAGGCGAGACAAAGAGCGCCGCGGCGCAGGCAACTCCGCCGACCCCGAGGGCGACGAGCGGCGGGTGCCGACGCAGAAGTCCTACAGCTCCAGCGAGACCCTCAAAGCCTTCGATCATGACTCCTCCCGGCTCCTGTACGGAACCCGAATGAAGGAGATGGTTCACAGAGAAGCCGATGAGTATCCCCGACAAGGTAAGTCTACCAACACCCTCTTCGTGGCCCTTATTTCACACGTGGGCGTCTTAAGCTCCGTGTCGCCATTGTGTATTGGAGTAGTCGATTCTGGATTTTTTCACTTTGTTTATTAAAATAAAATGAATAAAATGCAAAAAACAAAAATGCAATAAACATGTCAAAAAGCTTCATCTTGAATTGAGCATTATAAATACAAGAAATGTTCAATACAACAGGTAGAATCACCCAGCTGGTAAACACGTGGAGGGGGGTCGGGGGGGGGGCACTTCTGTTCACTGGGATCTCCTCATAACAGCATGTGGCGAATTTGCCCTGTTTGTGGCACTTTAACATCTTGTTTCTTTTATCTTGCTTTTTAAATGTCCTGTCAAAAATAAACACTCATAAGTCAAGATCTAATTAACAAGATGTTTTCATCATCATCATTATTATTATTATTATTATTATTATTATTGGTAGTAGTACTAGTATTAGTATTAGTTGCAGTATAATAACATATTCCTGCCCATAATTATAATGGAAGGAAGTGATTTTATACACGAGTATAAACAGAAAACAATTCAGTGTCCGGTCAGTATTGATTTTATTGATTTCAGTGTAGCCCTGTTATTGCGGCATAAATATTTTATTGAAATAACAACATAAATACTTAAGTGTTTAACATACAGTGGGGGAAAATACATTAATACGTTAATTTCAATTGAATTTAACTGAAAAGTTTGAGGGTCATCTGAAACAAGGTATGTGTTTGTTTTGTTGTTATATTATCAGTCCTTTGTGAGATTCTGGGCTCTGTCAGTATATAATTAATCTAGTACCTTATAATGATTTTGTTTGTGTACAATAGCAGCAGATGTAAAGATTTGTGTTTTGGGAATTATTGCCCTAACATCAAATTTAATTCTCTCCCCATCCCCCAAAAAAAAAACATAAAGCTGTACTGATTTATTTACCGAGTCTTTTCTTCTTTTCATGGTGAAACATCTTGTTCCAAAGTGAAAACTTTATTTGGATACTACAGCAGCTCTCAGCATACCATACTCTTTGCATTGTGCATTGAGTACTGCTTTGCATTGTGCACCGCTCCTGCTTTGTGCTAATTTTATGCTAATTCCTTCATTTCAATATTAAAAGTCATAGTTGGATAATTTCACACAATGAATCATTGAAAAACACACCATACAAACAACGTGTTTGCGGTTTCAAAGTTGAATGGACATGTACACTACTGAACATGTCTGAAAAGCCGCGAAAGAAACCTGCAGACCTGTAATCCACAAAAAATTCTAGGAAATCCTGTTTTCATCATGAACGTAGCAGAAGTGGGTAAGTACTGTAGTTGTCACTTAATAGCTTTGTAATGAAAGAGGACAGTACATCCGTGAGTGTGATTTTAATGCATTCCTGATGTAACTCTGTTTTTTCTCCTCACTCTGCTAGATCGTGTATCTGATTCCCTCCAGATGTGCCACTCGGTTGCTAGGTTATAGATCAGAGGTCTAAATTTCCTGAAGGCCAATGTGCAAGCAGGGGTTTCCTTCAAATGTTTTCAATTTTGTATATGAAGATATTTTTATGTATTTTAAAGAAATACGTTTGCATGCATTTTTAAGGAGGGTATAAACATGCATGGTATTTATATAGATTTTTATTTCTGGTGTAGACCATTAAGCAAGCCAGGTATCCAGACATATTGGTGAGAATGGAAGCAGGGACATGTGTTTTAAATATGTTTTTCTGATGCAAGTAATTATACCAATTAAGTCCATTAAGACTTTTTCTCTGTGAACGCCAATGAAAAGGGAATTTACTGTCAGAATTTAGGTAATTTGCAATAAAAGCACTTTATTTAATATAAAGAAGTTTGATTCAATGACCAATGAAATTTGATTCAATGTATGTTTAAATATACAACATTACCATGTATTGGCAAAGCAGCATGGAAGATGGATGGATGGATCATATTTAAATATTGTCCATCTGTTGATGTAAAAGTTTATATTTTTACAGTATAATTAAATGTATATTGTTCTATAGTTATTTAAAAATTAGATTTTTGACTGTGTTATTATTATTATTATTATTATTATTTATTTATTTACCTAAAGTACTATTTATCTATTTTTTTTTTTTTTTAAACTCAGAATCTAGGAGTCTGGGATAAGAACATTGGCTTCATTTTGACTGTCATTTACTGTATTATGTTGTGTGAAATGTGTGGCTAATAATTACTAGGATATTTTATGATGAATATAAAACATGGGGGAAAAACAGTTTTGCCTCCAAAAAATGTAGTTTTTTTATATATATATATATATAAAAAACTGTTTTAAAAACTAAACCTAATAAAAGGTATAAGCCTAATAAAATGCAGGGGCAAAGCATATATGCTTTTTTATAAGGAGTTTTCATATTGAGCGTACTGCTAAAGCACGTAACCAAGGTGATGAAAGAATGTGCAGCCTGTTGTTCAGAGCCGAATTGTTTGTTTCAAAAGGGTCTGGAAGTGAAAGGGAATTGGGCTGTTGTGCATTGTGAGGTGCGCTGGACAGTAAGGAGCAGCCTGCTATGCAGTGGCCCCGTCTTCTTTCAAAGGCCCCTTTATTCAACGCAGCCAAGAGTCACCGTGCTAGAATGTTGTTTACAGGAGCCTGGCCTCTAGCTTTAGGTTTTCAGATTAGCTGAGATAATCCTGCCCATAAGTGGCGTCTCCGTGGATTCACAACTTACTTTAAGTCACGGGTTTCCACGTCGCTCGGGGCCCGAGAAAAGAATCGCGTGACGCCTTTGCCATTTACCTGTCGACTTTTATTGTTCTGGTGCTCGAGAGGCCCATGCAGATCGACAGCTAACAAATCGGCGTGGCTCACCGCAGATAAATAGCGTGCTCGGCCCAAATGGAGACAGGAGAAGGCATGTGCCGTCGTGTCTGTAGGGTGTATACCTTATCGTGTTACAAATGATCGCAGACAAAATATGTAGCGTCACGCTAAGTTATAATCGGCTTTCGTGTAAACGCACAGTATACTTTGATGGATGGGGCGACATCGCATATCACACTGCATTCAGCCTTGTTTTTATTTTCATTTCTTGTATGACTTGAGTGCCTTTATATGTTCTGCTGTCTGATCGCGTCGCACGTTACACTGAATGGTACAAATAAGGTTTCCTATGCACTGATGTACAAAAGGCAGATAAAGATTCATGAATCTTAAGGTGTAGTTTCTGTTTTGCATTCCTGATATCTCACACTTTATTTTTGTTTCCGTCTCTCCACAGGGCAGAACTTCACCCTGCGGCAGCTTGGGATAAGCGGGCCGGCCACTCGCAGGGGCCTGGCTTTCTGTGCGGAAATGGGACTCCCCCACCACGGCTACTCGGTGGGTGGAGTCTGCGAGGTGGACGCTGATGCTGAGGGGGTGATGCCCCAGGAGCGGTCCATGCATCTGTGGGGGAGGGGGGTGAAGTCGGGCCGTAGTTCATGCCCTTCGAGCCGCTCGAACTCGGCCCTCACCCTGACCGACACGGAGCTCGAAAACAAGTCCGACAGCGAGAGCGGTGAGTCCGCATCTTTTTATCTCTTAATCCCATTCTGTCCTCCTTGGCACGTCTCAGGCCACGCTGGATCGTCACGGAGATTTCCCTACACGCCCAGACACGTAAACTGATAATTGACAGAGATTTAAGAAGCGTCCAAATTAAAGTGCCAGTTTCACCGGCTAGCCGATACTGTTGTTGTGAATATGAAATTGGCAAGTCTTATTAGCGTGTCAGATTTTTTTGAGCGTGGCTTCCAGACTGGTGGAAGGGGTTTTCCAAGCTGTCAGCGGGTGAAAGAACCAAGTGCTAGCAGATGCTTTTAAGGATTATCGTAGGAGCTTTTCTTTTTTTATTGCTTTTATACTGATGAGGAGACATACACTTCGGATTGATATTACTAATTCATATTATTAACCAGCTATTCTGCTTTGAGATGCACGAGAACTTCAAGTGTGACGGGGGTGGGGGAAAATCAAAAGTTTTGCAAGGCAGATTCATCAAAAAAAAAAAGCAGGATCTTGAGGTGTGAGGTGGGGGACTGGTTAGCAGGGTGCAGGGGTTGGAAGTACAGATATCACCAGGTTTGAACCTTAGATGGTAGATCTGGGCACAGTATTGCAGAAGCTATGAGTAGCAAAGGGGTCGTACACTGTGGAAGCAGAGACAAACTCCACATGTAGAGGTTCTTCAAAGGAAGCATTACTCATTTTGGATTTTTTTTTTTTTTTTATGAAATCATGTGTTTTTTTTATATATATAAAAAAAGATCTGTTTCTATAAACAGATGGATGGATATATTGAGATGGATAGGTAGAGATGGGTGGGTAGATGGATGGATGGATTGATAGATATCCTTTGCTTTTATTCAATTTCATTGATATTTATTGATGGCGCTTTCTATAATTTTTTTTTATGCTCTATGTCTTGGATCTTTGTTAAACACACAAAACCCTTAAGAGATTAAAATGATGAATGCTTTGTTTTTTAATTTTCGTTTTTAATTTTGTTTAATTGTCACTTTTCTATGTTGAAGTTTAATTCTTAAGGGTTTCCATGCATGTTTTTAGTTCAGAGGTGTGTCTGTGATTTAATAAATGAAGCTGCATGCAATTATTATATTTTGAACTGCATTTACTTTTAATTAGTTTTTTTTTATCACAGATGGTATGGCGGTACATTTTATGGCTGTGGTGTGGTAGTTTCTGCACTGAATAGTTGATGGTTAGTAGTTGGACAGCGTGCTTCTCTTTGGATTTTTATTTCTGCGAGCTTCTATTAGCAAAGGAATTAAGATTTAATTAGTTTGCACAGGGCTGCAGCAGTCATACAGCCGTGTTTACCGTATATATCAAAGTAGGGAAATCTCATTGTAACGCTAAACACTTAGGCACAATTCCCAGGAGGTTCTGGTAAGAACTGAACACTGTCACTATTTTATTTATTACTTCCATTCCTGTTTTTAAGGTTTGCTAGGTAACACACAGAAAACGGTAATGTAAATTACATGTTAAGTGTTGCGGCAATTGCGTCTTGGTTTTGAATTTCAGTAATGGAGGCAAACTGAGGTCTTGCATGTCTAGTGTGAATTTTCTGCATTGGGAGAGTTCAGAAGAGCGGCTGCGACAAAGTGTGTGTGTGTGTATGTGGTGTGGGGGGGGGGCTATTACAACAGACATCTGAGACACGGAAGCGCGGAGCTGCAGCAGTGCTGCCCGCGGCCTGCCCCCCCCCCGTCTGACACTGTCACTGAAACCGCTGCCCCCAGTCCACGGAGAATCGGGGAGAGGGGCTTCGGCTGCCCCCCCCTGGCTTTCATATCGGCTTGCTCGGGACGCCGGGGGACCAAACGAGTGACTGGCTGACTTCGATCTCCGCTGAGAGCCGACTCGGTGCCAAGTGTCCTTTAAAAAAAAAAAAACCCGTTTCAAAGCGGACAGTTTCTCTTTTTCTTCGGGCACATGCTTCATGATTTCAGCCGTGTGGCGTGCGATCTGGACCGGGGAAGGGAGAGGCGGTGTCACTTCGGGGCCGTACGTGTGATGCGTGCCGGCAGTGTCGCCTGTGATGCCTCCGAACCCCCCACCCCTTTCAAAGGTGCGAAGCTGTGCGCTGACCTGCTTAAACCCCCCCGCCATCCCGCCCCTCGCCGTCTAATTCCTTTGGAGTCGCTCCTCGGTGCGTCGGGAGAACAGCTTTCTGCTCAGGGATCTTGTTAGTGGGCTTCCCTACTGCGGCTCTTTTATCGCAGCCTGTTTTTATTCTTGTTATTTTAATTATTGAATAAATAATGCAGGGAGAAGCCGGAGCCTGCTGATATCCATATTTGTCGCGGATGCCCGCCATAAATCCCACCTCTTTATTTCTACCGCACTTTAAGAGGTTCTCCTCTGAGGATGACACAGGTATCCCCCCCCCACACACACACATACAGACACTGCCCTCACTTTTCCTGCCTGTACTGGAGAGCGAGTGCTGCGAAGTTCTCGACCGGGCCGCTCTTTCAGGGACCAGCCGCCATGCCGGGCACATGCAGGAACCCGATTACAGCTCGACTTTGATCGTCCCGTCATCATTAATCTTTTCGGTTTAAAGTTCATCTCGCGGCTTGCTTACTTCACATGTTCCTCTAACCAGTAATTCCATACTTTAGATGCTAGTCCAACCAATATGTCCACCATTATGGATGTCTTCGGCTCATTCGAGGATTTTATTGCCATTCATAACCTTACGTTCCTTTTTTTTCCTAACTATGAAAAATGGTCACCTTTATGACTTTTTTTTTTCTCCCCTTCATTTCCAGCCAGCACCGTGAAGCGTTCAGCTCCGCTTCCTCTTAAATGATCTCGGTGTTTTATTCTATAGTGAGTCATTTTGAATTAGTCAGACACTCCTGGGGTGTCAAAACGCTCACGCTCACGGGAAGCACTAATGTGGCCCATGAAAGATTTGAGGATTGCGATCGGTAAGTTATCCTGTATTAGCTGACCAGACAGTCGTCGGGTTTTTTTGCATTAACTGACTTGATAAGGAATAACGCAAAGTAAAAAAAGGACTCCATAGGAGTCGTCCTGTGTGCACCACACATTAAACCCAAGCCCAGCTGGAGAGATCTAGTTGGCTGTGTATTTACAAAACGTATGTCCTTTGCATTCATGCTGGGTGTTCAGTCAGAAAATAGCGCCACAGTTTTGTGCAGTACAAAAAAGGGAGATATAGGTTTAAATTGAGGGGCCAGTTTCCAATTAGATTAATAGCAATACATTACAGTCATGTGACTTTTCTAAATGCAATATACATATTTAACAAATTTCATTTACTCCTAGATTCATGACTACGAGAAAAATAAGTCCTGGAAGGTCAGGCAATGACTATAGGGGACTTTGTCATACTATGAATCATTTTAAAGTAATTGCAGAATAGAATGCATAAGAACTTGGGCCTCATACAGTAAAAATTCCAGTACGTACCTGTTTTTTTTTTTTTTTTTTTTTTAAAACCTCTGCATTGAACAGTTATGCGAGTTCACTTGAATAGTAAGCAAACTACTTTATTCAACTTTATTATTGAGTTAAAGTATAAGTTGGTAAGTAGTTAAGTATTTTCCATTGAATTGGATATTAGTTAGGCAGTTATCCTAATATATAAGAGCATATAACTCTGCGATGGTGAGAATTGCTTTGGGCTTTAGGACAAGAAAGAAGTGGAATTACCCAAAGATTATTCCAGCATGACATTAAGCCGTATTATAGTTTATTACAAACATATCCTCACCTATTTGATAGTACTTTATATAGGTCTTCTGCACTATAAAAAATAAAAATGTTCTAAAATAGTAAATTTTTTATCAATGTGTATTTGAGCCCAGTAGTAAAATCATAAAAATAATGGTGTAACTGACGATTGCGTCTTTAAAAACAATATTAAGATACCTACACTTTAAACTGTTAGTTAGCAAAAATTTTATAAATACACCAAATTGAAATCTATTTATACTGTATAGGGCTGCACGCTAACTATTTAAGCAATATTGAGCTGTATTGATTGACCTCCCCTCGGGGGGGGGGGGGGGGGGGGGGGGGGGGGG
>JAODKF010000018.1:13518654-13529386 GCA_026779585.1 Mormyrus proboscirostris
ACACACACACACACACACACACACGCACACACAGTCTTTGTGGGGACTGTCCCATTTTTATGGGGAAAACCTGTAATCCTAAAAATGATGACCGTAACCCCTAACCCCGCCCTATCTTTAATCATAAGTAACCAAAGTGCAGGACTGTTGACCTTATTAGTTTTTTGACCTTGGTCACAGATTTTTTTAAAACCTGACTTTCCCTTTCTGGGGACAAATAATTGTAACTACACAATTATCCAAGAATTACTCATTATCTACACAAACCATCTAATTAGTTCTGATATGCTAACCTTGGTGCAAAAAAAGTGTGTGCACCAGTGGCCTAAATTCTGGAATCGCCTCGCATTTTTGGCATTGCGCATTAAAAGTTAGTACTCCTATGCTGGCAGTAATGTTTGCTAACAATCGAAGAATGTCACAATATGAAATGTTGAGGTTACATAAGTAATTGGAGCAAAAGTTCTGCAGCCTTAAAAAACCGGAAGTATTTTCACAGCTTTGGTCACTGATACAGGTACTAGGCACATGTACACGTCACTGAGACAGATACAGTCTGTTCTGTTAACCAGAATACAGTTAATGCATGTATATGTCATGCAAATAGGCACACTCTCAAAATTCACTCCCGTTCTGGTACGTTCTTGGATTTCACTGTACAATCTCTAGATAATTTGTTTTTGCTGTATTAATGGTTGTTGGTGGTGATGATGATGATGATGATGATGATGGTGATGATGATGATGATGATAATAATAATAATAATAATAATAATAATAATAATAATAATATAATGTGACTGTGAAGAGCGGCTAGAAGAAAATCAGACTCGTGCTTGGCTCTTGGCTCCGTGTGCTTTATCAAGTCTGCTTGTATGGTTGCCAGAAAAATTCATCATCTGCAAAAGTTCTCCTTTGAGCAGCAAGAAACCATTTAAAGAAGCAGGTGTTTGTATTCATGCATATCCTTATTTTAAGGGTTTTACGTGTGCAGTCAACAACTGAGGCCATCAAGAAATGTTTTTAAAAATATTTTTTTTACTTCATACTTTTCACACTTGTGGCAGTTTTCATTCCACACATTTAAAAGGTAAAAAGTTTTTTTTTTTTTTTTTTTAAATATCAGTAGTATTTATTTTCTAATTTCTAATAGATTATATAACATAACTGAAAAATACCTTTTGTTGTATATAGTTTCATATAAAGAATCTAAAGATTTCCCTGTTGCATTATCACTTTTTATACATAAAAATAGGAGAATTAGGCATGAAATGTGTTTTTTGACATTCAGTTCGTTTTTTAAAACATTGTGGGTTCATGTGAGGCAAGTAGAAGTACTGCCTGATGTAAGGTTTTAAATTATTTTAACGCAGTATGAAGCTTTTCCAACTGCTGACATAGCAAATAATTCATTGCATTTGTTGTGTTGGTCTTTGCTGATACAGTCAAAGCTTTTTTTTTGTGTGTAAAAATAGCAGTCTACATCGGCTTTTTTTTCCGACACTAAAGGTTAGCATTGCTGGTAGTTACAGTGTATTTAATGTCATTCAGCGCGATGATATGTATTCATGTGGCCTTCATGCTGTGGCTTTTAGTGGGGTTACTAATGAAAGAGATGAACAAAGTGTGACTAAAGACATTTACTGGGATATATGTTGGCTACTGGAGATGTTAAGGAGAGGCGAAAGATATTACAACACCTGTGTGATTTTATGTGTCTATAAAGCAGCAGACAAACAGCAGCTAAAAGGCTTTTCTTTGCGCCTAAATTTCCAAGCCTCGTGGAATAAATCAGGAAAACTGTTGAATTAATAATGCAGTAAAAAGAGAAAAATTACAGCATGACAATCCAAAGGCTGTGATATAATATTAAATAATATGTTCATATACACTGAAGAATATTGTCAGCAATATTTGGTCCAGTCATTGGTTAGCTAGACACAAATTCAATACAGATAATTTAGGCGATGCAGGCTGAGATTCTCAATGGAAAATGAGTGATTAAAACCCACTCATGGAGGCTTGGAGTTTTGGCGTAACTGCCTGTTATTTTGCAGTGCAGGAGAGAATACTGAACTGCCTGCACCTTGGGCAAATTTAACATGATGAATGAATTCTGTCCAGCTCACTTTGCAGTAATTGATTGTATGGTGTTTTGCTCTGTTGTTTTTAAAGAAGTGCAGGATTCTTACACCGTCGACCTGATGGGAATGCGTACACCAAATGCCACAATATTAGAAATGTATTTATTATTTATTTGTTTAATTATTTTTAATAATAAGTCACGGTTCCCCCCCCCCCCCCGCCGGACCCCAAATTAATGTCGGTCAAAAAGAGTTATGGGCCGGTTTTAAGCCGTCAAAGTGCTTTGGGGGAAAATTAATGAAAATTGAGATTCATAAATCACCTGTAGTAGTTTATGAAAGAAGTTGAATGGGTAGTTAATTAAAAATGGACTCGGTAAAGCAATGATATTCCAGTTGTGCTACCTACATAAATATTCAGTCAGGACGCTGTTTTCTTACAGTACCAGTAGACTAATTACACTAGTTCACTTCGGTTAGTGACAAGAAAACATGTCAAAAGTCAGTCGGTGGCATTTTCTTATGCTGCCCGTCACCGTAAGACGTAGAGGCCGCATCTCATTGGTTACTTTGTTATATAATGCAGCAATTTGTGGTGCAATTAATCCCACTAATCGTAGTTTGAAGCATCATACTTCACATCTCCATCAGCAATCAGTAAGCAAATTAAATACACATTCTTTATTGACTCTGTGTAAATTGAAATATAAAGTCAAATGTACATATTCAACAATGCTTATCTTCTTTTTTTAGTAAATTTGAAATTGCCCTAATGAAGTTCAGTATTCACAATGAAATGTTTCTTCTTCACAAGAACATTGTACTTCTTATCTTTAAGAGAAGGAATTTTACTTAACACAATGTGTTCCAGTGTTAATCGTAGAAGTTTGTGATTAATACACTAAAGTCAAATTTAAAAACGTATTAAGTACATACAGACTAAAGCTTTAATC
This sequence comes from Mormyrus proboscirostris, assembly GCA_026779585.1. Lineage (NCBI taxonomy): Eukaryota > Metazoa > Chordata > Actinopteri > Osteoglossiformes > Mormyridae > Mormyrus > Mormyrus proboscirostris. The sequence goes on from JAODKF010000018.1 coordinate 13,521,691, forward strand.
TGTTTCACAGTGACCAATTTATTAATAAGGAAATGAAACAAGAGAATTTATGGCTAAAGACACAAAGCTGTGTGTGTGTGTGTGTGTGTGTGTGTGTGTGTGTGTGTGTGTGTGTGCGCGCGCGCGCGCGCGCGTGTGTGTACGTGTGCATGCGTGCGCACAGCAGCTGCAGCACTCCAGCGCCATAATGACCCATCAGATTCCATGTTGGATCACCACTGGCTCACAGATCTGCTAAGGATCTTTTTCTTTTCTCGTTTCATCAGGATGAAAAATGGAAAAGCCGCGTTTCGCCGGACCCCGTGTGACAGCGGGATTGATAATCCCCAGGAGTAGCTGGGAAAGTCGCCGGCTAAACCGGATTGCAGGACCGGGGCATCACTCTCACCGGGTCCGTTTTTTCGGGGGTTTCTGCTGACATTTTGCTCCGTTTGTAATAGAGACCTAACCTTTAAGTGCCGTGTGGACGATGCCATTTTTCATATTGCTCCCTCCGTCTTAAAAGGGTTCCTGGCATATAGATTTAGTAACCGCAGAAAGCAAGGCCAAACCCTGGCCCCTACGGAAGAGTGCACCAGAAACTGCACTGTAATCTATAGGTTTTAGTTGCGGGGGTGGTGTGTAACAGAAATTAGCATATGAAAACAAATAGGACTTTAACGTTGACTCCATTAGGAGTAAATTTAAGTTCAAAAGAGGTTTTGTCTCTTGCACTGAACTCTTAATATCATTGATTGAAATGTGAAACGGCTTTTGTGAGACTAAATAGTGGTTGGAATGGAAGAGTCATTATTGCAGAACTGCACTAATAATACACTAATAAACTCTAAATATATATGTATTTGGACGTGTATGGGCTGAGTGGATGTTAGTTGATACTTATTTATACGCTTAGATGACATCACGTGTTGGTGTCGGTAAGTAGCGTTACAACCTTGGGTAGAATTTCACCGGTGACAGATGCCTGGGTTTCACTTACACGCGAGCTAATGAGTAAACGTCAATGTAGCTTATGAGAGCGTCCATCTGAATATATTACCTCAGATCAGCGGCAAATGTTGGTAAATTGATCCGTATTGTGAATTCCCGCTTTGTCGTGGTGTTTTCAATAAGCTTTGTGAGAAGCACCTTTCCTGAGCAGGTCTGAGAAAAGCGTGGCCTCGGAGACGCTGTAACAGACAGCCTCTTGCTACTAAAGCCTCCCGCGACCGCATCTCTGCGATGACGGCATTAATCCTGCAACGGCTCTCCGATTTTTCATCGTTAGTGAAAATGTTTTCCCAAGCTTAAATCTAGGCTAAAGAGCACTTATTTAGTTACTTTGCGCAGTCATTACAAGTTCCCTGCTTCGCTTCCTGGTGCTGTCCGTTCTCAGATGTACGTAAGTCCTAGTCAGTAGTAGGCAGAGGCACCGTAAAGGGGGGAGGTGGGATGCTTCCTGGAGGCCCTGAAAATTTGGAACAGAATTTGATTGGTCTGGGTTGGGGGGTCCAGTATGATGGGCTTTATGGGGCCCAAAATGACTTGCGACACCCCCGGTAGTGTGCTGTCACCTCCACTGCTCTTTACCATTTCATAGTAAGGATTTGTGGGAAACTGAAGATTATAAGCCTGACAAAATGCTTGGCCAGGGCCCTATCTTTTAATGCAGAAAGCAGCATTCTCTTGGAATGGTTTAATAATGTAAGTGTGCTTTATGCGTGTACTGTTCCCTCTTTACGTACCTAAAGGACAGAGGTAAAGCCCTCAGGTCCTGCTCTTACTGCTCTTACAGCTCTAAGTCATTTTTAACCTCTCAGTGTGGCTCTGGGGGAAATTGGCAGCTATGCAAAAAAAAAAATATACCAATAAAATATACCAATAACACTAATGACGTCCCTGTCATTCCTGAAGTGCCTCCAATTGTGTTTTTTTCCTCTCCGAGATATTTTTTTTCTCCGAATAAAGCCGGGAATGATGTTCTGTCTTTGTTTTATAGTGCACCACAATACGGTTCTTTAAAAGGCAAACGTTTACGTGTAATTTAAGTGGCCAGGCAGACACAGCCATCTTTGTGTCTTTGTATAATGGAAAGTAAGGCAGCACCACGAACGCCGTGCAGTTTGATGGGGGGGGGGCGGGGGCTGTCCTTCCCTTCCCATATTACTCGTAATAATGTTTTTATTATTTATTCCTGGTTTTACAAGTTAACATATAATTAACTTTTAACTTCAGCCCAATGAAAAATAGCTGTGCATATTTCCTGCTTCATTACATGTTCTGTGAAAAATGAATTTTTTTTTTTTTTTTAAGCTCTCAACAATCAATTTTCAGATAGTTAGCAGGAAGTGTTTCACACGGTATAAATTGTGATACATTTGGTGTAATGTTTATCATCCCAGGAATAAATAGTGTTGTCTCAAACAGCTTTGTTACTTTGATTGAAAGTCGTTTGTCAGTTGAGGTGGGGCATGGTGGGCGGGGGGGGGATGAGGGTTAGTCTGAGTTATTCACATATAAAATGGCCTGCAAATGCAATATGGCCAATAATAGAAATTGTATGAATATTTCATTTGTCTGAGTCTGGCAGAAACTGTTTGGTTATTAAGCGAAGAGTGGGGTGCCTGGGACCGGACCCTGCTTGTAATGATGAGCGTTGAGTTTTTAAATTTTATTTGAATATTTGCTTGCTGGAGTTGGGTGTTTTATATATATATTTTTTTTTTTAGATTTTAAAAAATAAATTTTAATATCATGTACATATTTGCCTTTATTATCAGTGCATTTATATGCTGTTATTTTTGTTGGTGTAATTACGGCTCTCGTCGTAAATGGCAGGCTGCTGGCTGAAATCCCTGGACTGTAGTGTTGTGTTCTCATGAAAAGAAATTCTAATAGCTGTGAGAATAAGTGAAGTGCAGTAATGTCAGGTGCTTTGGATAAATGGCCAACACACAGGCCTGCGTCGGCCAGACTTAGGATCCGATCAGCTCTGTCGCAGATCTGAGCTAAGGTGAGATCAGCGAACTCAAGCTGCATCCGTAATCACAGTCCAGCAACACAAAGCGCAGGTATGGGAAGTGATCATCACAAAACGACGCGTTCATCTGGGGAAGCGTACAGGCCGTTCCTCTTGTTAAGCATGAAACATGCTCCTGTGCTTATGAGGGAAGGGGATTGTATCTGCGTATGATGTTTGCATTTCCAAAGCGTCGCATGTTCAGTATCTTACTTTTCAAACAGCCCACATTTAGTCTGCTGCAGCAGCCTTGATTTTGTACCTAAAAAGTAAACGGAACCTCAAGAAAAGACAGGCAGCATAATGACAGCATAAGTCTCATTATTCTGCAGTTATAGCTGGTCACATGTCTGCTGGTCAGAAGTTTCTGTCCATACTATGCTGGCTGGGAGATCTACAAAACATATAAATACATTTTAAATTGTATTGCAGGTAATTGTTCCTTGGTGTCTGCTTATCTCAAGCTGTTAATAATTTATTATTCTACTACCTAACCTATTCAGTCATGACCACTTGATCACATACAGCCTACCTGAGCACAATCATGGAGCCTCTTTGGCCAAATCAGAGAACACAGGCGTGTATCAGAAGTGAATACGATGTTTGCTGTAATGACAGACATTGCCGGTTTGCCATACATCACCGTAATGCAGGCACTACCCGAGTCTGTGATTGTAAACTTTAACGACTGAAGTAGCTTGTATTGCTTATCGCTTGCAATCTCAGGATTGACTCTCGATCGGTCAAAAGATGCTGAAGCTCAGATGATGTATAATAATAATTTAGTGTTTCCATATATTATCATATCGTGAACAGGCCACTGGTGCTCTGTGAAGGAGGGAGGAGACTGAAATCCATGTCACATTTAAATAATCAGATTTCGAAGCTGGACCTTCGGAGATGTTTCTGAAGAGGTGTTTCTGCTCTGGAATGTGAATTAATATGGTTTGTTGTTTGTTCAGTATTGACACTGTAATTCAATATTAAGAATATAAATTATAAATTAACCCTTCTGTGCCCAGTTTTTTCAAATTTCTAATGCACACATTTTCAAGTGCATCCTTTCCAGAACATGGACATATTGATATATTAAGTATCAGTTTAAATGTAAGGATTCATGTTGTTTTGCGAGTTGGTTTGTTTACTTGCAAATAATCTGCTCTTGCATTCTCTGGGTTTCTGTGTTCGGCAGCAAACAGAAGATCCATCGAGACTGAAGTCCAGCACATTATCCTTGATGATATACGAACGAGCGTGCGTTGGGCGTCACCTCGGAACGAGCGTGCATTGGGCGTCACCTCGGAACGAGCGTGCGTTGGGCGTCATCTCGGCCGTTGGTTGTAGCGGACAGTCAGGCCGTCCGTAGTGTGTGCGCCGTCCTGCCAGCTCAGCCTGATTATGTATAATGGGAGCACTGGGGTTGCCACTTCCTCTTGTCTCCACGCCGTCCATTGTCTCTCCCTGTGATTTTCTCTGTGTTAAAAGGCATTGAAGAGATGGCAAATCACCTGCTCCATTTAACTGTCCTGTAATAGCAGCCCTGGTGCCCTGCTTCTGGACCTCTGTGTCTAAGCTGTCATAAAGCAGAAGGAACTCTGATTAACTCCAATTGGGACTGTGGTCCTCTCATCTTCTGTGATTATTATTGTCATGTAGGCCTTCGGAAAAGTTCAATTAGAAATTGCTGCATGGCCATTTTTTGTTTGAGAGAAAAAACAATTTACTTTAGATTCACACCACGGGCTGCATAACAGAGGTGAGTTTGCTATGAATCCATATAAATTTTAAAATATTTATTTGATTTTTCTCACTTTCTCACTCTCATTCATTCACTTTTCGCACTTTGCGTCTTTATCCATGTGGGAAACAAGGTCGACTCTAAATGGCTGTTTATTAGATGCAGGATTCCCAGAATCCCCCCCTCCTCCATCTTAGTCTCTCTCTCTCACACACACACACACACACACACACACACACACTCACACCCCAGGGAGCCTGCCAAAATCCCCTCAGAGCCCCCCCGCTGCTCTGCCTAATGCCCACATAATCCATATGTGAAGAGCAGCTGGAGAAACACCAGTGAGCTCATATAGAAGAAGATAAGCACTCTCTCTCCAGAGATCTGCGTCTGTGGACTTTCTCTGTGCATAAAATTGTATGTAAACATCAATAATAAAGTAAACAGTATTATTTTCCCAGGAACTTGCTGAAAGGAAGCGGGCTTTGCTGTTAATTTCGGCATCTGAAAGGGAAACGTGTTGTATTTCTGATACGGGATCAGTTTGGCGCGGGCAGAGCCCAGTAGGTGCTGCGAATGACTGCGTTTGCGTGCTCTGCCTTTCGTCAGGTGGAAACAATCACGCCGGCTGTAGGTGGTCCTTTTTTTCAGGGGCACAGACAGACGATATTACAGACACGCACCATTACTTTGCCAGACAGCTATGAAAAGTTGCATATATGTGGCTTTATTGCTTAGTTCGTAAACACTGTGCTCAAATTGTAACTCCCTGCTAAGTAAGTCTAGTATATCTATCTATCTATCTATCTATCTGTGTGTGTGTGTATATAATATATGAGTCATTATTTGATGCAACGCATACCTCTGCATTCGGCCAAAATATGGCAGTATTAGACAGGATTGCAAATATTAGCTAAAGGTACATTCACAGATAATAAATGTGGACAGGGAGGGTGAAGCCGCCTTGAGGAGATAAATATTGACTCATGGTCTACCAGCCTTTCGACTCTGGATCATCTTGAAATATCTTTATCAAAAATAATATCCAGCGGCAGCGTGATGCCAGCATGGAGGGGCAGCTAAGGTACTGTGGTACCTTTGGTGTGTCGCCATTAATCTAGCAAACTTCTTTAAATTTGCATTTAAATATGGGGACTAACAATTATTGCTTATTTCTCTTAAACTGTTTTCTTTTGGTGTTTACCGATGCTCCTACTCTGAGATGGTGACAGGATGTCGTCATCACTTATAGCTGTACAAAACAGCCATAAGTTCACAGCTGGCTATTCTGTCTGTGTTTGTTATGAAGTCAGATGATCTCTTTGGTCATCCTTCTCCCCTGGAACACTTGGAGCTCATACAGCACTTGCGGTCTTGCTACCAGGTGATTCCGCTGTTATTGAACACCGCTGTTCTGGGCACGATGCGGCAAAAGCAAAGCCGTCCAGAGGCCGGTCACAAAGTTACATATGTCCCTAGGCAAGGCTTGCAACACTGTCCCTGCTATGACAGCTGCCCTTAAATCAGGGACAATTAAGGGCTGTGGGACTATCTTTCAAATATAAAGCCACCCTTCTTATAGAGTAAGAAAAAAGAGGTTTCCATGGTATCTCTGCTTCAGAGTTCTGAAGCCTAAAAATCATTCATAAACAGACGCAAGAATTTTCGTATCTGCTTGAATCTGTTTTGAATATGTAACAGCGACAAGAAGAGCAGATACACCTTGATTTTGACTTTGTGTATGGTTGCACTTTAGGTAGCGCCAGTATCATTGTTAGAGGGCTGAAAAGCATTTTAAAAATTGCACCTTATCTCAGAACAATAATGTATATATTTTAAGCATTTAGAGAACTAGCATTAAGGCTATTACACTTAGATTTTATCACGTGTTAACAACAGCCTTCAACTTTAAAACAAATAATAAAAAAACGCATTATTAAATTGCCATAAAATTACACTAAACTGTATTTCATTAAATGCTGAAAATGCCCTGTTATTTCATTATACTATTTATTTAAAAAGGAAAACAAACGTAATTCAGGTGTACGGGGCATGGAGACGGAGGGAAAAAAAGATTGGGATTGTTATATTTTTTTTAACATTAACATGAACGGTCGCATTTATTATTTTGGTAGAGTGCCGTTTGTATGCACCTTTCTGCATTTCCTGTGTGTGTAACCGTGTTATCGACTGGTGAATATTCTGTGATTTAATATAGATGTTTGATTTGAGGTTTCGTCGTGCTGAAACTCGGCGCATTTTTTTATGATGTCAAGCAGCCTCAGCAGCCTTTCTTTGGTGGGGGGGGGGTTGTTGGTGGTGGTATGTTTTGAAGACAAGCGCAAGACTCCCAGTGGTTAAGGGAGGTAGTTTCCAGCCCCCCAGCCCTCTCCCTTTCCCCTCTCAGTCCGCCCCCTCCCTGCCTGCCTGCCTCCCTGCCTCCCTCCCCTGCTGGGTGTAAACAGACACAGCTCAGCCTATCCTGTGTGATCGCCGCTCTGCGCCGCGCCGGGGACCGGAGTCTGTAACGCGATACACCACAGAGTGCTTAAACTTACCAGCGCCGCGCAGGGACGGGGGAACGAGAGGCGAGCCGGGGAGGACTGCCGAGTCGAGGTGCGGGTCCCAGTCCGGTCGGGATGAGCTGGACTCTTTGGCTGGTCAGTGAAGTAGCCGCTTGAAACTGCGAGCCGTTTTCCTCCCCCCGCAGTGAGGGTATGTATGTGGAATGGGAGGCGGAGGAGGGAGCTTTTAAATCAAGCCCTGCAACTTCGCTGCCTTGCGAACTGAAGAGGTGATCTCATTTAAGCCGTTTTCTGCCAAGGTAATTGCACAACTGCTCTCCTACTAATTAACTGCGGAGGATAACTTATATTTTTATGTTGTGTGTGTGTGTGTGTGTATCTGCTTACTAATCCCCTCCTTAAAAGTGCGCTGGTACCAGGAGATGCAAAAACGCT
>JAODKF010000018.1:13550588-13563853 GCA_026779585.1 Mormyrus proboscirostris
CCCCCCCCCCCCCCCCCCCCCGATCCTGATTTGGATAAACAGGAAGAAAGTGGATGGACTTTTTTTTTTTTTTTTAATTACACTTTAAAGTATCTTTTTTTAAAATACCATAATCAGGGAGGTAGTTCTTTGCAATTCAGTAAATAATATAATAAGGGTACACTGTGTATATTAATGTGCCGGGATGATTACCATAATGTGCCTGTTAAAAACAAGTCACTTTTACAGGACCTGGGGGAAACATCATGGCTCTTTGTAAATAACACGGTCTGGTAACCGTTTAAGATACAAAGCAACTGTATCTTAAAAAAAAAAAAAAAAAAAAAAAATCAACATACCATTCATTAATTTGATTATAACTTACTTTCCGGAGAGTTAGATTTCTAACTAATCAGATCATTCTAAGTTTCCCTTCTTTGTTGGGGGATAAAACTAAAGATGTTTAACCATGTCACAACAGACAAGAGGGTGGGTTGAAAGGCTGTTCTCAGGCTTTTCTGATGGCACATGCACAAGCAGTGGAGGCTTCTAGAAAGGTGGGGAGATGCGATGAGGCAGTAGCTCGGTATGCAGATGCTCTGATCTGGAGGCGCTGTGGAAATATGGGTTAACTGTGCACATTTAGGTAATGTGCATTCTGTTTGCTTTAACACTTCCACTGTCAAATAAATTAATTATGTTAGTTCTTAATGTCATAAGTGAGAGAAATTGGGCCACACAGAATACCTGATATTTTGTAAATGAGCTGTGTCAACCATGTGATTAAATGCATGTTAATTGCTGAGACCTGACTGCTTGCAGATTGCGTGCAAAGGCAAACAGTATATTTTCTAATTTTATTTGTAGTATTCTAAAAATTCTTTCCCTTGTATCCAGTACCGCAAAGCTGAAGGATTTCCTGGTTCGCAATTTTAATATTTCTTTTTCCAACTTTCTTTTCGCAATTTAAATCCAGGATGTAAGTGAAACTGTGAAGGGAAAAAATGTGCTCGACTTCTCCGGATAAACGCGCTAAAATTCGGTACTATGAATTAGGGGGGTCCAAGCGCATTATGATTCTCAGTACTTGAGTTTGCACATGAGATTTGTTTAGAGGCTTCTCTAAAAGGCTGCAATCACGAAAGTCGTCCCCAGAGACTGAAGTAAGGTGTGTGGTTCACTGATGATGCCGTTGGCATCATAACTGTGTCTGACTAGGGGGGGGGTGGGTGCATTTAACTTCATCTCGATCTCTGGTGTTTTAGAGCCGGAGCTGTTCTCAAGAGCAGCTTAAACATTTTATCACAGTATTGAAGCTAGTTCAGGATCATCAAAATTTTCTTTCATTTACTTTTAATTTAGTTCATTCAGCATCGTCTCAGGCATTTTATGTTTATATTATTTTTCCTGAAATGTTTTCTGAGTTTCTTTATTACTGTTTAGTTCATTTCTGATTATTCCCTTTTCCTTAGGTTCTCCCATGCCATCCTCCTTACCCACTCCATCAGTCACTGAGCATTCACACTCCCAACCTCCATCACCCAATCTCCATGACAACCAGAGGCAGTTGATAAGTTCTGACTCTGGTCAACCAGTTCAGGAGTCAGATGATGAGTACACAGCCAGCCAGTGTTTACCACTAGCACAAGGCCGAGTTTCTGCTTGTGATGGTAAGGTAACGCTCTCAGGTTTGTTGCATGGCATTGTATTTTTTCCTTTCTTTCCTTTTTTTCTTAATTATAATGTTGACTTGTTCATGTTTTTGGGGTTAAGAATAATGTATAAAACACAAGGAAGCATTAAAATGGATATTTAACTTAAATACATCAGTTTAAAAGATTGAAAGTCTGTGTATACAAATGAAATTCCTAAGCCTTCAAAGCTGGACGTGTGGACGTCCAGTCAGGATACACGAGGTGTGCTAAAAATCCACATGGTCATGCCTGTTCCAGACTGCTGAAATACACCGTTCTGTGTGGGAGTTTTCCCCAAGGACAAATAAAGTACAGCCCAAATGATTCAAACAAAGCCTGAACGTCTAATGACCTGAGAGAAACATTTTCTGTTTTTAGCCAAGCTGAAAAATCGCATTAGTGCCCTTGGCGATGTTTCTTTGACATACTGAAGTGTTACTTTTTTCTTCAGTACACAGATATCAGCTTATTCGTTTTAAATATCAATGGCTGTTAATTGACTGTATGACAGCTTTTATTAGTTTATCCTTCAGTGTTTCAAATAATATTTATCATTCACTTTGAAGCTAAAATTGAATATTTTCAGTGTTGCTTTTAATGCCCAGCTTTTAGATGTCTTTGAGTTTTAAATTACCTCTAATTTGGTACCAGGGATAAAATTATAATCTACATTTTGCAGTTATTACAATTGAAAGGAATGTCTCAGAGTGGATGTTATGAATGAGGTGGGTGATCCTCCGTGTTTCATGTTCACAACACAACTCTTCAAGGTTCAGCTGGCACACAGACTCTCTTTAATTGCACAAATTGTCAAGAGTTTATTACAATTATAAAATTTTGAAGGATTCTTCGTCAAATTCATACCTTGCAGAACTCTGAGGCTTTATGGCAGGGCTCTTCAAATGTGGCCGTCGACTCCAAATCCAGGCCATGTTTTCAGTTCTTCCAGGTACTTGGTTAAATAATTACTAATTCTGATTGGCCACAGAGGCCAGGTAGTCCTGGTTCACAGGGAAAGGGAAGCTGAAAACGGTTAGTTGTCATTGGGGATGTAACGAAACAGTCAACTCACTATTCGATACAGTTCACGATTCTGAATTCACGGTACGATTTTCTCACGAGTTTTTAACAGAATGAGCTACAGACAAAATTATTCAAAAACATTCCTTTATCCCAAATCAAAATAATAAAAAAAAAAAATCTTCAAATAACTAAACAGTAATGCTTTACATTAACTGCACCTTCATAATGCTTTTATATTGCATTAATAAAACGTTCAGTACACCTTCATAATGTTTTCACTAAGTATTCCGAAATATTCATAAACATCATGCATGTATACCGTTACATCCTAACATCCCTTAACAGCTGTAATATACAGTAATAACAAATATTATATAAATAATATTATAATTCTATAATCATGTAATGTTTATTAATGTATATTAATTAAAGATGTTAAGGGATGTTAGGATGTTAAAGTGTACTAATAATAATCACAACTTTATTGATCCCTGTGGGGAAATTCTTTTTTACGCCTCCCTCAACTTGCTGTCCGCGAAGGGCTGCCACCTGTTGGGGCGCCCAGGGAGCTGGAGGTTAAGGGTCAAGGACCTGCAGACATGCTGAGGCTGGGTTTGAACCTGCGACCTTGTGATTACAGGCACACAGGCTTAGCCCACTGAGCCACATGCTGCCCCCACTTGCAAGCTGCTTATGAATATTCTATGAATGCATTATGAAGGTGCACTGAATGGTCAATAAATGCATAATAAATGCATTATGAAGGTGCACTTAATATAAAGCGTTACCAAATAAACTAAGGCTTGCATGTGCAGCTTTTTAGCGTGGTTTGCCCTTTTAATAATCTTCGCTATGGCGGTGGTGAATTGAGCTCACTGTGGTGCCGGTGGACATGTAGAAGCATGCTCGTTGTGCTATTTGTGTATGTTATCAGTCTTTTACAATGTTTGCACGTAGTTTGTATCTTGTCTGTGATTTTCTCGCCGTTTTCGTAATTACCGGAAAGCTAAAATTCTGCCACACCACCGATTTTAAGATCGGGCAGTTTGTCCTCAATTTCATCTCACGTTTGGTCAAAACCAAAAACTAGCATACAACGTCGATGTGAATACGCATGACATCTGACCTGAAACTGATGTTGTGAAATCAAATGTAATATTACGCCATTTTTCTTTTGTTTAGTAAAGTACCGTGAAGTACTCCTAAAGTAGCGATTCATTTTCCACATCAGCCGGTTTAAATCGTCATACATTTACATTGATTTTTAACTGATTTGCGATTCATCGTTACATGCCTAGTTGTCATTGACGCAGTGCACAACAACAAAATGTGTCCTCCGCATTTAACAGGTCAGCTAAGTCAGCACCCAGGGAGCAGTGCTTGGGGGCAGTACCTTGCTCGAGGTACCTTAGTGGTACTTCGCTAGTCGATGATTCGAACCAGCAAGCTTTCGATTACAAGTGCACTTCCCTAACCATCAGGCCACACTGCTAAAGCAAATCAGTTGCGCGCTATATATTATAAGTACCTATTACAGACTAGTTAGACTCAGACAAAATGTACATTGAATATGTAAGAGAGCCCAGCCTGATTTAGTGTAGAATCGGAATCATTAACAACCACAAGCTCCCGGCAAGGCATATGATTAGCTCGCTGTGTTAAAAATCCCTGCGTACAGATTAGGGAACCAATTAATCTGATCCGGGTCGACATGACCTTTGTAGCAAACTCACAAGGGCTCAGGGAGCGCTATGCTCACAAACCTGCTGCTTTTTGTGTGACAGTAAGTAACGTACAAAAGTGTAATGTGTCTGGGTTTTAAAGTGGTCATGTTAGTGGTATTATCTGGCTTATCATGCTCTAGCTGTCTCTAGGATTTAAGTCAGACTGCTATTCACTGTAACTGAAATTCTCTCGCAGAATCTTTAAAAGGCTTTACAATTATAATTGTAAGCCGGATTTTTTTTATATATCCACACACATGCATATCTGCCTAAAATGCATTTAAGATACAATGTATTTAATATAAGGAACAAAACAACCTAATCTTACATTAGGGGATACTAGACTTGGATTTAAGAGATCACTAATGTATAGCGACAGTTGTTGGCTTATGTAGGCTTTTTGGCTGTTCATTTTCCAACCTACAGTACAACACTAATGTGTTAGGGGTAACCTCTCTCTCTGCTGCCCTTGAAAGCATGCTCCCCCCATTTTCTCCTTAAGGTAGCAACAGGTTTCATTCCCCCGGACTGAGAAGAGGAAGACCTAAATGGGTTTCTTCCTAATTAGAAATCAGACTTCTCCATGTCACAGAGGTTGCGTGCCTGACCACCGTGACGCGGGTCTCTGAGGGCGCCCTGCTTGAAGTGGCGCCGCATTTAGGCCACGGGGCAATTTGTTTGTTTGTTTCAGCAAGCCGGGCGCTGCCGAAGAGCTCGTCGGGCCGCCGCACGGCGCACTTCTCCCACCATCTCTTCTGACACGTATCTTATTGTCAATGACCCTATTAAGGACTCAAGTCAAGTACTAACTCTGTTGTAGCCGAGTGCTGAGATCGGAGCGGCCCGGCCTGTCGGCTTGTCGGCCCTATTCTTCAGCGAGGATTACTATTGTCAGATGCAGTAGGCATGAAAGCGCCAATTTTACAGCGCAAAAATTCCAATAACGTTTACTGTGGCCGGCCGAGATTGAAACACACGTCGGTGCTCCTCAGTGCCGCTCGTTGGAGCATCAGCTTCTCGGGCAACCGGCCAATTTATCTCGTTATTTATTTATTTTCTAAGCTAGTCATGCGGGGAAAAAAATGAGGAAGATATATTTTTAAATTAAAAAAATGCAATAGTATGTTAGGGCGTCAGCATTCTGTTCGCACTTTTGAAAATGCTCAGCATGCAAACTAGAATGATTAGGACTGCCTCTGATCTGGAACCACAATGCACAATCCGCCGCTGTCACTTTGCATCAAGCAGCGATTGTGTCAGTTCTGCGAGCGAAACACAAATGCTAATTGCTTTCTGAATAGATCAGGAAGAGTTGAAGCCTTTTGTATTTCCTAAGCTAAAAGCTTATCTGCTCCTTTCTGTTTAGCTTGGATTCCCCATCCAAAATCAATTTTCAGATACCACCGCATGATGTAATGTGTAACACTTTATTATTGTGTTTAATGTCAGCTTGGGTTTACAAATTCTAATGTTGTGAAACAGAAGAGCATTTTTTTGTGATACTTTTCAGGTAGGTTTTTTGATCATTGATATGCTGTATGAGCCTTAAATTGATCCTTTGTTTATCAGTCAGCCTTATTAAGTCCCTGAGACATTAAGTTCTGTACTTCAGCTGTTCATAAGCTGGAAAATTTACCAAAGCAATTTAAGCAAAGGCAGGATGAAAGATATGAGATATGAACCTTCAGTTATCAAGCGACAGTATTTGTATTTTTATATTTTGGGGGGGGGCTGACCAAAGACTGCTGAGTCATGAAACGGGTTTCAGGCAAAGAGCATATTTTATGTTTCCGCTGGCCAATGTTGCCAGAGGAATGTGCACTAGTGTGTACTATGAATAATGCATAGTGATTTAATGGTTTGTCATTGTGAATGGAGTTGGAAAGTGAGCAGTAGCAGAGACTGATCATGTGGAATTTGGGGCTTCAGAGAATTTCCTCCCAGTGTGAGCTTGAGATTGCTGTAGAAGAAATACATTTTAAAGTTATTTTAACTAAAGAAGTCCAGTAAAAAATGTTGATGTGACCTTTTTCTATGGAGTCCTCGTGGCTTCGTGGTGTCACTCTGCCTCTGTCCTCGTGTCCTCAGTGTCACTACCTCTGTTCTTGTAGCCTCACGGTGTCACTCTGCCTCTGTCCTCTTGGTCACATGGTGACACTGTACCTCTGTCCTCTTGGATACATGGTGTCACTTTGCTTCTGTCCTTTTGGTCACATGGTGTCACTTTGCCTCTGTCCTCTTGGTCACATGGTGACCCTGTACCTCTGTCCTCTTGGATACATGGTGTCACTTTGCCTTTGTCCTTTTGGTTACATGGTGACACTGTACCTCTGTCCTTTTGGTCACATGGTGACACTGTACCTCTGTCCTTTTGGTCACATGGTGACACTGTACCTCTGTCCTCTTGGATACATGGTGTCACTTTGCCTTTGTCCTTTTGGTTACATGGTGACACTGTACCTCTGTCCTTTTGGTCACATGGTGACACTGTACCTCTGTCCTTTTGGTCACATGGTGACACTGTGCCTCTGTCCTCATTGACTCACGGTGTCACTGTGCCTCTGTCCTCATTGACTCACGGTGTCACTGTGCCTCTGTCCTCATTGACTCACGGTGTCACCATGCCTCTGTCCTCATTGACTCACGGTGTCACCGTGCCTCTGTCCTCATTGACTCACGGTGTCACTGTGCCTCTGTCCCCTTGCTCTCAGTGGTGTCACTGTTCCTCTGTTTTCATCGCCTTCACATTGTCACTCTGCCTCTTTCCTCATGGCCTCACGGTATTACTGTGCCTGTGTCCTCATGGGCCTGACACTTCCTCATCACATTTTCATGGTGCCTGTGTCCTCAGTCTCATGGTGTCTATGTACTGTGTCCTCAGGTGCCTGTGTCCTGCCCCCCTCACAGTTTTATGGTGTATTTGTTATTTGATCCAACATCCAGTCTCCTAACAGTCATTCCGTGTCGGTTTTCTGTCTTAAATCATCTCACTTTGCCTGTGTCCTGCATCTTCATGAACACAGTGCTTTTGTCCTAATGTCCTCTAGACATCTTGTCTATTTATGGTCATACGGTGCCTTTGTCCTGCATCCTCCCAGTCTCACAGTGCTTATGTCCCCTTGACATCCAATCTCCTCTTGATCTTCACAGTGTCTGTGTACTGCTTCCTTATGGTCTCCCAGTGCCTTTGTCTTCCATCTTCACAGTCTCTTGGTGCTGGTTTGGTCTCCTCTCCATACCTCAGATCTCCTCTCTCCCCTAGATGTCCTGTCTCCTCATGTTGCCTGTATCTCACGCCTTTATGTTCTTACAGTGTCCTCACAGCCCCAGTTTCACCCTGATGTCACTGTTTGTCAAATGTGGGACAAGGTAAATAATCCAAAGACAAGTAATGGTACATCACTTGTAAGGTTGCAAATAAATTAATGTCCTTAGGATAGACAACCAATACTCCATCTTGTTTGTGTGTGAGTCAGCAGTGATATTCGTCAGTGTTTGCTGGATTGTTTGTCAGCAAGATTGACACCTTTCTGTTTTCCTTCCTACACATTTTTCCCTGCAGTAGCTGTGATTTATGCCCGGTCACACGGCTAACTTCACTTTGCCACTAAACTCGCATGATTATTTTCAAACTGCTGAGTCAGTGATCTGTGCATGCAGCGGTGTCTGCCTATTGACGAATCAGCGACACATTTGTGTTTTTTTATGTTATGCTTATGCGCATCATACGATTATTTATACTACGCTTAGACACGTAATGTCTAAGTTAAATGCTGCTGAGGATTCTAGAACGTTGTCCTGATAAATTTTAAAGTTCTGTCCTGAACTTTTATTGATATAGACGTTTTGACATTGTGAATATGAATGTTCACTGAAGGTTCTACAAATAACTTTTTTTAGCCACGTATACAATTACCCTGCAATGGCTCAGCCTCCAAAATGTGTTGTACCCCTTTACCGTCTGCTGTCTGGGATAAGCTCCAAGCGTAGGCTGAACATGAATGGATGGATACATGTATGTTTAGATGGATGGATATACTGAACAAGACCCCATCCCTTAAGACAAGCTGCTTTGCAAAATTCTAACAAATATGTAAAATGAACTCTTGCTTTACCTAATATATGATTTTTAAATTCTTAAATGTGTAAGTATATTTGCAAGCTTGTTAAGTTGGGTATTTTGTGTAAGTGCATTTTAGAAACGCTTTTTCTCATTCTTTCGGCATTTGGGAGAACTATCGAAGTGCATCCAGGTGTTGTTTACCATCGCACGTGTAATAGACTATAAAGACAAAACGGGAACATTGTACATCTAAATGAGAAGGATTAGGAAACACCAGCTGGAATCTAAATCATGGTCCATCTCCAGACGACAGACCCCCGCCGTAGCTGCGCTCCACCCGTCCATGTGTGTGACTCCCTTGCGTGGAGAGTGGACGGGGATCGGCAGAGATGCCCATTCGGGGGGCATCGACATGCAGGGAAGTTCCTTTAGAGTGTGACAAAGCTTTTGATGGAAGTTCTGTTCTGGGCTGATATCCAGATGGTCTTGAGGACTAGCTCTGTTCCACTGACATGCACATAGTTTTAACTAGAAGTGATTAAAAATGAAAACTCTTTAAAAGCGTTAGGCAGTCAGAAAATGTTTAAAGCCTTATCTGTATATTTGCTCAGGGGGAAAAAAAGTTACATGAGAATTTATGTGAATTACCAGCAGCACAATAAAAAAAAAAATATTTGCTGTATCTTCCGCTCTCCAAAAAGTTACTGATATCTTGCTGGATGGCAAGAACATCACCGTTGCAGTTCCCTGTCCTCTCCTCAGGGGTACCTGAGACGCTCCATGTATTACTTAAATTTCATCAAGATTGTTTAAAACAATGTTTTTGACTTTTCTGCAGTACGGTGTGTGTCTGTAAAATTTTACAGAATAGTGGCGTTTCGGTTGTAACCGTCGCTTAATTGCTGGCTAATAGGAAAAGTAACAGCGAGCAGGGTGGCGGCTAATGACGTGTGGCAGCACAGGAAATGATGCGCTGTGTAAGTAATATACTGTGTTCAGGCCTTGTTAATGTTCGGGCTGCTCTCATTAAGTAAGAAAATCATCCGGACTATATAAAACCAACTGAAGTCGTTGAGGCTGCTGTAGCTAATTAATCATTTAGTCAGGGTTAAGTAAATCATGTCATACGCATGCTGTTATGAACACAGCACGCAACATGTTAAATGACTGATCTGTGATGACATCTTTGTAATTGCTTGTACCCCAGTGTGGTATCTGAAACGCCCCCCTTAACAACGGCTATCTCGTCGAATGGCTCCATTGTGGACGTTTTTTAATCAACATTAGAAGACCGATATGTGAATCCATTAAAAGATTATCTTCTATTTTATGTTTAATTAATGTACAGTTATGGCTTTTGCTAAATATTCCAAAAGCATCACCCAGAAGGAATATGGACAGTTTCATTAATAAATGTCATAACCTTGTGATATTTAGCCATTATAAATAGCAAAGTACCCATATATTTGAGAAATATAGATCATGATTTGAAAAACAATGAATTTAGCTCAGATTTTACGAGTTGTGGGTTTTTGTGCTGTGTTGCCGCTTTCAGTGCGTTTTCGCTTTGTTTCGGAAATTAGTGCTTGGTCGGAAACTAAATAACACTCCTTGAAACCTTAACTCTGATTTGATTGTAGGCGATGATAGTGTTTCTGTGCTTTGCAAACGTCGATAGCCACATCTCTGTTTTTTTAATAACGACATCTGGGTATGGGAGAGTGGGCGGCAGGTCAAACGCCAGGCGGGAAGAAACAGCGTCAAGGAGGAACGGCCGTCAGCGAGGCGCCCCGAGCGGAGAATGGCGTTTTCCCTGCTCCGTGGCACAAATCTGTCAGCCTGGGCTTTTTCTGGATCTCTTCATGGGGAATTTCCAATTCCGTCCGGGTCCCCTGACCAGAGGACGCTATAGTCTGCCAAGCGTAAAGTCAATGTCCCTACTCTTTCGCACAGAAAAGGTTTTTGTGTTCCTTTTCTTGGTGACAGTTGTAAAGGTCCTTTTATGGCTGGGCTGGACGTGAAATAAACCCTGGAAATGGGGCTCATGTCTAATGTTGTTTAGGGGTCAAGGCGACCCGTTTCCCGGACCGTCGGCACGCCGCTGCTCGTGTTCCTGCAGCAGTCGCAGCTTCCCGCACTGACTCAGCAGCTCCGGGCTTCACGGACTAAGCGCAGGTTTGGGACAGAGATTTATATCGCGGTAGAAAGCCTTTCAAGTATAAACACGGGCAGGGCCGATGAAAGGAGACTTTACAGCAGTTAAACCTAATCTTCTGTATCCCTGTCAGCCGTGCATTGATGAGATAAACTGTACCGTGGGTTTCTTCTGGGCGACACTGTTAGGGGCATGTGTGTTGCTATGAGAAATACTCCATGGAGTAAAGGAGAAATTAGCGTGAAATTAGCACACAGCCTCACTCTGCGGGCGCTCTGTCCAGGCAGTCATCTTCAGGCCAAGCGGCTCCCCGTATTCAGGTGCGACTTCATGAATTTCGGAACTATGACTGATTTATGACCCTTAACTTTACATGGACTGGGAGATGTTTCGAGTACAGGGTATCGACTGTATTATGAAACATTTATGGCCTTTTGAAAGATTTTTTTTTTTTTTTTATCCTCTTAGAATGCTAGACACACATCGCTATAGCCATTCATTTTATTATCAGGAACTCGTATGGAGTCAGACTTTGGAAGCATGCTTCCAAAGACAGTTGTACTTGAATTCTTAATAATTTAGGATTGGATAATTCCCTTTTAAGGTTGTTAATCTGTGACCTCCATTTGTCCATTTGTCAGACAGAATTATCCATTACAGTGGATGAGTTACCAGATGGTTTAACTCGATAGCTAGATCATATTGAATACGGGCTCTTAAGCTGCGCACATGATCTTAGCCCTACAGTGCAACAGCCAAGGGTCATAGTTTACCTTATTTGTACACCTCAATTATTGTAAAGACCATTGACTGTAATTTCTAAGCAAGAGAGAGAATCTGCCCAGGTCCGTCGGGATCCGCAATATAATTTTGCTTTGTTTTTCTCTAATTGCATCCTGCTCCCTGTGAGAAAGTGCCTTGTTCTCTCTAATGACGTGTCCCCCCCCCCCCCGTCATGCGTCTCGGAGAGGACCCAGGCAGCTCCGCGGCGTTCCGATCTGCGGCGCGCCCGCCGTATTTTCCGACAGACGAGCGCCGCCCCCAACGTGCGACAGAGAAACGGCGCGTTATGAAACCATATCTATCTGATGAACTCCCCGCCGCACCATGACAGCGGTATTGTCCTTCCCGGCACCGTCGCAGTGGTTCAGTGACAAGCAGCTGCATCTTGGGAAACACTCTGTCGCCCCTCTAGCCTTTAAACAAAGACACAGAAGCGGCATCTCTGCTGCTACCAGCATTTCGACCATAATTTTTTTTTCTTTTTTTATGGACGTCTGATTGCTATGGCAACTGAGTATTCGGAGGCGTGTCCGCAGAGCCCGGGCCGATCCTGTAGTCGCGTTCTTGAGCAAAAGACCTCCAGAAATGGCGAATTCGCGAAGCGCGTGTGAAGGAAGCACTCAGAGCCTTTGTGGGATGCGAGCGTTTGGGCTGGACGGTGGGATTCATACCTAATGCAGAGAGTAAATTGCTCTTTCATGGTCCTCGTCTCCTCTAACGGAGATCGAAGCACCTGTGGGACTCTGTGATATTACTCTAAAGGCTCCCCTCTGTAGTGCAGCTTCTGCCCGCTAACGGCGTGCAGGCCCGCAGCTTCAGGCGCATTTTTGTGACCTACTTTCAATTACAGGGAAGCAAACGGAGAAGAAAATTTGCTAGCAGTTTCCATGAAAACCCACAGCATAAGACATGAATTATATACGCAACCATAAAACACGAAAGCGTGAGGATATTTATATAACGCTGTAATGCGTGACTGAAATGGACATGGGTCCATAAATAAATGTTGTTATAAGCATTAAGAAATATATAACTATTCTAGGGTTTACGTATTTCGTATTAATATATCATTCAGATCATTCAGTATTAGTTGGGATCATGTTTTTGTCTAATTAAGCTCACGTTGTGGATGAAAACGTTTGCTGTAATTAATTCAACCACGATCTTTTGTTATAGAAGATGTCCAAGGAGGGGATGTGATTTGAACATGTTGTTCAAATTGTGAATCGAACCAAAAAAATAAAATGCCCTGACATTTATGAAGACGGGCACTGGTAAAATTGCTCCCTAAAACTGCAATTGATATATATTATTGTCAGCATTAAGAACCAAATGACAAAGGGTGTAATTCCAGCCACGGCATGCAATATCAAGCAAAAAAACCGTTAGAACAAGCATGACAACTTGACATCGAGAAATTATGTGACAGGCCTATCCATCTCGGTCCAATTTCAAAGTAGACCTCATAAAACAGACAGCTGTTTTGTCCACTGTGGCCCCCTCCTGGTGGCTGACATGATCCTGAGGGTACAGGACCATTTGGGATTGTTTTACATCCCCCCCCCCCCACACATGCACATTACACTGTAGATGGTCACAGGTTGGGGTGGTCTGTATCTATTACGGGTGTCGTATTTACACTGGCGTGTGAATCAGTGTTGGGAGTCCAGGGCAAAGGGCGTGGGAGCCGGCCCACGTGAGTTTATACTCTGCGTGGCATCACTGGCATACCCTGTAACTTGTAGCATTTATTCTCTGTGTGGAATCACTGGCATACCCTGTAACTTGTAGCATTTATTCTCTGTGTGGCATCACTGGCATACCCTGTAACTTGTAGCATTTAT
>JAODKF010000018.1:13624834-13650952 GCA_026779585.1 Mormyrus proboscirostris
ACAAGTCCCCCCCTCCCCCCCATTAATCCGCAATGCAAACCCACCTCTCAAAATGCTGCTACTACACTATGGAAGATATAATCTGATACGATACGCACAAAATAAGACAGCCAGTCATGTGACTCTTCCAGTTGGTTCTTTCTGCGTTCTCTGATGTCTGCTATCTGCGGGCTCCCTACAGTGGGCGTCTTAAAAACGGAGTCATTTATCCACACCCTCCCGCAGGTGCTGTAATGCCTTTCCACTCCTTGACGGTAGGCCCCCGCCACGTCTCGAGCAGCACCAGATAAGGCAACCTGCTGCCCCTTTTACATAAAAGCTGCCGCCATCATCATCTTGTATCCTGCGCCGCTGCAAATTGTCTCGTGTCAACAGGGGAGTTGGGCCAGAGCTAAATGTTAATCTTTAAAACAACATCTTTGGCTAATCCCAACGAAGACTGTCTTGGGGGCTCCTCAACGTAATCGAATCGGCTTTCTTGTCCCTCTTATAAATCCTCTACGGGGTCGGAGGTGAAGGAGGAATACCTGTGGCAGAGAAGTCCTGGATCCGTGGGGGAGTTCTCTGAGCGTTTCAATTGCAGAACCTTTATTGTTCTGGCAGCTCCGATGTTCTCCATGACTCTGCGCCATTTTCCCCCCAAAATATTATGTTATCTGCTTTGCTCAGGGACACAGAATTTGTTTATAACATTTGCATTTATTTATTTATTTTACTCGCTTTCTTATATATCAGATACTTTTGTGCAAAGCAACGTACAAGTGAGCCCCGATAGGTTAACCCTCACAAGTAACAGTGGTTCACCTTTGGATGGCACCTCCTCCTCTTCTGCTGAGCCTGCGTTATTTCCCTCGCCCCGAGACGCTGCTTAAGATCGGTCCGGGGAGCTTCTTCAAGGCAACAAAAGCTCAGGAAGGGTGCTTAATGTCGAGAAGCCCGGTGGAAGGTTCGTTACGCTCCGGCGAAGAGAGCCGTGGAGAGCTTCACTGGAGCTCTTTGCCAAAGGAGCAGAGTGTGTTTTTGGAGAGTCTGCAAATGGACGTGTGATATTCCATTAAATGTTGAAAAGGACAAGTATAGCAGAGACATTTACGTGGACATAAAGAAGGGATAGGATACAGATTAGCTTCACTTATGTAACACCTCTAACGCAGCTCGTTTGTAAATGGATTAAAGCTTTTTAGGCGGAATACAGATATGCTTTTATGCTTTGCATTTACAGTTTATGAAAAAGGTGGAGTTATCAGCCCAATATCCAGGCTAATTAACCATTTGAGGTTTTCAGATAATGTGGAATAAAATTTTTCTCGAGCGCGCCTTCGCCATTACAATGACGACGAACGGGAACGCTGAACATGTGGGGTCAGATATGTCCCGAAACAGACTTGCAGCTCTGCCAAATGTCACACTGTTTCTGATAATACCTATGCTGGATTCAGTTTAGCGCACCGTTACACCCAAGCATCCGCTGCCCCACCCAGGCCAGCAGAGCCGCTGCTCCGCTGGGAGGCTTCTTTCAGCGAGAGGGGCCGCCTGGAAGTTGTAAATCACCCGCAAATTAAATTGAATTGAATTTAGTTGCTCAGTCATTCCCACGCAGCCCAAGTCGCAGCTTATTTACATTCTGCTCCTGCCTGCTTGGTCACCCTCTGATTTTTCAGTAATTCCATCACCGGGAGTGACGAGAATGTGCTTTACGCTAAATTGGTTGTGGAGAGCTTTTTCTCCCTATCTACATTTTTGTTAGTATTTTTTATTTATTTGACGGTGGTGCTGTGTGCACATTTTCCACACTTGTGTCAGCCATATGCATTATTTATTAGATTAATTGCTGTTTGTATTTGTAATTTGGATCTCGGGAACAAAGGCACCTTATTTACTTGGCGCTCCAGAGCGGGAACTTTGAAAGTGGAGACGGAAGTCGACGGGGTCACGCGTCGTGCTCCGTCACTGCTTTCGACAAACCCATCCGTCTTTGTCAGCCAAGACTCGGGAAAAGCTCCACATCTAGATGTCTCAACGCTTCTTATGACCGCGTCTTCATTTGTGTCCTTCAATCAATTAATTGGTGAATAAACTTAATCGGAAAGGAGCCAGCTGGCTTCCAGCTACACGTGTTTTTAAGTATATTGAGATTTATGGTGACATAAAAGCAGTGGAGGACTAGACCTCTATTTCCCCAGTCATACACGGAAAAGGGTCTGCATGGCATCATTGATCTTTCGAGTAATTAGGACAGAGACTGTGTTGGAATTCCAGTGTTGCCTATTCTGAATAATTTAAAACACACAGCATGTAATCGCCCTTTGAAATTCTTCTTTGAAGCCCCCTAAAATAACTTGTATTTGCACAGCACTTAAATATTTATCCGTAATCACTCGAGCCCCTTGTGCGCTCCAGTTAAAAGAATATTTCATTGATTTCACCCATCAGCAATCTTTTTGCGACTCGCGTCGCGGTCTTCCTTCACGTGATGGCGGGCGAGGGACGAAAGCCTGAGGAAAAAGCGCGGATGAGCAGCGCTGTGAGCCTGTGTACAGTTTGTGGCCAGTTGTCTCTTGTCGTGCGATGTGGCTTTTCTTTTTGCTTATAATTCCGGAAGATCGCCCATTACACATTAGCACGGAGAAAAGACCTTTGCCAGCCACAGTAATGAAGTCAAATCAAATATGGATTTCCTTTGGTTTGCTATGGATGCAGTGGGTCTTACGTAGTTTAATGATCTTTCCTATAGGTTACTTTGCTTTATCCCGTTCTGTTTTTATAATGAAGGATTCTTAGATCTTGAATTAATTTTACAAATTTCTTAGTGGTATAATCGATCATCCTTATGCTAATTTAGTGTCTGAGTACTGTACCCTGTTCGTTCTTTGCATAGTGGTGTAGTCCCCTTCTCAACATAGTCACCTCACAGCGCTTAACAAAGATTCAATAAAAACAGCTTCGTAAATACATGACTCTGTGCAGTACAGTAGAAAAACCTGAGTGAAAGTACCAGAAGATGGCTGCCTCAAGGAAACTCCTGCTGTATTTGTGAAAAGTAAAAGAAATAATAAAAAAAAACACTAGGGGTCCAAGGCCAACTGGCTTTGCAAGCCCTCAGGCGTTCTAACCTTATATGAGTCAGACGTAAGCGAACAGGACTCGATGGAAGTAGAGTTCAAAGTGGAACAGTGATCTTCTGCTCAGGCCTCTGTTAGGACAGCCTTGTTAAGGTCAGCAAGTCTGCCTGTGGTGTCACTGTATTGTGAGTTCAGTCAAGGCTCCATGCCTTGCAGCTCTTGATCAGCTGACATTTGCTGCAGGCACAGACTCCTACTCAGGCACGGGGAACAGGAAACATTCTCTGCTTATTTCTGAAAGTGCTCTTTAACAGGTAGTAATTGTGATAGCATCCGGAATAAGCATAATCAAGATTCAAATCCTTGACGCAGTCTCCTTAAGATAAATATCAAAGCACACGCATCATTTCAAATCAAGTCTTCACCTGTGCACTCTTAAAAATGTACTTATCTGAACTGCATGTCTTTAATACCATTGCCATTTACCAGCCAATCCATAAAGGTATGGGGTTGATATGTAGGGTTTTTTTTTTGAGGGAGGGGTTGTTCATTGAGCGTTATGTAATCTGTCAAGGATAAGGATTCATTATGGTTGTCTTCAAACAAAGTGCAGTTTCACAGTTGAAGGTGACTACCTTTTTTTCGGTATGTGCTGTACGCTATTTGTACTCTTTCTGCATACCGCTGTGCATGCACCTTGAAATAAATCTGTGGAATGAGGTAGAAAATCATAAGGACAGTCCTAAAATAAGAACGTCCTAAAAGGAAAATATGACACTGGTTTTAATATCAATTTTATTAATGTAATGGTGAGTAGCGATGGTGTTACCTGCAGAAGCAATGACTTTTGCATAGCAAACTTCTGGGGAGCATTTTATGAAGAACTTGCACTGGATTTCAAATAATTTTTTTCAGTGACATCCAAAGACAGATGACCAATTACACCTACATTATACGGTGCTCAATGCAGCTCTTGTAGTCTTTCGCATTACGGTAAAGAATTAGATGGTCATTGTTAACACACCACAGCACACAGTTCGCAGCAACGAAATATGTCCTCTGCATTTAACCCATATGTGACTTTCGTGACATAGCAGGGGGCAGCTAATTCAGCGCCCGGGGAGCAGTGCTTGGGGGACGGTACCTTGCTCAGGGTACCTCAGTGGTGACTTGCTGGTGGGGGATTTGAACCTGCAATCTTTCGATTACAAGTGCGTTTCCCTAAGGTCTTGTATATGCAAGTAATTCTTAGTTAACAAAACAGTGTTTGCCCTAGGTTTATGGGGGGCAGACAGAAAGTACAATGTATAGACCTGTTCTATAGGAAAGGTAACCTTAAATGACTTTTGTTGTGGTCTGGCGCTATATAGAAAATAAATTAACTTGACTTTCAAGGGGGAGGGGGGCTTGGCGCAACGCCCCCCTAATATAATGGTAGGGGAAACAAAATATTCTTCAATTAAAGAAAAACAGTTAGTGTTTAGTGGCAAATTGTCCTGGTTGTAGAGTTTCTACAACTGTACATCATTTTTTGATGTAATGTTATTTCTCCAGCCTGTGGGCTATGTTTCATCTAGCAGCTGAGTCAGAGAGGATTTTCTTGTAAAAATTTCTGTCAGGAATACAAATTGAAACTGATCGAGTAATCAAATAAGCAAGGCTGCAGTAGAACTCCTATTTCCTTAAGCAAGACTTTGTCTTCAAGAAAAACTCCCCCAACAGTGACTTGTTACAAATACATATTCTGGTGATTACAGATTTTTCAACAAATTTGGAAATATTGTCCTCTTTTCATTCACTTCAGAAAATCATTTGCTCAGTTTTGAAAATGTTTTCAATGTTTTGGAAGCAAGAGCTATTTTATTGTGATGTTTGGGCAACTTGGAACTGTAAACATATCCATATTTGTAACCGGTTTTGAAAATTATTCATGAATGATTGGTTCATTGCAGACACAGATATTATCATTTAAAATTTTAAACTGCATACATTATAAAAATCTATATCAGATTCTTTGAGGATAAATGACTCTAATCAGACTAAAACACTGCAGACATACATGCAGTGATACATCGTTAACTATGCAAGTAAGCGAAGAACAGATCATTTTGCATTTCTATGCAAATAATTTTACAAATTCTACATTATTTATACCTAGTGGTATGCTATTTTGAATGTCAAACTTGTCAAAGTGAGGATTGCTCATAAAAAGCTGACAAAATACATTTCACTGTCATTGAATTTTAATGCCCTGTTCAGATGATCGGACCACTTTATATCAGATTGTTTTGGCATAATTTTCAATCCACCTGTCTGAGGGTCATCTGAAGAGATTTTTTTGAGGAAATCAAGTTTATATGCTTTTTTTAATATTAATTGGCTGGATGTGGTAAGAATTTTCAAATGTGTAATTCTCACCCAGCAAACAAAGCTTCTGAGTATTCTGCCCATAAAGGTGTGCACTATCATGACTTAAACTGAAACTGCTCAGTGTAGTAGTATTCATAACTAAAGTGTTCACTTTTCAGTAGTGATGACCAAATATAGTTTCATGAACCATTTGCTGTATTTTTTGACCCCACTAGATGGTGCTCTTCGTTTGCTTTGGGGCATGCTCTGAGCCCTTTATTAAACAGAGAGCACCTTCTCATGAATCTTCTTTTGGCCTTCACTAGCATTCGGTTTGTTATGTGTATTTTTGTAGTATTTGGTCACTTGAAAAATTGATTCTGAAAGCCATCAGCAAGAGAAAAAGAATGAAGATGGTGACCGAATTACACCTTTATTCTAATTAAATGTATTTTTGCTTTTATTTGCTCGTTTTTCCCCAGGCATTGTGTACAAGGGGACTGGGGAAAACCAGTTCATTTCCCAGCAGCCTCCTGTGATCAACACCATCATGGGGAACGGCCGTCGACGCAGCATCTCCTGCCCCAGCTGCAACGGCCAGGCAGATGGCAACAAGCTGCTCGCCCCCGTGGCTTTGGCTTGTGGCATCGACGGCAGCCTCTTTGTTGGGGACTTCAACTACATTAGACGCATCTTCCCTTCTGGGAATGTCACCAGCGTTATGGAGCTCAGGTTGGTTGCTGACTGGCTGAAGCTGACCTTTCTATAATGACCTTGGGGGATTTCCCTTGTCCTGTTGTCTTTTTCATCCGACCCTAGTGAGACTTTATGCCTGTTAAGGTAAATTATTTCAGATAATTCTGGAAGAATCCTATGTTGCTTTATCACCAGCAAACAAGACAACTCTGTCTATTATAAAGGTCTTTTTAATTTGTTTCCTACAAACTATAAATTTTTTTTCTTCTCATAATATTCAAGCCTTAAAGTCTACATCACGATTGTCCCAGAAATAATAACAAGTTAATTCGTGCGGAGATGGTCAATCCCCAATAAGCACCGCTTGCTGTTAATGGGAAAGTGGGAGAGATCAGTTTTATTCCTAACCTTCACCAAACACTTTCTTTCACTGCGTTGCACTCAGCCCCTTTCCAAAACCTTTCATTAGCGTTTTGTTAATGTCAGATTGTCACTGCCGTAGTACTCATTACAAACTAGCAATTTACAAACTACCTGGAACTAGATTAAGAGAATGCAAAACAAGTGTTGAGCTAAATATACCCTTCCTTGCCATCAACCGCATGCTCATTTTAATAAATAGTTTCATAACAGTTTTGCTGCAGCAAAATAAGGAAAAAATAATTTAAGATTTCGCCTTCTATGTCACTTACGGTTATAAGTACAAAGTGTGGTGTCAAGGCATTGAGTAACACTTGAAAATCATCGGCATATCACTTGACTTTCCAGGCCATTAAGTTTTCTTTCTGCGGTATGACCACGTGACGAAACATTTATAATATGAACATGTGTATTTCACGCGTGTCTAGGTGTGGCGTGTCGCGCTAATCACATGAATAATTATGAATTTAGTCTACGTGCAGTAGCTCTGGCGTAATGCCTTTGCTGAAGGCGTGATTTAAAAAAATGTTTCAATTCCTGGTGGCACAGTCAGTATGCCGTTAAGGAAAGTAACAATATACCATATATACTGTATATATGTATGTGAGAGCAAGTAGTCCTATGCGTAAAATTTTGTAGCTACCTTATTTTGATTTACAAATTCTGCTCAAAAACCTCAGCACTCGGGAACTTGGAAGAGGCCACCGGTGGGACGCATGTTCCGATGTGTTTCCAGCAGATCTTCACTTTATGCCAGCTCTGTGTGTGCTTTTCTTGTAACTATTTCACACTGTTTTATTTTCTTCCTGCCTCCTCTCTCCTAAGAAATAAAGATTTCAGACATAGGTAAGCCTTCTCATTCAGTATACACTCCTGTGGATGTACCACTGTTTGTCTCGCATCGCATTACATCTTATTCAATCAATGCACTGTGCAAACAACTGAATTGTTCATTGTTTTTTTTTCCCCCTTTTACATTCTTCGAGGACCTCATTTCACTTTTCACAGATGACTAAAGAACTTTCTTCACGCAGAACAGTTTCTCTGCGTTGCTCTTTTGCTGCTTTTCAAATACATTAAGTTCACCTAGGAATGTTAAGTCGAGATCATTACAGCAACCACAAAAAATCTGGAATATGATCAACAATCCGATTGGCTGTCTCCGCTTGTGTTTTGTATTTAGCGTTTGCTTAAACGAAACTCTGAAATCCAGATTTTAAGCAACGCCAGTTTACGGAAGCACGTCTTTTGTAATTTAACATAATCTGAAGTAGCGACTGTGTTTGATATGGTGACTAAACACGGAGGCAAGGCTCTCCCGCACTCAGGATCTGAGGATCAAGGATCTGAGACGTGTTTAAGTCCGATTTGCTGTAACTATACATTCTGCCATATTGAAGAAGAACACAATGCCTCAATCAATCCTACCAATTGATCCCCAATTCCATACTAATAAATCTGAGCAGATTAAAAATTGTACCGGTCCAGAATAGGTACGGGACGGGCCAGAGGGGGAGGTGCCACAGTGTGTGTGTCGTTCCCAAAAACAATATCTTGAATTATAACACATCATCAGATTACATATTAATGATGTATACAGTAAGCCAAGGAATTGCACTTTGCATTTCTCGGATTTAATCCCCCAGGGGCTGAGGCCTTTCCCGTATTCATTTGAGCACATCGCACTGTATTTCTAAGTGTCATAAAGAAAAGCAATATTGACTAATGCACCACAGAGCCTCATAAACATTAGAGGCTATCGACCTGTCTCTTCCAATGAAGCTGTCCTTATTGCTGTACAGTTAACCGTGTTGGTATTGGCAGTTTACAGACATTTTCATTGTTTTCATCGTCTTTGTTTGTAACCTCTTTCATTCGTGTTCATAGTCCACCTGCTTCCATATTTCGTGTTCCCTTTTCACCAAATCTCAGTTGTCGCTTTTATATATATTCGCAAAAGAGTCTCATTGTCTTTCGTGTATATTATTTTACGGAATGCACCTGCGAAACAGTAAATAATGAAAAGGTATCAGTTTCGTTAAATAATTTGTTTATATGAATGATATATTTTGGTATTTGCCGTTGCTTTTGTAGTACGCATATTGCATAACAGACAGACTCATTGAGGTGAGAAAAATGCTAAATATCCATCCATTTTCCAAACCACTTACCCTTCTGGGTCACGGGGGGTCCGGAGCCTATCCCGGAAGCAATGGGCACGAGGCAGGGAACAACCCTGGACGGGGGGCCAGCCCATCGCAGGGCACACTCACACACTGTCACCATTCACTCACACATGCACACCTACGGGCAATTTATTAACTCCAATTAGCCTCAGCATGTCTTCAGACTATGGGGGGGAACCGGAGTACCTGGAGGAAACCATGACGACACGGGGAGAACATGCTAACTCCATGCCGCCCCCAAATGTTAAATAGTACATTCTTGAATTATAAAAATGCTCAACCTGTGCTAAATTTCACATTTTTTAAAGTATCTTGCTCATTTTTTAATTGTAGACCACCACTCCTCATTCCAGTAATTTCCTAAGGTGTCTCTCGGTATGCATATGTGACTGTACTTCTCAGGTACCCATTTTGCGTCATCTTCCTTTGCTGAAGTACAGTTCAAATATTAAGAACAGAACTACAGAGGGCAGGAAAAATCCCCGGATGATGTTCTTGCCCCGCCACAGACCAAAGATACATCGGTTGCATCCTCGCCAAACGAGGACGATCCCATGATTCGTTCATTCTTGGAGGGGGGGGGTGGGAAGGTGGGCCAGTTAGCAAGACCGTTCTTGCCAAGATCACAAGTACGATCTTTGCTTTCTTGGTATGGAGAAACGTTTGTTCATTTCTGAAGCGGTTTATCGCCTGAGTGGTGGTTTGGGTGACAGTGACAGCACTAAGCGTTGGTCCCTTTCTGTCCCCAGTAACAACCCGGCTCACAGGTACTACATGGCCACCGACCCCGTCACGGGCCAGCTGTACATCTCCGACACCAACTCCCGCAGGATATACCGGCCGAAGGTGCTGACGGCGACCAAGGAGCTCCTGCAGAACACCGAGGTGGTCGCAGGAACTGGGGAGCACTGCTTGCCTTTTGATGAGGCTCGCTGTGGGGATGGAGGCAAAGCCACTGAAGCCTTACTGATGGGCCCCAAAGGTACCCTATGGTTCCACATCCCAGGATGCTATCGAGTTTACAAGTTGGTGTAATATTTAGCATATAAATTTTTACTTTCAGTTTCTTCCCCGTTTTCTATCTTAACTAGGATTTACTATTTTTATCATGAAGTAACATTATATTCTCACACTATCAATGGAATGTAATAATGTCACATATTGTAGGGATGTAGAGAAAACGTTCTTCTTTCAGTAGCTGTTCATGGAGTGTTGAAGCTCAGGCCTTTATGAGTGGGTTCTCTTAAAGCGCCATCAGACCAGTTCTGAACGCGGTTAGAGGAATGGAGGAATGCCAGTGCCATGTGACAGGGGCTGTTTCTTTTCCTGACAGTTGCTTCTGAGCAAGGCGATATTTTTAATTCATCCGCACTTTTGGGGGGGCCGCGTGTCTCCGCCATATTACTGCTGCAGAGACCGATCCATCATGCTGTGCCCTGGCAACTGCCTGCGTGTCAAAGAATATTCTTGCAGTGCATAACAAGCATTCATTTCTAATTTATTTCCCAAAGTATTTGGATCTCCTTGGAACACAAGATCAAGAAATGCCCCTGCAACTATAATCCCGGGATAAAAGTGGCACAGAGCTGGCAGTTAATATATATTCCTGAGGGGAACCCGGGTGATTGCCGCAAGCATGCTTTCCTCAGCTGGGAAACACACACCTTTTAGCCTCACTCTATCAGGCTGACATTTTAGTAGGCCACCGTAACCATGGCAACTGGC
The DNA here is from genome assembly GCA_026779585.1 of Mormyrus proboscirostris. Classification (NCBI taxonomy): domain Eukaryota; kingdom Metazoa; phylum Chordata; class Actinopteri; order Osteoglossiformes; family Mormyridae; genus Mormyrus; species Mormyrus proboscirostris. The sequence goes on from JAODKF010000018.1 coordinate 13,635,273, forward strand.
TGTCTTTCATCTGTTTCATTTAAAAAATGATGAAAGCTGTAATTTTACCTTCTCCACAGGTAGAAGGAAGTTTGTTGTTATTTTCCCCCTTTTTAATCGCTTTTTTTTTTTGATGGACTACTCCAAGTCTGTTCTTTGGAGAGAGAAACAAACCCAGCAACACAACACCGTTTTCTTGAAAAGTAAATAAAATATCAGAAGGCAGCATTTAGTTATTTGCTTATTTGAAATAGATCTTGAGTCTCGAGTCTTTGGCAAGTGCAATCTGATGTGACTTGTGGGTTTTTTTTTCTCCCCTTGTACTCAGGTATTGTGGTGGATAAGAATGGAATTATTTACTTTGTCGACGGAACCATGATTCGGAAGGTGGACCAGAACGGCATCATCTCAACCCTACTAGGATCTAATGACCTGACCTCAGCTCGACCTTTGACCTGTGACACCAGCATGCACATTCGCCAGGTGATTGTTCAGTCTGTGATGCGAGCAGCCCGGCATATTCCGCATAAGCGTGTGCCGGTGAACACCAAAAGGCACACGGCACCCTCTTGTGGCACGTCAGTCGCAGCTGGGTTCGGCCTCTTTCTCTGCTACGAAATATCAAACTATCACGTATAGCCCATCACATGTTTAATTAGGCACCTGTGACTCCACTAAGTGCGGACCCATGAAATCCCGCGCGTTACAGCAGGAGACCTGCGAGTTGCAGAATGCATTTTAATTAACGCAAGATTTGTGCCTGAAACACTACATTAAGCACGCAGGTAAGGATCTCTGAGATCAGGTGGAGTACAGGGCTTCCTGCGGCTCGCAGAGACTGGACTCGCTGAACCTTGACTTGGTACCGGCACGGCTGAGGTGTCGGTGGTGCTGCCTTCATTTGCACTGGGCTGCATGTACTCCGGTATCACCGCGCAATGCGCTACGTAGCGTATCTGAGGAATGCGAGACGTGGAACGTACAACATACGGGAAGAAATGTGGAATTTTGAATGAGGGCTGCACGTTGAGGAGGACGGCGCTGTCCTCCGGGTTTTGGCCTCGGAGCTATAGATATTTGGCTGGATTATTGGGGTTACTTAGTAACAGGAGGATGGAGGAAAAGTCTGGAAATCAGATCAGACAAAATTTCCCCTCCAGCAAGGCTACCTCTATAGGAGGTAGTCGTGATTAGTATGTAATTAGCGGGAGCGTGTCTTGTTGTCTTATGTTCGCATCGCTCCCAAAACCCCAGACCATTTGGCTTGCGATCCATTGGGTGTTCTAGGCTCCGTGACAGACACGCCTACCATCCTCCGTCCAGCGGCAAAACAGCCTGCTCATAACCCACTGAGGCGTGCGTGCCTCCCTGTCACAGGCTGAAGGCCCCCGTCTTTAGCTAAAGTTTTCTCCCTCGGGAGAAAATTTGTTATGTAGCAGCAGGAACACGGTAGGGGCAGATATGCGCTAATACACCAATTCATTTATGCAGACATATTCAGATGAAAATGTCGATGAACGGGATGTAAATCTAATGAATGTAAATGTTCCCGATGGCTCGAGAAGGAGGAAGAAGAATGTGACCTTGACACGAGATGTGGAGCCTGGCTGAGGCTTTGAGCACTCATAACCGAAATCCCAGGACAAGCTAGGATTCCATTATCGCTACACTTCTCCGCATCTTCACCCCAGGGAGAGGCTGTTTATTAGCCATTAAACAGGGGCAGGGAGCCAGGATTGGCGGCCCAGGTGTACTGTGGTCCAGTGGAGCAAATACAAAGACAGCACTTGTCAGTTTAATTGCGACGGAGAGAAGAATACAGCCTTTGTAAAACAAAAGACAATACACTGGCTATACACTGCATGTTGTCTGTGTTATTGGTCTATAACAATGAGAAATTAGTGTATGCCATTGTCTGCCTGAATTGCTGGAATTCCCTTATCTACATGTCTGATGTCAACATTCAGTAACCATGACATGGTATGTGACTGAAAGTAAGCAACGTCTGCTGAGTATTTAAGTCTTGGGTTCCCAAGTATAACTAAAGCAGCAAATGGAGATGGGCAGACTCAGTCCATCACATGTCGCAAACATTAAAGCCCATTATCTTCAAAGGGACGATGTCACTGATTGTTGGCTTGCAATTAACAGCCTGTTTAACCGGGGGTAGCTTTCACTGCATCCCAAGTGGAAGATAAGCTCCACATTACATGCCCGTTCATGCCGCCATCAGCAGCATGACCCTGGAAGTCACCTCGTGTTAGTCAAAGCTACCTTCCGCTTACATCGTCCCCATTTCATTGGGAGGTGCTGTCCTCTGCCTTGTCACTATGGCTGCAATACCAGAAGGATAAAAGGAAGTAACCTGCTTCAGCTCATTATGAAATACTTCTGTGATAAGATGTATAAGAAACATATATTATAAATACATAATCTAATTGTGTGTAGTATCATCTATCGAGATTCTGTACTGTTCTACCAGTACAGGGTGACATTATGCCTGGAGTCTACAGGAAGCACAGAGCATGAGGCAGGGGAAGAGACCCTGGATCAGATGTTTATGGTGCCAGTTATTTAAATTCATATTTATGTTAGTGATTCAGTATGAAATTTTTTTTTTTTTTGTCTTACTCAGGTTCGTCTGGAGTGGCCTACTGACCTGGCCATCAACCCCATGGACAACTCCATTTATGTATTGGACAATAATGTTGTACTGCAGATAACTGAAAACCGGCAAGTTCGTATTGCGGCGGGGCGGCCCATGCATTGCCAGGTGCCAGGCGTTGAGTACAGCCTGGGCAAGAGGGCGATCCAGACCACGCTGGAATCCGCCAGCGCCATCGCTGTGTCTTACAGCGGCATGCTCTACATCGCCGAGACGGACGAAAAGAAGATCAACCGCATCCGGCAAGTGTCTACGGATGGCGAAATCTCCCACCTGGCGGGCGCGCCGTCGGACTGCGACTGCAAGAACGACGCCAACTGCGACTGTTACCAGACTGGCGATGGATATGCAAAGGATGCCAAGCTCAACGCCCCATCTTCTATGGTGGTGTCGCCAGACGGGACGTTATATGTGGCCGACTTGGGCAACATCCGAATTCGTGCCATATACAAGAACAAACCCTTGCTCAACTCCTTGAACTTCTACGAGGTGGCCTCGCCAGGAGCCCAGGAGCTCTACATCTTCGACATCAACGGCACCCACCAGTACACAATGAGCTTGATCACTGGGGATTACATGTATAACTTCAGCTACAGCAACGAAAACGACATCACGGCAGTAACTGACAGCAGTGGCAACACCCTGCGTATCCGTAGGGACCCGAACCGAATGCCAGTCCGCATCGTTTCTCCAGACAATCAGGTGATATGGCTTAACGTCGGGACAAACGGGGGGCTGAAGACCCTCACTGCTCAGGGACAAGAGCTGGTTCACTTCACCTACCATGGAAGCAGTGGCCTCCTGGCCACCAAGAGCACAGAGATTGGCTGGACTACCTTTTATGAGTGAGTATCATCCATCTTTATCCTGATATCCTCTGTTCCCCACATGAGCCCTTTTTACAGAAAGGATTGAGGTGCAATGGAATGAATTTTAAATATTCTTTAGGGTACTGTAGTCCCGCTACAATACTTTATCAAACATCTTCTACGTTACACAAACAGAGGACTGAGGACAGGATTTGTGTCTAAAATTTGTTCATGTTAATGAAATACTATTCTCTGTGGGTCTGGTAGGATCGCATGTATTTTTCACTGAGACCTTTTGTACTCAGTGTTGCTGAAAGGCATGTCCTGATTGTGGACACTCGGACGAGCCTGGGGAGGAGAGAGTGGGTAACGAGAAGTTAAGAATAAATCACACCCTGCCACTCTTGGCCATTCTCCATAAGAGGTCCACATCACTATCCACAGTCATTCTCAACATCAGCAGAGCAAATCAGCACAGGGACGTGGTAACAGGTGTGTTAGCCAGTGGTTTCAGTACGTACAGTTATCAGTAGAGCAGTTGGTAAGCTTGTGATTTGGCTTTCCCCTGTCCCCAGCTGTTTGCTAAACCTTTATTTGGCGACTGTCCTATTTTGTAATTTGCTGGACGGACGAGTCAGTTCTGAAATGTCAATTGGCGAATCACCCAAACATGTTCTTGTGGACGCCTGATGGATTTTTCTCTCGCAGCTACGACAGTGAGGGCCGGCTCACAAACGTGACATTCCCAACCGGAGTGGTGACCAGTCTGCACAGCGAAATGGACGGGGCTATTACGGTGGACATTGAGACCTCCGGGAAAGAAGAGGACGTCAGCATCACCACCAACCTCTCATCCATCGATTCCTTCTACACCCTGGTCCAAGGTACTCAGCAGGTTCCTACGGAAGCCCAGAAAATGATGAGCCAGTCGAGATTTCAAGACAGTGTTTCTGTTGAGACAAAAAGGTCAATGTAGGCCAACACAAAGCCATTCATCACTGTGAGGACAAACGACTCTGGCAACACAGTGCTAATGTTGCTGGATGCGCTTTTTTTCTTTGGCATTTGAAATTAAACAACAGCTTCTTACAGGCTGTGAACACTATATAACTGACCTGGAGATATTATACAGTTATGCAGTTAGATAAACTATTATACCTGCACTTTTTTGCCATTGGCTGCTACCGTCACGCATCAGTAGACAGTGGACTGAAGTCATTTTAACAAGTACTAGCCCTGAGAGACAATGCATATAGCATTGGTGAGTTGACAAAAGAGATTAAAGGTCTGTTGGTAAAATGTACGAGAAATAATATATTGAAGAAAAGCAAGACAATCTCCTAACAGGCTGGCTTTCATAGGTTGTCAGTTACTTGCATTCTACCGTTTATTTTATAGAAACAGACATGCCAAAGGTCACCAAATGCAAAAAATGCCAGGCTTAGCGTCGCTAGGCTGTAAATCTTAACTGCCTGCTATGCTCTGTTTGTCTTCCCCAGACCAGTTAAGAAATAATTATCAGGTGGGCCATGACAGCTCCTTGAGGATTGTCTATGCCAACGGGCTGGATACACACTACCAAACGGAGCCACACGTCCTGGCCGGCGCCGCCAATCCCACGGTAGCCCGTCGCAATATGACGCTACCAGGGGAGAACGGGCAAAACCTGGTCGAGTGGCGTTTCCGGAAGGAGCAGACAAGAGGCCGGGTCAATGTCTTTGGAAGGAAGCTCAGGGTAGGGAAATGTACCGGTCGTCATATAAGGAGCACTCTGGTAAAGCAGCCATGCCTCACGTCCAGTTAAGGAGCTCTAAGTGGGTTGGGGTTGCTGACTCTCTCTTCCATATCAGTGTATCTGCTTTTTATTTTATTTCTAAGGAAAATTAAAATTCCTACAGCATTACAGCTAAAATGTATTAAATGTAATGGATATTAACGACACATTTTAAGTAATGCATGTTTTGTTTGACGTCAAAATCGCATACTTTCCTTACTTTTATATTAAGTCCTCAAACAGGAACTCCTAAAGGATTAATTACGAAAAAATGTTTCATTTTTGTGCAGAAGCTGTTTATTATTTATTATGGTCTTTTTACAGCTTTCGTCTCTTAACATCCCTCTTGTGTAACTGAGTAAGACTTCGCATAAGATCTCCTACAACTACTTCTTTACGGGTTCACGAAATTCACAGGAGCTTTCGTTTGCAAGGTTTTGGATGAACGCCAGACAGTCTCTCCTTGTAAATGAACCTTGTTAAATAGGAGTTAATCTGAGCTATTCCACCAAAACTGGGAAAGGGGCAAATTAATTTACTGTTGCAGTATAAATTACAGTAAACGGTGTTTCCTCATTAGGAAGTTGTTTATACACCTATAAGCAAGCAGCTTAGAAGTCGACTGACTGTGACGGCCATCTTTAATTTTTTTCAGGTGAACGGTAGAAATCTCCTATCGGTTGACTATGATCGAACGTTACGGACAGAGAAGATTTATGATGACCACCGTAAATTCCTCTTGAAGATCATTTACGACACCTCTGGCCACCCCACGCTCTGGGTGCCGAGCAGCAAATTGATGTCGGTCAACCTGACCTACTCTTCCACGGGCCAGATCACCAGCATCCAGAGGGGGCCGACCTCTGAGAGGGTGGAGTATGACAGTCAAGGAAGGATCGTCTTGAGAGTGTTTGCCGATGGCAAGACTTGGAGCTATACCTATTTAGAGAAAGTGAGTAGGCTCCCATGTCTGACTTGCCTAATACTCATACAAATGACTATTTTTAAGTGTAATAGGTGCGTTTTCTACTTTGAAGTTTCAGAATTTTAGAATGCAATACACTTAGTTAATAGACTTTGGTCTTGCTTTTATAGTGCAAATAAGAAGTAAAAATCAATATTGCATGGAACATTGCCCATTATCATGAAATGGTTGAAGTGGCGAAAGAAAATCTGTTTGCACCTATAACAGAAACAGATCTTCTGTAAAAAAAATAAAAAATAACATGACAAAAAAAAAAACATTTACTGGGTTTTGAAATGCGACCATATTGCAGAGAGGCCACTTATAAACAAACATATTGGTGTGAATGCATTCTGAGAACTGTTAGGGCTCTTGTTTGGTAGGAAACAAGATTCACTGAGGGCTATTCCTGGCAGCTACGAGGTGTGATTTGGAATGATAGCTGATATTGTTTATTTATTCTGGTGGGCTTAGGAAGCGCTTAAAAGTTGCAAGGTCAAAATTTGGCATGAGAACATTGGGGTCAGCAATGACCCCTTAGCCACTCTGTTATTATTAGGACCATTTGGTCATTTCATTCAGGAGGCATCATACACAGAAAATGGTAGGTGTTCCTTGTAGGGCATGCAGGCATCTTTTGTGCCACTCAAATGTCACTTGAAGCCAACTAATGCCAGCATGTTTCAAATACACAATGGTCTTGACAGGTGGATTTTTTTCTCCACCTAAGGCTGGAAGTAATGTTCTACAGAGGGACTCCAAGGAAATTGCCCCAGAGTAACTCAGAGTATATTGAATATGCAAAGCTTTTTTTTCTCAACTTCTGCCATGAGTGCAGGTAGCGTGACCAGGTAGAAAGATATAAAAGTGGAAACAGATGTCACTCTGAGAGCCTGGGGAACCAGAGCCTCGTCCGTCCAAGTACAAGTGACAAGGTGACGGATCCTTTTGGGAACTGCAGAGAACCACTGGAGGCACATTTGGAATCAGGGTGCATGTTTGTTTTGTTTTTTTTTTTTTTAAAAAAAAAAAAGAGATGGTTTGCTTCTCAGGCCAATGATTTTTATTTTATTTTTTTTACAAATAAGTAACTTTGCATAAACAGTGGTAAAATCGCATGATAACATTTAAATATGCGTGGACTTATTCTGGTTTAGATTTTTTATTTTTTTTGATATTTAGATATCTGAAAAATAGCTGCAAATGCACAATAAAATTTTTAAGTGAGGTTGTTTTTTTTTTTAAAAAGTATAAAATAGTTCCCCTTTGAGCCATACAAAGCTATCTTGCTTTTTCAGTTTAAAATATGACCTTTTTAAAATGTCAAAAAAGCTTGATTAGGACCTGTTTTTGTTAAGCAATTGTAACTCTAAATAGAGACTTATTGTAAGTACCAGAGCACTTTAAGGGCCAAACTCATAATTGCCAAACCCTCTAGAATTATGCATTTGAGTGCACAAAGGAGGGCAGCATTAGAAACTCGTGGGTCAAGGATAGCTCAATTAAAACATGTATGTCATCGTTAAAACGGAACATTAATACCTTCTGTCATTTGCATTGTAATACTGATGAACGCTCTTATTCTGTCTCTCTCACTCCTCCCAGTCTATGGTGCTTCTGCTTCACAGTCAGCGGCAGTACATTTTTGATTATGATTCACTGGATCATCTGTCAGCTGTAACGATGCCAAGCGTAGCTCGGCACACAATGCAGACCATCCGCTCCGTCGGATATTACCGGAACATTTACAGCCCCCCGGAAAGCAATGCCTCTGTCATTGTGGACTACAGTGAGGACGGCCAACTGCTGAAGGTGGCACACCTGGGGACCGGGCGGCGGGTCCTGTACAAGTACAGGAGGCAGACTAAGCTCTCGGAGATCCTGTACGACAGCACACGGGTCAGTTTCACATACGACGAAACAGCGGGGGTCCTGAAGACGGTCAACCTCCAGAGCGAGGGCTTTATCTGCACCATTAGGTACCGGCAAATCGGACCTCTGATCGACCGGCAGATTTTCCGCTTCAGTGAGGACGGCATGGTTAATGCGCGCTTTGACTATACATATGACAACAGTTTCCGCGTGACCAGTATGCAGGGAGTCATCAACGAGACGCCTCTGCCAATTGACCTCTATCAGTTTGACGACATCTCAGGGAAAGTCGAGCAGTTCGGAAAGTTCGGCGTCATCTACTACGACATTAACCAGATCATCTCCACTGCGGTAATGACCTACACTAAGCATTTTGACGTTCATGGCAGAATAAAAGAAATCCAGTATGAAATTTTCCGCTCCCTGATGTATTGGATAACTATACAATATGATAATTTAGGCCGTGTCATTAAGAGAGAAATTAAAATCGGGCCGTTTGCCAATACCACGAAGTACAGCTATGAATACGACGCCGACAGCCAGCTTCAGACGGTCTACTTGAACGAAAAGATTATGTGGCGGTACAACTACGACCTAAACGGGAACCTCCACTTGCTGAATCCGAGCAACAGCGCGCGCCTCACTCCACTCCGGTACGACCTGCGTGACCGAATCACAAGGCTGGGGGATGTGCAGTATCGCATGGACGAAGACGGATTCTTGCGGCAGAGGGGGACCGAGATCTTCGAGTACAACTCCAAAGGCCTCCTCGTGAGAGTCTACAGCAAAGGCAACGGTTGGACGATCCAGTACCGTTATGACGGCCTCGGCAGGAGGGTTTCCACCAGGACGAGTCTCGGCCAGCACCTGCAGTTCTTCTATGCTGACTTGAACTACCCCACCAGAATCACTCATGTATACAACCACTCCAGCTCGGAGATCACCTCGCTTTATTACGACCTGCAGGGCCACCTGTTCGCTATGGAGATCAGCAGCGGGGAGGAGTTTTACATCGCCTGTGACAACACAGGAACACCGCTGGCTGTCTTCAGCAGCAACGGGCTGATGATCAAGCAGGTCCAGTATACCGCATATGGTGAGATTTACTTTGACTCAAACCCAGACTTTCAGCTGGTGGTCGGCTTCCACGGCGGCCTCTATGACCCACTGACAAAGCTGTTGCATTTTGGTGAGCGTGACTATGACATCTTGGCTGGACGTTGGACTGTACCTGACATTACCGCTTGGAAAAGAGTGGGCAAGGATCCAGCACCGTTTAACCTCTACATGTTCCGAAACAACAACCCGGTTAGCAAAGTGCACGAAGTAAAAGAATATGTTGCAGGTAAAGACAAAACAAAAAGCATTCTATCATATATATATATATATATATACACAAAATACGTATATAATTTAAATGTATGTTATTGCAGGTAGGTTATGTAATTCAGTTTAATAATTTCTTGTGTAAATGTTAAATTGTCGTTATTTTTAATTTCTTATCTTTATGAACTGGTAAGGCAATGTTGTACATTAATTTTATAGAGGTATTCATAAAAATAATGTCTGTGTACTGATGGTTTATTATTAACTGGGTAATTTAATGAAGCGATTGATAGCATTGAAAGTGTAGTTTTGAGTTCCAGGGTCCTCGCGCCCCCCCCTTGCCCCCCCCAACAAGGATCTTGATTAATTTAGCACATCACTCATTCCAAAATGATTTTCTCGAAGCCACTGGTGCTTCTTGGAAACATCACAAACAGATGGATGTCTTTTCATTCTTCTCTGCTCACCGTAGATGTCAACAGCTGGCTTGTGACATTCGGGTTCCATCTGCACAATGTCATCCCAGGCTACCCCATCCCCAAATTTGACATGATGATACCGTCCTTTGAATTGAAGAAAAGCCAGATATGGAATGATCTGCCGGTAAGTGTTTTTCCCAATGATTTTTTTTAGCTGAATAAAATGTTAAAAATCATTTAATCAGTGTCATCAAGTTCTGAAAATGTAACATAGGTGAAAAGTGTGGTATTACAGAATTTCTGACAAAGAAATCTAAATCATTATTGAGTTCAGTTCAATACGTGCCAACAAAAATAACATAGTGACCTTAAACCGAAAAATGTTTCTGTGAGGGTGAAGTTCTGAATCATTTGTATTTTTGGTGCACCATTTATACACTTTCAGTCATGATTCTGAACTTCAATTACACGGATTTAAATGAATAGGCAGGCATGGTGATTTATAACCGAGTTTGTGCATGTTACGCACAGTCAAGCACAATTGTTCAGAGGAATGTAGTTTGCATAGGATAGTCTGGTAAACAAGATGCTCTACTGGGTAAAAGCCATGGAAGATAGGTGCTCTGCTCAAGGGTCTCTGTGTTTTTATGTCCGTAACACGTTGTTCCTTCCACTCAGTCCATTTCTGGTGTCCAACAAGAGGTAGTACGACAAGCGAAGGCCTTTTTGTCATTCGAGAAGATGCCAGACATTCAGCTGGGCAGGCGGCGAGTCATCTGGGAGAAGTCGTGGCTCTGGTTCGCTACGGTTAAGTCGCTCATCGGGAAGGGAGTCATGCTGGCCATCAGTCAGGGGCGAGTGACTACCAATGTGCTCAACATTGCTAATGAAGACTGCGTCAAAGTGGCAGCCATCCTGAACAATGCCTTTTACCTGGAAAACCTGCACTTCACCATCGAGGGCAGGGACACTCACTACTTCATCAAGACCGGCTTGCCAGAGAGCGATCTGGGCACGTTGAGACTCACTAGCGGCCACAAGGCCCTAGAGAACGGCATCAACGTGACGGTGTCGCAGTCCACCACCGTGGTGAATGGCAGGACTCGCAGGTTCGCCGACGTGGAGATGCAGTACGGAGCGCTGGCTCTGCACGTCCGCTACGGCATGACGCTGGACGAGGAGAAGGCCCGCATTCTGGAGCAGGCCCGGCAGAGGGCGCTAGCGTCCGCCTGGGCGCGGGAGCAGCAGCGGGTGCGTGACGGGGAAGAGGGCGCCCGGCTGTGGACAGAGGGGGAGAAGAGGCAACTATTGAGTGGTGGCAAAGTCTTGGGGTATGATGGGTACTATGTACTCTCCATTGAGCAATACCCAGAGTTAGCTGACAGTGCTAACAATATCCAGTTCTTAAGGCAAAGCGAGATCGGGAAGAGGTAACAAACCATCTAACACCAACTGCCAAAGAAACTGGCCATTCCCAGTGGGTGGTGGTGGTGATGGGGGGCAGGGTGGGGGCAGGGTGGGGGGTGGGTCAGTGACAGAAATGCTGTGCGTCATGGAACAAACCTTTTACAGCGTAAATGTAGAAAACTCCTATTTCAAGCCTTGTAAAGGTTGTGATTGCAGATGTTCGTCTGCAATCCACACCTTCTCCCAGACTGTGGACTCTTCCGGAGCCAGAGAGAGAGAGCTGTAGTTTATAATAAAGATCAAGATGTTTTTACTAATGACCGTAAAAGGTTATCTGCTTTAAAAAACAAAAAAAAGGAAAAAAGAGATGTGTTTACATATTCATGTCACTGCATTCTGCTGGAGCCGTATGTATGAGCCCTGTCACTTTTATTTCTAGGCAAAAGTCTGTAATGTTCGTTTTCATTATGAATGGTTGACTTTTGCTTCTCAAAAGTAGTTTCGCTTTTAATAATAAAAAAGAAAAATTACACGCGTCTCAGTAATGATGCAAATGTGGGAAGCGCCCAGCCCTCCGTGCTGCTTTTAATGGACATTTCTGCCAGTGAGATGGTCGGATGTTCGGTGTGTCGTTTTATTTCAGTAACATGGTTTCCTTTGGGTAGGAAGATTCAAGGTAAGTACGGTACTTCTTCGAACTTCTGGAAACGGATGTAACGAGGTGTCACACAAAGCAAAGGAAAACAAGCTTTTTTTTGTAAATTCTGTACAATAGGGTCTTTAAGGGTTTTTCTATGAATTCCAGTTAACTGTTCATCAAATATTAGTCTCAGAGGAAGTAATTTATGTAAAGTGTTTATACATTACAAATAAAATGTTTAAAATATGGAGGATTTCTATGTATTTTTGCATTTTATATTCTGCATATTAATTATATAATTCTATATATTATAACAATGGTTTGATTCAACAATATTTGGCCATGACATGAATTTCCGCACACTGCAGAAATTCTGCAACATTAAGCATAATTTTCCATTTACCCTTAATTTCTAATGTGACATTTTAGAGCTTTGTTGGCTTTTTGCATAGTGAGAGTTCTATCTGGTTGTTGTTACATTAGGGCTGAAGACGTATATACTGACACCCGAGGGACGCGTGTTTTGTTTAATTAAGGGCGATGATTCAGACGGAGTGTAACAACTTCCCTAGCGAACATCTGTTGTAAGCATCTTGAAGTTATTGTCCCTTGTTGTTAATGAATCTGTTGTCCCAGCATTTTTGTTTGAATCTTTTTCTCTCGCCCACTTTTGGTGGTGACTTTTTTTGAATATAGTCATGCGCCAGATAGCGACGCTTTCGCCCGACGACAGACCGCAGATATGACGGAGGTCCCATAACATTATACTGCAATGGAGCTGGAATATTCCTATTGCCTAGTGACGTGGCCGTCGTAACGTCGTAGTGGTGTAAACACCTACTGCACTGCCAGTCTTATTAAAGTATAGCACATATTATGTACTGTACATAATTGTACTTGATAACTGTTACTGGTTTATGTATTTACTATACTGTATTTTTAATCATTATTTTAGTGTACTGTTTTTACTTATAATAAAAAGTTTACTGTAGCCTATGTGTGTAGTAGGCTAAACCATCAAGGTTTGTAAGAACACTCCATGATTTTCGCACAACGACAATGTCACCTAATGATGCATTTACCAGAATGGATCCCCGTCGTGACGCAATGCATGATTGTATTGTTTACTCCCTCAGTTTTCAGTGCATCCTTTTTTTTATCGATTAATCTGATGCAAAATATAGTGTTTTCCACTGCGTTTCATCATCTTTCAAATCTGGAATTCCCCAGGGATAAACAAGGTCTGTGTTAAGCAGTCTAATAAAAAAAGGATTTATCTAAAACGCCTAAGGAATGGCTAGTTGGGGATTTCACATCATTTAGATAGCGGTTATTTAGAAAGACAATGTAAACTTTGAAACATTGACTGAAAACAGTTGAATTATGTACAGGTGTGGAATTTTGCACGGTTTTTAAGAAATACTGTGTGTGTGTGTGTGTGTAAATATAAATATATATATATATATAGACACACACAAAACCTGCAGTACAGGTACACTACAAAATGAATGCCTGAAATAGGAGTTGTGCGATAAATGTAAATTATATATAATATTGATATCTGCTGCAAAGAAATATGGTTTTAATATGCTTTCTAAATAATACAAAGGGTGAAACTAACAATATGACAAAAGAACATTTCAGTGTTGTTTTTTTTAATCTGTAATTTAATCTATCCTGGTTAATAATAGAACTGGAAAAAGTCTTCATAGTTAGGTCTTAACAGTCAAAACCATAACCAACGAGTGCATTTGATACGTAAGGCAAATGGTTACACTGTGCCCATAATGAAAGGGCGTTTTATTTTGGTCACTCCTGAATGCCCCATGTGGTCGTTTTCAGTTTTTCACACCATTGACATGCTTTTGCCTTATTTCACTTTCGGAATTCATTGGTGACTTGTCAGCGTTGATCTCGATATGAAAAATCAAATGCTCTTGCCTTTATTCTGGATGGTAGTTTTGTATTACCTCACACACACAGTTCTCAAATGCAAAAGCCGTGTTTGTTTAAGCATCCATACGTTGGCCGTGAGGTAATATCTTGTGCTGTCGATGCATCGTCCGAAGCACAACGGAAGGAACATTTACTTCTTCGCTGCAAATTAAAATAAACAAGGAAATTCAGTGCAAGATAATACTGCATTAGTAATAATCCATAGAAATAAAATTATCAATACTGAAAAAGGTTTTGTAAGCAGGTTCCCTATTGTCATTAATATTTATGAATGCAACAAAAAGCAGAATTAATACATAAAAATATTTCCATTGGTATTGCATTGCTCCTAAGTAGGGAGTGTATTTAAATTATAGAGATAAAGCAAAAATGTGCAAAAGTTAGCAGTTTTGCAAGTGTATTTTTTTCCTTTTTTTCTTTTAATATTAACATGAAATTGATACTGAAACACACAGGTACCATGCTGGTATAGAGTGTCTCCTCATATTCATTCTAAGATGTGGTTCCGATAAGCAAAGACCTCCGTTTGGAGCAACGAAGCCGTTTCTGGGAAACAAAGAAGGACAAACAGTCCAGGAAGATATGAAGCCTGAGCGCCTGCCTTGGCAGGATGTCGGGGGCCTCATCTCCATCCCCACCTCCCCCCGGGGGGGGGGGGGCTATGTGCTGCATCCCTGCTTCAGCACGGTCTTCCAGCCAAAGGAGCAGAGGTGGAGAAGGCCTGCCAGTCAGCAGGCAGAAGCCCCCCACCTGCTTGGAGGAAGCGGACGTCCAACTAGACCCAGAAAACCGCAATTGGTCCTTCGCCGACTGGGAATTGAACCAATGTCATCACAACCTGCACAACAAGCGTGCAAAAGGATTATTCCACTCAGCTAAACACCTGAGTCCCTAACTAAGGGAACCAATCGAACTCTTGCCTCAACTCTAGGGGGTAACCTGTGTGTCTGGGGTCTCATTTGATTTGATAAATGGAACATTTTAGCTGTCTGCAAGCGGTCCATTGCCTATCCGCCCGCCTGCCTGCCTGCAGATTGATGCTTCCGCTTCTGCATGATAAAAGCCTTTGGTTACAACAGTTCCCGTCATCCTCCAGCTGTCCGGAACCTCTTTTAACAGTTTGCATAATCAGTTATACCCGATCATGCTTAGCGGTAGCAAGCACTCGCTCAGGTGCGTCTGTATTGGGCCAGCAGATAGGTGTGACAGAGCCGAATGCTTTCCAGAAACTTCTGGAATTTCTTGATGGAATCGAGCTTTCGGAGCTTCCTAAATCATAGTAACTCAACAAATAATTTAAAGTTTTGACAGAGGTGTGTTTTTTGGCTGATCTGTTTTTTATTCATATATTTGCCACTTGAGATAAAAGAAGATTAATTAATGATGAACTAACATGAAATCAGCATTTCACTCGTGTTGTTCATCACTTGCTCCTTCAGTAGCTCACAAAGGTTTACAGAATTAACAGGTATAGTAACAGATAGTTACTGCTTGGCATAAAATGTATTACATTTCATTAAGGATGAATTAGCATGAGATCAGTATGTAACTTACGAGTGAGACTTAGTTTGTGGGTTAATTAATGCATAAGTAATAGTATAATACTGTATTATTTGTGCCCCATGAAGTTTTACAAGTATTACAGGTGCTTTTTATAAATAAAGCTTTCTAGTGAAGATGTCTGGTATAACAATGGTGAGGACAAACTCACCACAGGAACAGATCATGCAATGGATAGCCTTTAAAGCAGGTGATGACTCAAGCTGGTAAATGTCTGGTTGTTCAGGTCCATTGAATTTGAATGAAGAAGTCAGTACAATGTGTGTGTGTTTGTGATTTTGCGGGGGGGGGGGGGGGGGGGGGGGGGGG
>JAODKF010000018.1:13659500-13670154 GCA_026779585.1 Mormyrus proboscirostris
TTGCCAACTCACGGCTGATCGTCAGTCAGAGTCAGACGGACGCATTCCGACGAGGTATTTCGGGGTCATCTCCGATTCCACGCTCTCCCCCAACATCCCACCCATCTCTGCGGTGCTCACAAGGTCTCGGTCTCGGGCCTCTCACGTGACGGACGCCGGTGAGGGAGGTGCAATAATAACCCCAAGTGATGGATTAAAAACAGATGTAGCTGCACCCAACTAAGTGCCAAACGTCCCAGGGCACTTGATCAACATGTGGAGAGGTGCAGCTGGTGAAGGAATCGGGGGAGACGACGGACCGACCAGACTCCGCTATCAGATGGAGATGGCTCCCTCATTAACTTCAATCAAGTGTTTAAGCTCCCTTTAATTCTGACTGATGCCCTTTAATACAGCACTGCTGCTGCTTCTGGTGATATATTAATATAACAGGCAGTAATGCTCCGTCCCGCTATGAAAAACATGACAGCCATGGCAAAAAAGAAAAAAAGTTTTAGGTAAAACGCAAGTGTGAATTTGGCATCGTCAGATATCTGCCTCTCCGGGGATTTATTTATGTTCTTTTCTGTAACAAAGTCAGACCAGCAGGACTATGGCAATCAAGGGCGTGAATCCCACCAAGGACAGACAATAACACAATTCTCTCCTCCAGTCAGTGCAGTTTAATTCCAGCAAAATGTGTTTAATGAAACAATGTCATACTGCAGTGGCAGTCTCGCCTGATACATCATGCGCATCCCAGTGGCTCTCAGCCCTTAGGCAGTGTTGTGAGTCACTGGATCGGCGTGCGCAGGGGCTGACATGGTCTTCTGGTATTTCTTTCTTAGCATGTGCTCCCCACTCCACACCTTTTTTAAAGACTCGCTGTGCAGCTAAAGCTGCAGCTTTCAACTGCTCTTATAATATTTCTAAGAAATGCCCTACGAGGGCCGCCATGTTTCTCGGGAATGGTCTGCGATTGCAGCGACCGTAACCAGCTGCTTATGTCCTGAATGGTCCCTGGCACACTGTTTTATCATCATCATCATCATCATACCTTATTCACAACTGCCATCAAACCGTTGGGCAGTCTTCATTTGATCTCTAAGGCAGAATTCCCACACTTCTTGGACTCCCAGCATCCTCTTGGCTCACTGAGCCGGTGACGATAATTGGCCGTCTTCGCGTGCCAGACCGTCTGGTGCTCTGCACTCGGCTCTCTGTTGGCTAATACATCTGCTGGAGCTCGCAGACAGCAGGGCAGCTTAAGAACTCAACTGAAGTGAAACAATCCAGATTTTGCACTTTAGTGCCGAATAAAGATATCGGAGATTCCCGCTCACTGCGCGTTCAGAGATCCGGCCGACATGGTATATGCGCGCTTGGCTTTCGGAATCCCAAAATGACATACGGCTTCGTATTTTCCGATCCATTTGCGATAAGCGTTCAAACGCTCAGAATCGCAGGGATCCAGAGCCTAACCCATCACATACAATGTGGTATACACTAGGAGCAGTGCATGCATATATTTATCTGTCCAGACATTTTCTAAATCATCTTATCCAGGATGGGCTTGGAGTCTGTCCCAGTAAGCAAAGGATCCTGGATGTGATTTCAATTCAATACAGCATACGAGTGTAATTACACTGCATGGTCAATTTAGAGACCTTCACCTTGCACATGATGTTAGAGTGTGGGATAGAATGTGCACAATCACGGGTAACAATAATCCTTTATTGGCCACTGAATGAGTATGAGTACAGGTACATAGGCATTTGTGTCTCCTTTCCCCATCCTGCTTTTCATAAAAAGGGGAGAGCATGCGATAATATTTACATATGATATCATATGATATGTGAACTACAATAAAAATGCATTAATTCGCTTGGGTTAGCAATGAGCCGGTTTGTCCGACATGCAGTTAAACCGTTATCCCCTACATCATTTATCTAATTAAAACACGTGGGAATGACATGAGCACAAAAGACCTGTAGATTTTAACTCGAGGCAACTATCTTCAGGAAAAGCATTCAATCGCGTTTTCAGCATCTTGACAACGTACAATCTAAATTTACAGCTGCCTCTTGAAAGAAACCAGCATTTGTATATCAGAATTGCACAGTTCTTTGGGAAAAAAAAGTTAAATGCATCAATTGTGATATGTGAACAGGAGATCGGTTTTTAATTAGCAGCTTGATAAAACATAATTGAGCCAACAGCTTATCCAAAATCTACTGCTATTCAATGCCTATGCAAAGGATATGTCATTAATTCATCAGCTTGAGAGCTAATAATGCATAGCAAGCCGCTATCCTGTTTAAAATTCACAAGAAGCAGAAAACAACCCCCACCCTACCCCCCATGCGCTGGCGACATGTTGCATTTCACAGTTGTATCAATCATAATTCCTCCCTGTACATTTGAAGATTATATAGTCATTATTCATGTAACATCGCAACAGTGCATCCAGGTAAAGGGTGTCGCCCAATGGGGTTTAGTACACTGTACCTGTGATCGGAAGGTCACTGGCTCAAATCCCAGAGATTGCAGAGCGTTAGGCCCTTAAGCAAGGTCTCAACCCCCAGCTGCACCGGGGACCGTCTGACCCCGCTAACTCTCAGAAATGTATGCTGCTTTGACTAAAAGTATTTGCTAAATTTGTAAATGGTAAACAAGTAATTGCAGGATGACTGATGTATTGGTAATTGTGGCATAATTTCAAACGTAATTACTTTCAAAAATAAAATCATAAACCAGAAGACATTTTTATACATATTCATGCCTAGGCTAAAACACAGATGAATATTAGTGATTTGATCCCTTTAAGAGGCAGAGCATTGGAACCTGAAACTGCCACTTACATAGAACACAGTCATTTGGACTCATGGTCCCACAATGAGCCACATATATGACCCACGGCTTGGGAATCTGCCACTGATCTGTGAGCTGTGAACGACAGGAGGGCCTTTCATTGCTCCTGGCAGATATTATCGGCAGGTAGGTGACAGATGGAAGGGATAGTGAAAAGTGTAACTTTTTATCTATTTATTAAACCAATACCAATGGTACATTAGCCAATGCCTCTGCAGAAAGAACCTTTGAGGTCGGCATTGTTAAATGATCGAATTTGTTGTCAGGAGTTGCACAGGATGCCGCCTGGGAAGAATGTGTCCTGCCCGGACCATGCCTGTAATCAGGTTTGTGCCTGGGGGAGTCCAAGCCCCACTTGATAATTATATAGGTGAGATCTGATTACAATGGGTGTCAAGGGCGGGTGGAGCCAGCAGGTTAACAATTAACAGCACCGGCCGCACAATTACAGTGTAGCTATATTACCTTCAGCTCCTTATGCATGATTATAATGACATTTAATGTACTATTTTACCCCGACTTTCAAATCCAATTTCGGGGACTTTTACCAGGGAAGTCCAGGTTCCTGCTGCGTACTCGTTTTTTTTTTCCCAGTTGACCAAACTATCAGCACAGTCAAGTAACAATGGACCATGGGTAAGATCTCATTATTTTTAATCACACTTCTCCAGGTTGTTTTTTTTTTACTAATTGCAGGAAAAAAAAAAAAAAAGTTTAGTGGATGAGAAACCAGAAACGCCTAATGCCGGTACTGGTGGTCGCACGGGGTCGCCTGCAAACATAGAAAATTCCCGTTTGGTCACCATGGGCTTTATTGATCCCAGGGGGAAATTTCGGGACAAACACTGCGGCGGGTAGCCGCGCGGGACAGTGCCAGAAGTTTCCAGAACGCTAGCTACGCTGCATTGCTGAATTATGCATAATGGATAGGTCCTTTAGCTGGTCCTCCCAGGCAGAATGAAAGATTACAAATGTCCATATTATGCTCACCTACTTAACCTAGTCGGGGTCGCAGGATGTCCTAGAGACTATCCCAGGCAGCTGAGGGCACAA
This sequence comes from Mormyrus proboscirostris, assembly GCA_026779585.1. Lineage (NCBI taxonomy): Eukaryota > Metazoa > Chordata > Actinopteri > Osteoglossiformes > Mormyridae > Mormyrus > Mormyrus proboscirostris. The sequence continues at coordinate 13,663,404 of JAODKF010000018.1, forward strand.
GGGAGGGGGTACAGCCTGCAGAGAATGGCAGTCAGGCGTAGGGGACACACAGACGCACCGTGGGCCATTTAGCGACGCCAATTAGCCTAACGGCATGTCTTTGGATGGAGGGAGACAACCCGCATGGTGGGGGAAAGAACGTGCACAGAGAGGAGAGGAGGAGGGACTTCAACCTCCTGCCAAGTGACCGCGTTACCCACGGAGCCCCCGTGCAGGGAATGGCAGAAGTAAGGCGCACATTCATTTATGTGAAATTGCACGTTACGTTATTCTCAATTGAATGTAGTTCCCCTGTGAAATGAGCACTTTCGTCAAATCTATGACGAAGCGCAATTACTGGTAAATGGTCATGCAGTACAATTGTCACTCTCAGCTCATGCATTAAAACTGTAACTGCTGATAATGCGTCAAAAAATAGAAACACTGTGCCATAGAAACATATCTGCCATTCCTGTGAATTCCATTCCTGTGAATTCCATTTCTGCCCACTCTCTTTCAAATGCAGAATCATAAACAAGGCCTGTGGTTCCTCAGATACAAATCTGGGCTCTTTTGTTGCTTCCTGGGCGCATATAACCCTTGGTGAGATTTTAGTAGGTCACCCAGTCCCAGTAAGATCCACCACTGGTCAAGGTTTTTCCAGTTTGGAGGTAGTGGCTCTCACTTTGGTTCCAGTCCCAAAGCCTTAGGAATGATGTAACCCTTTCTGGGCTGGTATACGCTACCAGGTTTTCACACTCGTACATTTTTTACATTTGCATGTTACTTAACATCTACTAAAAATATTAAAAAATCAGAGAACATGAGGCATTCTTCATACAAGGCATATTAAATACTGTTGTTTCATGGGATGAAACAGTCAATTAGTGCATTTAAAGTTAAAGGACACAACACAAGCAGTTAGTGTGCTGTCCGGCCAAAAAAAAAAAGTCGCCATTTGAATTTATATCAAGAAATACTTAAGAGCCAATGACTGGATCATTATTACAGCTCAGTAACGTTATGCAGCAATAAAGTGAAGTCAGCTGAGTACCTGAATCTACTGAATGGCCAGGTTACACCTCCATCCATCATCAGTGGGTTTTTTCCCCTGTTGGCATGGGCATATTCCAGGACAAGAATGCCAAGATTCATTGGGTTTGAATTGTCAAAGAGTGGTTCAGGGAGCATGAGGAATCATTTTCACGCATGACTTGGTCACCTCAGAGTTATGACCTTAACCTCACTGAAGGTCTTTGGGATGTGCTGAAGGAGGCTTTATGGAGCGGTTCAGCTCACTTGTCAATACAGGATCTTGGTGAGAAATGAATGCAAATCTGGATGAAAATGAAGAGTGAGATGTTGCATAAGTCTGTGGAGACGATGTCATGAGAAATGTGCGCCATAATCAAAGCTAATGCGGTGCAAGAAAAATTCAAAGAACTTTTTTTTTGTCCGGACAGTGTATGAAGTCAGACGTGCCCTGTTGCATACTCTTTCCATGTTATAAAGGAAACTTGTTTTATTTGACTTGCATTTTCATTTGTAGTTTACTCAACTTTCCAGTGCATAACAAGAATACAAAATCTGCAGTTTATGAAATGAATGGAAAAGTGATAAAAAGCCGTGTTGTGTACAAACTTCTGACTGGTGGTGTAATTTAATAAGGTTCTTTCGAACTTCCGATCACAGCAGACTTTTTAGCCTAATTCATATCGTTGAAAAGGTTCTATCTAAGTGATATTTATATTCAGCAGGGCTGGCAGCAATCAAGCCTGGGTCTGTCTAGTCTAATTGAGCCCAATGTTCAAATAAATTTGGTTAATTGGTTGCTTGAGTAACTACTAATTACTTTTGTACACAGGGTCAGCTAGTGTTGGGTAACTGTTTTCCATGAATAACTGAAAAGATTATTTCAAAAATGTATTTTATGTTGGCAGCATGGTGGCGCAGTTGCCTCACACCTCTGGGATCAGGGTTCGAATCTCCATGTTCTCCCCGTGTCATTGTCCCTCCACACAGTCCAAAGACATGCTGAGGCTAATTGGAGTTATTAAATTGCCCGTAGGGGTGAGTGTGCCCTGCGCTGGACTGCCCCCCCCATCCTGGCTTGTGCCTGTAGCTTCGGGGATGGTCTCCGCACCCCCCGTGACCCAGAAGGATAAGCAGTTTGGAAAATGGATCAATGGTATTTTATATTTACTCAGGCTGTCTTTATCTTATATTTTTGTTTGAAGGTCTGAAAAGTGTAACATTTATGCGAAGGGAGGCAGATACCTTTTCACCACACCGCATTATTTTACTGTAAGATGTTATTTTAATTACTAAAAACACAAAAGCAAGCCAGGCACAAAACCAGATTTTATACTATTGTCCCACAGGTTAGAAAATACTTGCTCGTTTTACCATTTTCCCTCCAAAAGAAGACGATAAGGTTAAGTGTCTTCCTGGGTGGCGTTCCAAAGAAAAAGGCAATTAATATAATCAGTTGCCCCACCGCCTGTCTCACACACAAAAAAAAAAAAACCTAGCTGAAGGTAGAGAAAAGACAGGTGCTGTATGTCCATGGCAAGACATACTGGAAATGCCACAAAGCAAACTGAAGGGAGTTACATGTCTTTTTTCTCATTTTTTCTCTCTTTTTTTTTTAGATGCAATATGGTTGTCTTCAGGGGGCCCTTGCCATTAACCCCCCCGGCCAACATTGGATTCCATTTGCTAAATCTGGAGGAGGGCCCATTAGAGAATTCAGAGCCCCCGCCAAGAAAAGGGCGCCGACATTCCGACGCAATTAGAAATCACACTGAACAATGAATCACGGGAAACCGCGAAACGTTTCCAACGGCACACGATACTTTAAGGCCGCGAATATGCAGCAGCCAAGAGGGAAGCTGCTGCGGCTCGTTAATTGATAAACAATGTATGTTTCATCTAGAACAACATGGCTTCTCCAGATTAGTGTAAGACAATTGAAGGAGTGGCGTGGAACACTGTAAACATCTGGCGCGGTGAACAGGCAGAAAATAAAACTTAAAACAATGGAGAAAATTACCACAAGAATCTGTCAAGTTTTGAACTAAAACAAGCAAAAAAAACATGAGGTTTTTATTATACAAATACCATCCATCATCTAATTACTTATTCAAGTCCAAGTCACAGAAGGTGGGGGGGCTTGGAGCCAATCCCAGCCAGCACAAGGCAAGGGTATACCCTGGACAGGACGGCATCACTGGGCACATACAGTGACCCTCAATAGGCAATTCAGAAACACCCATTAGCCCAGTTTTCTTTGGGCTGGGGGAGGAGACCTTGATGAAATGGGAAGAACATGCAAACTCCACCAAGCGTAGAGATGGCTTCCAAACTACAGGAGTTACCAACAGCGCTGCCCAATGAGCCACGATACCAACCCCTCAGACAGCTACCATTCCGACAGGAAATAAACAAATACAGCCATCCCTCGATTTGCATCGTACCGAGAAACATCCGAACGTACTTGCGTCCCGTGGAAGCTTTAGTAAAATTTATCGAGAAACATTCGGAATGGACGTAGTGGACATTAGCGTATGCATTATCATTGTATCATACGTTATACAGTATAGACTTGCGTACAAATTTACGCCGGACCACCGGACGCAAGTCATTTTGGGGGTTCTTGACATTGCAGCTCTCTAGCCCATATACATTACTGTATGCATACTGTATTACAAGGTACATATGGACAGTGGGTCGATACACGGCTGGCAGAGCTGCCCATTGTCCTGCACTTGTTACGTTAAGCCATACCACCCGACAACGTAACGAAACGCAGATTTACCCTGCCATGTAGAGCTGTAATCGGGCCTTAAAAGTTAAGCCCGATAAGGCCCGAACCCGGCAGAATTCGGCCCGAGCCCGACAAGTACATATTGATTGACAGCTTTTTAAAAGCCCGAACCCGTTTACAGCCCGACGCTGTAAATGTGCGCACGCACACAGCTCACGTATTCACGTGTCAGGAATGAGTCATTGATACATTTTTTTAAACATCATCTATTCCAGAGGCTAGTCTCCGTTTCACCTCCTCAGCATCCATCTTCGCGTCTTTCTCGCGCTAATCGAAATGCATCACCTGACCATTCATTTACTGCGCAAGCCCGAGCCCGGCCTGAGCCCGTGCAAAATGATAGAAATCAAGCCCGAACCCAACCGAACAGGCAGAGATCTTCAGCTCTACTGCCATGTACTGCCGCTACAACAGGTTACTGTAGAAAATTATCATTAATACGGCATTTGTTTGCTCCAGCATCACATAAGATAAGTGGACAGTCCTTGGGGCGGAGGCCTTGGACTGAGCTCACTTGCCCATTATTGTTTTGTTGCTTAGTTCCCAGATATTGTACATCATGCAGCCAAATATTTACTGAAACAATCCAGGGCAAAGCAGCTGCGCAGGGATGCTGCTGCAAGGCTAGTCCAAGTGACTTACAAGTTACAGGCCTGTGGTCCCCTGGTTATGTAGATCACTGTTGTTATGCACTGGGGAGCACAAAACACACAACCATAAAAGAAGCACAACAAAAACACGAGTTTCTATACAATCAAGCACAGCAAGAACTAAATTATAAATACAGGGAATCATCGACTTATGCAACTAATGACTGATCTGAGACCGCGGTTAATGCGTCCATGACTGTATGACAGTTTCCGCCCCAACTGCCAGCAACAATGATTTACGAATATGGACATGAACAGGTATAAAAAAATAAAAAAGCATCGAAATGATACGACAGAGATAATTTAATCATACAGTACACATGTGATCATTTTTGCAAAAAAAAAAAATTAAGGGCTAACACTTATGACAGGTCAGTCGGAACCGATCGTGGTCAAAAGTTGACGATGACCTGTAATGACTAGGTTCCGCTTCTGCACCGTAAGATCACCGGGTCGCATTGGGATGAGTGATGACTTGTTTGGAGTAAGATTGAACAATATATGGTCAATGATTCAGAGCACTGTCCTTCAAAATTTTCCCAGGAGTTTCCACCTCAATAAGATTGCTGAAGCATTTTGGCACTGCTGATTTGCTGAAATCTCATTTGAAAGGTCAGCCTTTCATGGCGGTTATGGCGTGATGAAATAGTCCACTTTAGTGTCACTGTAACCCCCAGCAAAAGCCTGACGGATATAATTGTAAGCTTATCGTTCATGTCAATGAAAGGAAGAGGAGCCTCCTAGGTAAGAATACATGGACTCAACATCCCAAAGTTACAGATGTTTAAATGGGAAGATTAACACTTAAAACTGGATAAAAGGCGGTAGAATCAGTGATACACATTTGATCAGGTAGTTTGTCTATGCCGTCCAGCCATTAAAAAAAAAAAAATCAACTGTCTTGCAAGCTGAATATAGTGCATTAGCATTTTATTTACCAGACACTTTCATTCGAGCGAGTACAATTGAGAAAGCAGCACCATGTGGTCCATGGGGAAACTGGGGTTAAAGGTCTTGCTCAAAGGCCCAACGGTAAAATCACGATTTAAACAGGTGCCCTGCTGACCAGGAGTACACACACACACACACACACACACACACACACACACACGCCTCCGCCACAAGACAAGCAAAAGCGTCCTCGTTTTTTGCAGTAGTTTAGGGAAGCGCGAGCTGACAGGCAGCAGAGCACAAAGCTGAATTTCGCTGTTCTTCATCTGTAAACAAAAATACTGACAGCATGTGTAGAACTGTCACCTCGCGCCTCCAGTGTCTGGATTTTGAATCCTGCCTCTGCTCTGTGTGTGTGTGTGTGTGTCCTCTCCTTGTCGTACAGGCTTCCTTCTGCATCCCGAAGACATGCAGTTAAGCTAATTGGCCTCTAAATAGCCTACAGATTGTGTGCGTGCATGTGCCCTGTGCTGGACTGGAATCCTGGCCGGGATGAACCCCAGCCTTGTAACCTGCGCTGCTTGGGGGGGGGGACTCCAGGCCCCCAACCAAGAAAAGTGGTTGGAAGATGGATGACCGGATTCAGGCTTTAAAAGATGAGGCGAACAAAGCGATAAAATCTAATGTTATTTAATTTGCTGGCAACTCAGTTTTTCAGTTTGATGGAGGGAAAACGATCTCTAAGCAGGTGAGGCATTCTAGTATTTCTATTGCTTAAAAAAAAAAATATATATATTTCTTCATTTTAACTGAGCACAAGATCAAACTATGCACTAGGTGATGGAGCTGCCATCTAACCTGGACTTGTTCACACTTCAGTTTGAACAATTAAATGACGAGAGCCAGCTCTTTGGAAGTCTTAAATGGCATAACGACGGCAGAATATAACCCTCGAAAAGTAATGACATATTCAGCAAAACATGATTCATGATTCTATCACATGCATCTTCCAAAAATGCAGAAGGTGGTTCAGCTTGGGACTGAAGTGGGGGGGGGGGAATGTAAATAACCATTGAAGCAGATTTTTAAATAGCATGTGTGAATTTTTGGATACCTGACAATGCAAAGTGCCCGGATTCATATTTCAGGGTTTTGAGCAAAAAGTCACATCAGCAGGCTGACCAGAAGTCGAGAGTCAGCTGGAGTGAAACCGCAGAACAGACGGCACTTCTGAAGCACACAGCCAAGAGTGATTCCTTAACAACAGGAACGCCAGCAGTATAATCACTTCATACATGTAGAAGCAGGATCACAGAAGCGTGTTTATGTATGTACAGTGGGGCAAAAAAGTATTTAGTCAGCCACCGATTGTGCAAGTTCTCCCACTTAAAATGATGACAGAGGT
>JAODKF010000018.1:13673108-13683502 GCA_026779585.1 Mormyrus proboscirostris
CCCCCTCATTTCCTGTCAGTTCTCTTTTACCATCCAATCAGAACGTGATGCTCAATCCCCCATTTTAGGTGTGCGAACATGCCATGACATTTGACAAACAAAAGTTTCTCCAAAGTGTGTTTTTTCTACTGCTTGCGTCAACAAAAGAGCTACAAATGAATGGCGTTACCTTGAGGCATCACATCTGCCTCTGGAGCCAGTGTGGATAAATGATAGAGAAACACTTATGAAAAACAAGCAAGCAATTTGGATGCAAAAAAATACTGCCAATCAGAAATGAAACTGAGAATTGAAGTACAGCAAAATCAAAACTTTGGAATGTTTGGGAGAGGAAGAAAAAAAAAAAAAAATAAGGCAGCTTCCTTTGTGGTCGCCAAGGACGTGTTTGGCCGGGGCAAACTGCGGCGGGGCAAACTGCGGCGGGTGACAGGGCAACAATCAGGCCGGGGACAGAAAAAAGCCTTAATCTACTGCAACTGAAATCACCACTGACCCCCAGAGAGCAAAAAGTTAGCAATTCACAGCTTGCAGAAAAACCTTGAAAGTAGAATTATAAAGACTGGTGTAAGAAGCCTTTCCAGCACAAAAACAGAAAGGTTGGTTTAAAATGTCTTAAAAGTAGAGCGTTCACTCGATAGTGTTTTGCAGTAATGTTTTATGACCAAAAGAGGCAAATATTTAACGCTCAAAAAGGAACTGGGAAAACATAAAGGAACAAACTAGCAACAATTCAATAGGAAGTAGGTATACTTCATCTGCAAAAAAGGTGAAGTACAAGAACACACTTTGAAATTTAATCCGTTACTCCTGATTATCTAAAATAGGGGACTGAACATGTAACACTGTATAATCTTCAGTGCGTGAAGGGTATGCACCAAAAACATTAATCTTTACTCATTGCTTCAACACAAAGGATTAATATAAACTTCAGATGTCGAGTTATTATGCCATGAGAGGTTGTTTTTAAAAAGAGCTACGAAAAAACAACAATCCACATTTTGGCTAAGTGATATTAAAGCATAAAAGGTCATTTAAAAACGTACTTCCCACCATAACGCAGAGGTCTGACCCCAAAAAATGGACAAACAAAGACATGAAATCGACACATACATTTCCATAACAATTATCATGACTGGGGCCAAGTTTTTAAACTTAAACAAAACACCTACAAAAAGCCTAGGAGTTAAATACACTTCAATATTATCTCGACTCATAAATAAAAAGGAAGTAGTAACCATTAACGTAATTTCAGTATATACAGAATGCTGCTAGCTGCTATTTATGAGGCAAACAAAATCATTTTCCTATGCTTCATACTATAGCAGACACCAGGAACAGATTCAAAGTTAAGAAGAGTTTAAAGTTAACTTTTCAGTAGTTGATTCTTTCAAGCAGTCATTATATTATACATATTTATCACTGCATCGGGCAAAAACCAGGATTCCATTTCGATACACCCACTCCCCCTGGCCTGCCTTCACCCCAGCAGCACTGAATCGTGGGTAAAGAAAAATCCATTCATTTGCAGGGTGGGTGGTTCCCAAGACAGAACAAAAGAATCAATAGATGTGTGTATATACATTTACATATATGGGGCTCTGGCAGATGAAGGAAGGAAGCAATTACACAGCCTAGTTACCCACCTGCATGTGACCCCCGCCATGTCAAAGAGGCGTCTTGAGGCAGTCATTTCAGGGTTATTGTGGTACTTGTCTGATAAATAAATCACCTCCTTTATACCTGCAGGTAAACACAGTGGAACATCAGTTACGCTCCTGACAGCCTGGTAGGACACTATGAGCAGAGGACTGTCACACAAAGAAGACAAAGCCGTCACTGTAAGAGGGACAGAAAGTGAGAAAGTGACACGTGACGGAGACACGTGGTCGTTTTTACGAGTGTTAGCCGTTTCCCAGAAAGGATAAGAGAGCAACACTTAAGCTCATTAGGAGATGCAGAGGAACTGAGGAAGACTCATCTTCACCAGGGAGCAGGAAAGAGGTGAAGAAGAGCGGAGGTTTGGCGAAGGTCAAACAGCTGGCCGCTCCCACGCGGTCGCAAGACTGCTGAAGACTAAAACCTGGCCGTCCAGGTTTAATCAAGAACCTTAGCACTGATGACCTCGACATTATGTTCCCAACACATCAAAGAAAAGGAAGAAGAAAAAAAAAAAAAACACAGATACAAAATGCATCCCTGTCTGGACCAGTATGGTGGGAGCAAAATGTTTTTGATTCTTTCCCCCAAAACAGTGAATTCCCACAGTGTCTCGAGAAAAGTGTAATTCATTTGGTAAAATCAAACATACGTAGACGCTAAAAAGCAAGCCTTTTAAGTTTTCAGTAGCCTTAAGCGTAGAGGGTGCTTGTCGGTAGCGGTGCGGTGGAATGCAGCAAACGGGGAGGAAAAACACCAGCCGCACCACCCACTGCATACACTCCAAGAGCACCGGTCATTACTGAACAGCATGAAGAAAAGTTGAGGGCGAAACTTAAATCTTGCCAGCGTGTGGTGGAGAGAATTGTTCAGGGCTGGGTTGCTAGGGGAGACGAGCTCCGATTTAGAGGGAGGACAGGGGAACTTTAGCCCAGGAGCGGGACTGGACACTCGCTTGCGCGTCAAAGCAGCCTGTGTTGGTAAGAACAAGGTTCTGAAAGCACAGTAGCTATTTGTAAGATCCACACCTTACAAATGAATGTACTGTCGGTACAAAAGGAAAAGCCCACAGTATATGTAATTTCTGCAGCTTAGCGTTTGCCCCCGTGAGTTAGTAATGAGGTGTGAAAAGCTAAACAGAGACCCAGCTTACTGGCTGAAGATCAAGAGCAATTCCCGCAATAATTAAGCTCGAGTCATTATTAGTATCATTTTCTTTGACTGCTGTCTGTGAAGCGTTGGTCTAATCGCTTATCTGGCCTTTAAATAATCATTATGGTGGGGGGGGGGGGCTTAAATCTCACGGCCTGCATCAGTTCTTGCCATTACGATCGGTCATTTACACATACTTGCATCGCATGAATATTCTGAAGATTCAATTCCAGGCTGTCAGAAAGAGCAATCCAAGTCAATCCCATCCCTTCTGCGCTGTACCCCGCTCATGTGGCCTGGCCTGCATTGGAGAAGCACTAGGCTTCCACACAAACCTGACCATAAGTAACCAACCCAAATACCTTTGGCATTTTTACTTTTTTCGACTGCATTCACAGATTTTTATAAAGCTAAGGTTGTCCAAACGGGGACCTCAAAAGATGTCCCCAAAAGTAAGGAAGTTTCAGGTTTTACCGCACTTTGGGGACATTTTGGTCCCCAAATGTGATTTATACAAACACACACACACACACACACACACATCCTATTTCTGGAGGCAGTGCCACCCAAAGGCACCATGCCACTCCAATAAAGAATATAACAAAAAAAAAATCTGAGTTATTAGGCTGAATAAGCCATTAAATAATCCATTTTAAGTAGCCTGAATGAATTAATTAGCAATTAGCACTACTAGATAGTCACACTTGGCTGTGGTTTTATAATTATTAGCTAGCTACAGATTTCATTTCAAAACCAGGAAATTCTATGTATTTAAATATCTTTCAGATGAACACTAAAATTATTTCATGCGACGTCTCAGAGTGTTAAAATGTTCAAGTGTTCAAAGTCATTGCTTGTCACGGCCTGTTGTCTTAAGAGCCGACTGGCTGACTGATCGGACATTGTGCAAAATGCTGAAATCGGAGACTGGCGGCTCTTCGAGCGCCTCTATTCCGGCTGCTCGGGAATCATAAATTCCTAAAAATTCATGGCAAGGGAACGCTAATAAATTTCGGAAATAATAATAAAGCTTTTTGTAATTATAACTTGAGTATATTTCTACATGAATATACGTCAATTAAGTACAGAAAATCAATAAACTCCTGCCTGGAAAAACAGTAAAAGCTTAAAATCTTTAAAAAATAAAATAGAATATATGCAGGTGCATTTACTGTAAGGATGCAGGGGGTATGACATAATGAACGTCACTGCAAAGCTGCGCAATGTCATACCGATGACTCATCTGTTCCAGCCTAGTATGAGCCTTCATCAAAACAGCAGGTAAACTGCAAGAAACTCTCTGTATCAAGCTGCTTCATAAGCTGTATTCCTACATTGATAATGCCAGACAGTTAATGGCAGAGCACCGGCTTACCGAAACCCATTTTTGCCATTAGGGTTCAAAAGTAAACACCTAATGGTAAAGCGGAGAGCTCTGCAGAATGGTTGGGCGTTCCCCCACCCAAGAGGCTTCCCGACGGGCCTCACACGGGGAAGAGGCACGGCCCGCCGAGCCGTATGTTCCGGTAGCCCCCGGCGGCTGGGCCGACCTGCGAACAAGACGAACGGAACGGGACGCAGCAACCATAGCCGCTAAAGGACAGAATCAGGCTTTTTCCAACAGAGATGCACTTTGACTCAAGCAACCTCTTTAAGCCACGGCGCCACGTTCACACCATTTCGGTGTTTTCGCTCAACGGGCGACTACGTCCGAATCATAAGACCACCTACCAAACATGCACCCGCAGTCCAGACATTAACATCCACGCAGAGTTGCAAAGGTTTTCCTCCCAATTTGCTCCTATTGCTCACTGCGATGAAATCTTACAAAAAAAAAAAACCAAAAAGATTTTCCGTTGATCTTTGCTGATTAAATGGGAATGAATTGGGTGACACTGGAGAAAAATATATACAAAATACATACGTAAATTTTGTTTCTATCTTGCCAAAGGCTGAAGTGTTGTGTAAATAATGATATGCCTACAGTGTACAGAAAAAGCCCATTGTATAGGGCAAGCCTTTCCCCACAGTGTGGGGATGACAATGGCAGGGATACTATATCCTCCAAAAAGAACCTTAATAATGAACCACCAGGGACTCTTGAACGGATTTACATCTTTTTATTCTGCACTAAGGAAAACTCCCACTTGCTTCCCAAGGGTAGAAATGCTTCTGAACAGTTGGGGGTCCAACAGTACGAGGGAGAAAAAAAAAAACGGTAAAATAACAGAAAGGGCGAACTTCTGCAAAACAATGCCTACTGGGAAGCTCTCAGACCAGCGGACGCTGTCGACGCAGAGGACTTTGGGGGCAAAAGCCCCACTTGTTTAGCTTTGCCTGGCCTGGGCGGCTGCGTCGACGCGCATAAGGTCACAGCGAAGGGCATTATCCGAGAGACGACGCGAGGAAGACGAAGGGCGATGAAGGTAAACAAGGACGGCGGAATAGCTAATGGGTGTGTAAACAGAAGGAGTCAGAATCTGGGTGGGCGCAAAACACAAAACTGCACCAAAAAGACGTTAGATTATAAGTAGAGGCTACTGACCCATAATAAAATGACTTTGGAGACCAAGGGGTGTTTTGCACGCTCTTCATTCTCGCTCGCAAGCCTATAATTTCACATAATTTATTTTCCTGAATGGCAAGGCCCACCTCACCAAAAACAAAGCTGGCTCCCACTACAGATGGAACTCCCGGTTCACAGAGGGTTTAGACACTATGAGAGATTTATCATTTTCACCGTGCTAATTATTCCACAGCCTTTTCAAGGATAATGATTCGCTAAGTGATTGTGACAGGTTGTGATTATCAATCCCATCAACTCGAAATGAAATAAAGCCCAAAGACAGGGGAGCGAGGATTTAAATAACCGTGGCTGAAGACGACTGTGGTGGCAATTGCTGAAAACAGTTTAATCAGACAAGAACAAAAATAAAAAATACAAGGTAGTGGTGGGGGGGCAATCTTTACATGGCAGGAACCAAAGATTTAATTCTCTTTAGCATCTCTAAGAAGAAGAAAAAAAAACATCTAGCAACCAAACATGCTGATAAAAAGGACCAACCTGATTCGTTAAGACAGTTTCAATTCAAAGCATAACCAGCTGAATACATTATTTCACTAAAGAATGAAGAAAAAAAAACTGCTGCGGTCCCTTGTAAAGCCGGCTCTCGGCTCTGAATGGGTCATACTAAAGGACGGGGCGAGGGGCGGAGCATTACTGGGGTGTTATTTCTTGCGAGGGATAGAGGCCACACTGCCCTCTAATGCACACTGAACTTCCTCCGGGGTGCGGGCTGCACCAGGAGGGAAAATGTAAAGTTAAAACCTGAAAATATGTTAATATAAGTTAATACCCCTTTTTTTTTTTTTAAACCTTTCTATATAAATCATTAACTGGGTAATTTTCATTTGTGACAGGACCTGAACTGCCCAAACATTCCTCTAAACTAAACTTTAGTAAACCGATGTGACTCTTCCTAACAATAAATCTAGCAAAAACACATCGCAGAAAACATTTATATGTATGTAGCGCCAATAATTCACATGATGTAACAACAAATGTACATTAATGTACATATCAAGGTTCCTCATACTTTTTGATGTGCTTATTAATGTATTTTTCTTTATATGAGAAATAATTGAGGTGGACAAAATAAGGGAAACATCTATATATTTAAGAGCTAATAAGTTCTCCACCTTTTGTTTTTAGGACAACTTTGATGCTTCTTGGAATCTTATACAAGTAAAACCTGTAGTCCATTTGGAGATGGAGGTATCAATCGCTCTTAAACTGTGTTTTCTATACTCCAAACATCCTATCAAAAGGTACCATGATATTTGACCGTCATTGGATAGTCCATGGAAGGGATTTTCCTTCAACTGGTGTTGAAGAAACTACTGGATTTGTTTAGCATTGCAGTGTGTATGTGGTCACTGTCATCCAGGAATATGAGAACATAGCGGGGGAAGAGGGTTCGCACCTCATCTAATGCTGGGAAATGGCCTAAAATGCCTTGGCTGTACCACCATTCAAAGCAGTCATTGGACCTAATGGATTCCACAAGATGGCTGCTGTAAACAGCAGGAGCTGTGAGCTATAAGCATCCTTTGCCTTTTTCCAGATGCGTAACCATCCAGGTGAAGGAGGTGGTTACGAAAGATCAGGCCCTACTATTTAAAAAAAGAAAAAGAAAATAAACCGCGGTCAGGGGTCCAGGACTCGTGGTCATGGGTCCTTGTGCATTGGCCTTCAGTACAAGTGGTTTCCAAACAGCAGCTCTGGTATCTATTGCAGCTTTGTGAATCTCACAAAATAGGCTTTTGTTGAAATGGGTCATACAGGTGCCAATTCAGTTCTGTGGTTATTTTTAAGGTCTATCCCTGTTGCTGAGCTTCAACTTGCAACCTCTGTTCTCCTTGCTGGTGCAGTTTGTCCATGTCTGGTCCAGGTATATATACTGCCATGACTTTTCATGCCATTTTCCTCTGCCACCAGGAGCCATTTGCCATTTAACCTACTACACCTTAACATATGCCGCTGCATATGCAACTGTCCATCCATCCATCCATCCATCCGGCAGGCAATAACCCAGGATGGGATGGCAACCCATCGTGGACCCCACACACACACACACACACACACACACACACACACACACACTAACACTTAATTATCATGCAACTCCAATTCACCATAGAATGTTACTGGACTGGGGGGAGAAGGACTGAAGATCCCAGAGGACACCTAAGACTCGAACGCCGGCCCCAGAGCAGCAAGCAAGTGCTAACCTAATTTTAAGTGTGAATTTCAGTTACCACAAAGCAGAAATCCTTTTTCATGTGGCGTTTGTTATTTTATCTCCTCCCTCCCAGAATATAAGCAAGGTTATTTCATCCGGTTTATTATATATATATATATTCATTGTGGTCCTTTTAAAGCAGCTGTGTCGTGAGCCTATAAAATATGCTTTTATGACTTGGATATGAAATAAAACCACCACCAAAACACAGATTCCCCTAAAATCACATTCACTTTACAGTTATTCAGTATATTAGGATCTTTAAAAAAAAAAGGGTTTAGGGCACTGAAAAGAACTAATTCCAGCTTCCACTGGATCGGCAGAGTTTGAGACACCAAATTGCTCTAAAAACAACTCCGGCTGGTTTCTTACACCCTTAAAGCCTCGGTACTGTGGGGGGAATTAAAGACAATGACCTGGATAATCTGGAAAAATTGCATTATTAGTTTGAATAAACAAGGTCCACAGGTGACTGTTTCTATGGAAAGAGCTCTGGACTGTACGAAGGCTCACGGCGCCCACCACCACAGTCCTGCAGACAGAGAGACTCGATAAGCACTTGCTCAAAAAAAGCACTTGTAGTTCATGTTAAAACCCATCAGTTTCCATTCCATCACTCCCAGAAGTGAAGGGGAGGGGAGGGGAAAAAAAAAAAAAAAACCTTAAAACATTATTAATTTAAGACATAAGATATTTTTCCTTAAACATCATAGACTGGGGTTAAATATGTACAGGAATAAAAATAATATGTAACAAATAAATCGTTCGGCCACATACCTGCTCGGTGTGTGGTGAAGCCTTAATTTTTAAAAACTTGCACTTTGTTGCATCTGGTGAGCATATAAGAGGCCCTTTATAATGGATACATGCCAGTGGATTCAAGAGGGGTGGCGCACCAACAAACTGCCTGCTAATGAAGGGAGAGCCCTCACAGAGCTCCAGCCCCCACAGCGCGGAGAGGAGAAGCTGAACAACGTCTCCCGTGAAAAGAGGGGGGGGGGACACTTCAGCCCTCTCTCATCACGTGGCTTCTAGAGGCTTCCAGACAATGCGCTTTGATTCCAGCTGCATGGGATCGTGGGAGTAGGCAGGAAAAATAAATACCCTGTCTTTTTACATCACAGCTTTAAAGCAAATTCAATTTTCATCCCCGTATCCATCTTCCATAAGCGCTTATCCAGGTTTGCTGTGAGCCTGCAGCCAATCCCAGAAGGCACGGGGAGAGCACCACGGACAGGATGCAGATTATAATTTTTAATTTAATAAAAAAAAGTGCTTTGGGGGACCATTCCTTTGACTCTGTGGGCCACTGACACCATGGGAGTTGTTTATTATACAGCAACCCCCTTTCATGTGATCTGTGCAGGGGTGACATAGGATAACAGAATGCATGTACTTAGATTTTCAGTATTTCTGGCAGAAAAATCACCAAACTGACTGTAAATGTATTTATTTCAATAGCTCATTTATTGTTAAACTAACTCAAGTTTAAATACAGCAAATGCTGGTCTACAGAGTAGATCTTTATTCTACATACTGGTTGTTTATGGAAATATATGTTTCACTGTGGCTTTGCACTTTACCTTAGGGAATTTAACATATTACACATGCTTCAATCAAATGAGCATCTGTGTCATTTCAAATTAGCATTTTAAAGTTTTATGAGTCCCCCCCGATGTCTGGGGTATATGACACTGGATCACTGCAACAACTTAAATTACATAGCTGTTACATCACCACCACGATTCACCAGTGGTGAGTGTGTGTGTGTGAGTATGTGACTCTTGTTGTCTAATGCAGAGAAATGTGTTCAATATTTTATTTTCATCCTCATTTACTTGTAATATTTATTTGTTGCATAAACACTCTACCTTTCTCTGAATCTTAGTGCGAGCTGGGCATTCTTTTTAAAAAGGCATTCATCTGGGTTTTCACACAGGTGTCATTGCACCTTGATTACCCTCATTATTATAGCAGGAGTCCTGAAATCAGAATAGTCCTGTTAAAATGCTCCACTAGAGCAATTAACAAACAATGCCTGAGGTTCATCACATGTAAGTAAGTGATGCAGGCTTTGTTATGGATTCTCCTAGTGCACTTAAAAAACGATAAAGAAACAGACAACAAGCAGGTTGGAATGCAAATAAGCTTTCCATGCCAGTGAGAGCGCCTATTGTAATCAAATGAAATCAGGGGTATCTGACTAAATTATTAGCTTCCACATTTTTTTTAAGGAAAAAAAAATCATTTTGCATGGAAGAGCTATCATCACATGTGATATAATCAGCTACCTTTATTTCAGTAGGACCCATAAAATACCTGTACTTTATATTTCTGCTCCCTACATGGAGCACCTTACATTTCTCTATGTTAAATTTCATCTGCCAGGTATCGGCCCAGTCACTAACTAAATTAAGATCCCGCTATAACTGCTGAGCCGCTAGTTCAGTATCTGCTACACCACCCACCTTGGTGTCATCTAAAAATTTCACTGGTTTACTGTATATATTGGTGTCTATATCATTTATATAAATTAGGAGCAATAGTGGTCCTAAAATAGAACCCTGCGGTACCCCACTATGAAAGCAGGCCTACTGTGACATCGTGCCTCTTATAACTACTCGCTGCTTTCTATCTGTTAACCAGTTATCAGTCCAGGTCGCTACAGTTCCTAAAATACCTGTCGCTTTGAGTTTAAGTAGGAGCATCTTGTGGGGGACAACATCAAAAGCCTTTTGGAAGTCTAAGTAGATGACATCATAGGCCTTCTTATCATCAACTTCC
>JAODKF010000018.1:13696871-13712184 GCA_026779585.1 Mormyrus proboscirostris
TACAGTGTGTTGTTGAGTGTGTGGTGATACAGTGTGCTGTTGAGTGTGTGGTGATACAGTGTGTTGTTGAGTGTGTGGTGATTCAGTGTACTGTTGAGTGTGTGTGGTGATACAGTGTGCTGTTGAGTGTGTGGTGATACAGTGTGCTGTTGAGTGTGTGGTGATACAGTGTGTTGTTGCACCCAATACATGATGGACCCTAAGGGATGAGAACCTGGGTACAGCCATGTGGTGGGTGATACCTCAGCACCACACTAGCATGAATGGAGTGGATCAGTGTGAGGCTTTTTCTCTGTTGGCTGCAGTACCAATCCTGCCACAAACCTCCAAATTTTCCCTGAAAGTTGGAGAACCTGCTTGCAGGGCTAGATGTAGATTGGCATACCCAGGCTGAGGGCCTTGCTCAAGATCTCAAGAGAGTAGAATCGCTCCTAGTAGTCATGGGATTTGAACTTCCGATTGTCGGCACAGATCCCTAGCCTCAGAGCCAACATTCCACCCCAAGTTTGGGTGGTTACCTCAAAAATATTGTAGTAGTTGCTACAGATTAGTGTGCACATGGTAAGTAAGGATTGGTTCAAGGTTGAGCTCCCATGAGCCTCAGGGGCTGTTTGATTCAGTTATGCATGTTTATGATCATCTTTGTTCAAGTCTCTTCCAGTTATTGATGTGTTATTTCTGTAAATTATAATGGTGAGTGTATATATTTGTCTTATAATGTTATTTTAATGTGAGGTTAGTATGTGAGGACGGACCACCGTGAGGGCGTGTGACATGCAGCTCAGTGTGGTGGCTTGCTCATGGGGTAGTGTGAGCAGTGGTGGGTTAGAGTATTGCGTATTATCACACTGGGTAAACCTAAAAGAGCAATTATGGAGTTGTAAAATTGCCCTTGAGTCCCCGTAGCTCTTAAATGAAAGTGTTTTGGCTCTATTTAAATGGTACCTTTGCCGTGTTGATTTGTCCTCCCACTCATAACCATTGCTACAATATTAACATCCCTGCAAATGAGGATGATCTGAGCCAAAGAATTTAAAAAAAAAAAAAAAAAACTTTTTTTTTTCCCATGACAGATTCACAGATGTGTCGAGATACGGGGTGGCAGAGAACATTTGCAGACGTTATTTAATAAGACACGTTAAAGTCGTGTTTGGGCTCCTGAATGCAGAGACACAGCGCTGTTCTCTCAGCTCGAAACTGCAGCCAGCCATGTGTCACCTTCTGGATTCTCCTCTCCTCCTGACTCCTCCTCAGCAGGAACCCAGCAGCGAGTCTCCCCAACACCTCTGTCAGCCTCCCTTCACAGCTGCTCTGCCACTCTCCCGCCTCCTTTGTTTCCGTTGCGCCGCTTTCCGCTGTGATCTCATTAAGCGAGCCCATTCGGCCAGTGGCCCTGACAGCCTTGGACATGGTTTTCAGCTCCACTAGTTGGCCTATTGGATCTTTTGATCTTGACCTTCATGCGAGCAGGTTCAGTGATACTTCTTGCTTCTGGCTCCTGTCTCAGCTGTGTTCTTCTCCCTCTGAGTCCCACTTTTGTTTGAAATGTGGCCTCACCCTCACCAGCAAACTCTTTCACACTGTTTGGCTATTCTGCTTTGTTCAACATTCCTCCTGTTAGCCAACAGAATTCCTCCCCAGCCACAGTTTGGTGCCGCACAGAGCACTCCTACCTGAAGCATCCTGCCCAAAAATCCGACACACAGCACGCTGCATGAAAATACACGTCTCTGCTTTAACTCACATGATTTAGGAGTAATTGTTCTCCAGGTTTCAAATTCACACTGTACTTTTGCAACCTGTTCTTTCTTTCCCAAATGTATTTTCATACTCTCAGTATATACTGCAAATCAGTGGCAGCTGGCAAATACAAAATCAACGTAAGGAGATAATACATTTTACAAAATTACAATAGCAAGAGAAGAGATAAAATGTTTTTTTTAAATAACAATAACATTTTAGTAATGAGTTATTTCGAAGTTGCTTGTTTCATACATTAATCTCGAAACCAGAGCCGGTACAGTATTACATCCTGTACTTCAATGGACCAGCTGACTCTACTGTAAACATCATCATTGGCCAATGAGCAAGACAGACAGTCTTTTACTGTTGGTGTTAAAAATAATTCTTCATTAAATAGAATTTGAGGCTTCCTTATTGAGCCTTCTTAACTATATAAAACTTCTGTTCAACACTTCAGTCTAGGAAATTGGACAACATGCTGAGTAAAATACTATCAGGCCAAGCCGGTCAGGTATTAGAGTTTAAGATAAGGGAAATCGGCCAGAGTCGCGTAATGCTGTGTTGATTCAATCCACATGTTCATTGTATTGTGAATCACTGTAAATGTATCTATTTTGTCCTTTGCCCTGGTAAGTGATCTCAGTGCCCACACTGCCATCGTGTCTGGTTTTTTCCGCTATGTCTTGCTGGAATTCATTTAGTTTTTTTTTCTTTTTTTTAAACTCAGTCTCACAGAAACAGCATTGCTAGTTTTATTTACTTTTTTCTTTACGTTGCCTTTAGTTTTTCTGCGGTGCCAATTCTGCCGCTGCATGTTTCCGTCACCATGTACCGTGAATAAAATGCCAGGTTTATCTCCATGTTACATCTTTTGCTTTTCGTTCTGAAATTATTCTATTGCGTATAGTGAAGTATGCATTTTTACTGTGAGAATATTGTTTTATTTTTTAGTGAGCCATGTATTTAAGCACTGAAAGCTTAAACATACCACTGTAGTAAAATAGTCATGTGTCATGCCAGTAATTATACCACATAACTGAAAGTAGTTCTACTGTATATACCATAAGAGAAAGTATTTATACTGTATATTCCACATAACTGAAACTAGTTATACTGTATATACCATAGAAGAGAAAGTATTTAAACTGTATATGCCGCATAAATGAAAGTAGTTATACTGTATATACCATATAAGAGAAAGTATTTATATTTTATATACCACATAACTGAAAGTAGTTATACCATATATACCATATAAGAGAAAGTATTTATACTGTATACATCACATAACTGAAAGTAATTATACTGTATATACTATTTTAGAGAAAGCATACAGTATGTACCTAATAACTGAAAGTAGTTATACTGTATATGTCATGACCTGCTCGTCCGATCCTCCTGTGTGCCACGCCCCCCTCGTTACCTCGTGTTAATTCCAGATTGTGAACACCTGTGTCCTGTTATTTCAGCTTGTCTTGTGTATATTAGTCCGCGTTTAAGTCTGCTTCTCTAGGTCTGTCATTGACGTAGTCTGTCGTGTGCGCGCCTTTGTACTGTCCGCTCTTAATAAACCCCGTTTCGTCCGATTTACGGCTCTCTCGTCTGCTTGCCCACTCACCCGCACGCTTGACGTTACCGTATATGTACCATATAGGAGAAAGTATTTATATTGTATATATCATGTAGCCAAATATACTTACACTGCATATACCGTATAACCAAAAGTAGTTACACCAAACAGCCAAACAGAAAGGAGGCCAAAAATACTCATGAAATGAAGCGAGTTATTTTCTTGAGGGAAAGAAATTACCATCTAGCATGAAAGCTCTTAGTTCATTATGAGGCCATGGGCTATTTCCCGACATCACTAAGGCCTGAAACGCTGTTTGATTTTAAATCAGCCCCACTGCCTTAATGAAAGATGCAAAATACAAACTAAAATAAATGAAACTAATGCAAAAAGGTTCACTTTACCAATTTCTTCATGATTCGATTCTGGAAAATGATTTCCCTGCCTTTGAATGACATCCCTTCTCCCTCCCTCCCCCCACCAAAAAGGAAGAAGTACTTTTGCAGTCGTACGGTTCGTCCGTAGTCAACCCAGAACTTGTTTTAAATATTACTGATTTACTACATGATTGGATGTTACTGGATGTTGTTTTGAAAATATTGTTGTTGTGATTTCAGCCTTAACACACAAATAAGAACGTTCACTAACAAAACACAACAAAACAAAGTGAAAAGGTCATATGATCTACCATTGCCTCACACAGAAGATATGTGGGGGGGCAATGAAAAACACTGCTTCATGCCTTTACAGTTGAGCAGCCCTTTAACTACAGTATTGGTCAGTCTTTTGCCAAGATATTCAAAAAAAAGGCGTCCAGATGCTATAAAATCCAGTCATTCTAAATTTAGTCCTGTAGGTCAAATACTCTGTCAGTATAGCATTAAATACTAAACATGAGTTCTGATTATAATAATAATGTTATTATGTTATATAGAAAAACAATCCACATTACAGGTGTGGCACTTGGCCAAACCTGATAAGTCTACCAGCATACCAAGGTTTTTCATTAATATACACTGTTTAGTAAAATTATAAAAGCATTTAGATAACTGCTGTGCTTGCTAGCCTTGAACAAATTATAATGTATAATCAAGAATAGCAAAATGTTAGGTGATGCCATGATTTTACTATTGGCTGGCATGTGTCAATGTCAATTATTATGCTCATCTAAATGCATCATAGTCATGAAAAATGGCATTTGGGAAGGGAACTATTTTTACACAGCATTTATTTTTTGTCTTTGAATGATGTGATATTCATATTTCAGCAAGAGTATAATTCTTTATGGCTGTAAGTACAAATGAGTTTCTGTGGTTTAGGTGGTGTTACCACTGCAGACTCAAATCAAAAAGTCAGATCAAGGCGTCTTTCCCCGGCTCGCTGATTAATCTCTGACATGTCAGACATCTCCCTCTTAATATTTAGTACCCTATATGTATTCTGTTTTTAACCCACGTCAACTTTGTGAAATAAGTTTTTTTGTCATTTTTCACTCGTCACATATTAAATTTAACATTAATTTGCAAAGTCCTTAAAAATGCAACTTTTTATTATGAAGTTAGCCTCACAAAATATGAATCTTAACATTTTTAACTTCTGATTCATTTGACATCCTTTGTTCAGTGGGAACAAGACTGAAAAGTTAAGCAGCGCAACAAAAGTCATAAATCTTTTTTTTGAATATTAGGTAATTCTAACTTTTTTACTGAATTCCTCCATCAGCTACGAACCTCATTTCCAGAAAAGCTTGTTTTTTTTCCCCCAAAATGCAATAAAAACAAAAATCTGACTTGTTAATTCATGTGAACCTTTATTTAACTGACAAAAGTACAAAGAAAAGATCTTCAACTGTTTCACTGACCAGCTTGATTTTATTTTGTTGCATATGTATGTTTTATTAAATAGCATTTTAGAAAATATCCCAACGTATCTGGAAATGGGGTCACAAGGGGTCACAGGGGTCTGGAGCCTTTCCTAGGACGCACAGAGCACATGGCAGAGGCTAGCGGCTAATGCTAATATTATACTTAACATTTAGCTGAATGCTAAAATACTTTGTCCTACGATTGACGTGGCATTTGAGCTCCCAGCACCAGGCTCTCCGACCCTGTACGACATTTGCATTCCTGAATCAATATTAAAATACCTTTGCTACTAGGATTATTTAGTTTAGAGTATTTGATTTTCTGTTACAATGAAGTATGTAGAAGATTTTAAAGGAAGAATGAAATGCTCATGGAAATATGAAGTATAGCTGTAAGTTTAATAAGCTACAGGCAGTCCTGAGGTTATGAATAAGATGGCCCTACTGTATGTTCCTGAATTCTATCTACAAATTCTGTCAGACATCAGAGCAGTAAAAATACACTACATAATAATAATAATAATAATAATAATAATAAAAAGTAAATACATACTATACTGTACCTCGAGTAGATGAATCGCTGAAGCTCTGCAATGTTTTCATAAGTCACAAAGGAGTGCCAACCATTGTATTTAACCCAAGTGTTTTATATTATAGGCTTTATGGTAGTCCGTAAGTACGAGTTGTCTGTAAGTTCTTAACATGGGGACTGCCTGTCCTATAGGGATCTGTCAATAGCAACATGTGCCATTCGAATACATTTAGGACACAGATGGGCCTTTACAGTGTGCATGCCATAAATCAATAATATATTTATTTCTGTGTGTGTGTGTGTGTGTGTGTGTGTGTGTGTGCGTGTGTGCAAAAGCTTTTGCTTTCCTTCAGCCTTTTGCTTTTTTATTTGATTGGTGTAAAACTCACTCAAGGGATTACCTTTACAGTTACAGCAAAGGTATCACAGGTTTCAAAGACCTGTTAAGGGAGCTTAATATTCATAGCCCCCTGTGCATGGAGTTACACTCCTCGTCGAGATAACCCCCGCGGGAAGGAATTTATCAGAACACGATGCCTTGGCACACAGAACTCATAAAGGCTTATTCCGATGCACAGCAGAAGGCCATCGCAGGCGTGTATTTAACAGACTTACTATACACTGGTAGCGGTATGGCAGAATCCTGGGGCACAGGGTGCCAGTCTCACAACAGAACACAAAGTCAGGTCCCGCTAAGGATGCAGTCTGGGGCCTGAACGCCTGCTGTCTCCTCAGTTTGACATGAGTGGTGTTGGCAACCAGGGCCGTTTGAAGGGATTTGGGAGCCCCAAGCAAAATGGACATGGAGGGCGCTCACACAGTTTGTCGCTGCATTTTATTCCTAACCAGTCGTTGTCTTGGGGCCCCAGGCCAGCTCGGGGCCCCAAGCAATTGCTTGGTTTGCCTGCCTTGTCGCGACGGGCCTGTTGGCAACCCTGCCCTCAGAGTACTAACAGAGGCGTGCGCAATCACTGGAATACAGGCAACATATACAGCTATAATAAACATATAATAAAATTAAGAGACTGCTCTATATTTTAAAAAAATCTGCATTTTTAAATCCTGGTCTAATCCTGGTTCTGCTGGCAGAAGACTACACTGAGTAGCAGGTTGCTTCCTGGTTCAGAATTTCTAAGACAGCAGCACAGAAGACCAAAGTGAAGCAGGAGACACTGAGAACAACCAGAAACCAGCCAGGTAAAGGGTGGAAGCGACTTTCTTATGGCAGAGATGACTGTTAACTTATCCGACAGGTTCTCATGAATCAGAGGGTGACATCAGGTGACCTTCAAAAGGAACGGGGAGCATTAAGTGCAGGTGTGAAGTGCACAGCTAGGACAGTGTGTATCAGGATCCTAGAAGCAGGACTGAAGTCCCATAAAGCAAGGAAGGAGCCCTTCATTACATGAAACAGAGAAGAACCAGGCTATATATATATTATTCACAAATGCACACTCATAAATTGAGAAATGAGTGAAACAAAAAACTGTGTTGTGGTCTCTTCATTTTTTCCACGGCTGTATAATACCAGCACTGTATTCTACCTGCATACAGTGTGCATCAGGAACAGGAAATGATTTTATAGCACAGTAAAACTGTAGAGTATTCCTATTCGTTTAGCAGACACTTTCATCTAAAGCAACATATTTTTTGAGAGTGCTGGATCAGCCAGTGCTGGTGGGATTTGGTTAAGGGTTTTGCTTGAGGGCTTGACGGTAAAGTCACTCTATCAGCCACGGGATTGAAACCAGTGACCTTCTGATCATAGGTGCAGAGTCTTAACCCGCAAAGCCGCAGACCTCGCAAGTATATGTTTTAAGGTATTGTTAAAATGAAGTAAAATTCTACAGTGCAGTATAGCTTAAGGACCTTACTATGGCACAGGTGTGAAATCTTTCATAATGTGAGAACTGGACAGCTTTTCAATCACTGCACCATGGTAGACTCCCTTAAGCAGTTTGTCGCCTTTATGAGCATAGAATTTTCTGACTTTTGTGTTCGATAAACAGTCTGCAATGAGGTCCTCAGGCATGCCAGGATAACCAAGGTTTGTGTTTTTTGGTCCGCATTGGGAAATTCCTTATAAGATTATCTGTTGTGTTAGAATTAATTTTGATGCACTACGTTATAACGACACATAAAAGGTTTTTTGGAAAACAAAGTGCATAGAGGGCAGCACAACCCTCTTGTGAAATGGCTGGCAGTGTCTTTTAATTGTTGGCTTATTGATGTTGCAAGCAATATTGTAGGAAATTGATTTTGTATTTAAGAGGTCTGTAGTTATATTCTCTTGAGATATATCTCCCATTTATTCCAGTGTCATGCATTTAGCCTTAATCTTCTTGCTTTTATCTCCCTTCTTTTGGAAAACATATTTACTTTAAAGCAAATTTCAAACACCCTCTGGAAGTAGTAAGTAAACAGTAAATAGTTCTGTGTGAGTAACATATAAGTAAGATAAGGGGACAAGTAAGGTAACATATGTCTGCATCACACATCGCCAAGCAAAGATTCAAGAACAATGTTTCACACAGAGAACAAGAGATACAACAATGAATGAGATTGAGATACAACGTTAGCAGCTAAGGTTATATGAATGAAACTAGACAGTTATATAGAGTACAGATGAAAGTAAGAGGTAAATAGTGGCTGTAATAGTTTGTGTTTGAAACATCAGTTGACTTGAACCCATAAAGTTCAACCATTACAAGAACCTGGAATCAGAAGTGAAAAAAGCAGCATCAGTGCTACATTTCAAAGTATTAAGATAAAATTGCTTATGGCCATTTGTAATAGGAAAACAACAAATACACAAGTATTCAGCTCTGGAAAAAATTAAGAAACCACAGAAAAAATTTCAGTTTCACTCAATTTATGGGTCTGTGTCTGTGTAAAATATGCATCTTTTTTTTGCAAACTGCAGCCTGGTTCTTCTCTGTTTCATGTAATGAAGAACTCCTTCCTTGCTTTATGGGACTTCAGTCCTGCTTCTAGGATCCTGATACACACTGTCCTAGCTGTGCACTTCACACCTGCACTTAATGCTTCACAATCTTTTTGAAGGTCATCCTTAAATTTATGAGGCACTGCCGGTTAAACTGACGGTCATCTGTGCCATTAGAAAGTTACCTGGCTGGTTTTTGGTCATTCCTGGTGTCTCCTGCTTCACCTTGATCTTGTGTACTGCTGTCCTGTGCACCGTTGCTTTCAGGATCGGGATTAAACCAAGATTTAAAAATACACATTTTTTTTACAAATATAGAGTGGTCCAATGCTGTATATGAAGAGAGTCACACTGGGTTGACCAGTCCTCGGTTGTTGCTGTTATTCTTGTTTTGACTGCTCTAGTATTTGGCAGATCTAGCCTTCATCTTTATCACCTTATCAGAGTCAAACTGTACCAGCTGGTAAATGTGTCAGTGATGATTTCAGTCCCTGCAGCTTCCTTCAGAGCCCTTGTCAAGGGCATCAGGGTCAGCCGGAAGCCTACGGTAATCTCCCGCATCACTTGGCATTGTCCCGTGTGCGCGGCATCCCTGCCACGTCCGATCGCAATGAGCTGCGGGTATCGCCCGCAAGCGTGCCAGCAAAGTGAGGAACTGCATTTGACGGAATGTAGTGAGTTCAGCACTGGATACACAGGCTAGAAGACAGATAAATCTGCTACATCTATACCGCCCCTGTCCACAGTTCATTTAAGGCCGCTCTGCAGGAGAATTCAATGTCGTAAAACAAACAACAGGTGAATGACATTTTCTCTATGCGACGTTTCTGGCCATTTGTAATAGAAAAGTGTGGCTTGAAACTGCACTCTGAAATGCTCTTCACTGGTTACAATTGGTAAGCAATTTATTTACCATTTTAATTAATCATTGTCTACTATGATTTATGGAGGCACCTGCCTGACCATCTGGTGAAGAACGTATGGATTGTAGCCTGTTTTCCTGACTTATTAAAGTGAATGTGTACATGTTCTTCCAATGCTAAGGATCTGAGTATATGGAACATCGAGGAACTGTACATTTCCAACCCCATTATCGTCTGATGGCTCATTTTGAATCATTTACAGAGACAAATGAAAAACTAATTCTTATTAAGCTCCTGACTTTGGGAAGAACGTGAAAACAAAGGGATACTCACTAAGCGACTGTAAGCTGGAACGTTTGCACTCACTGGCTTGTAGTACTGTGGACGCAATTGGCTGATTAGATATTAGATATTATACCTAAAAAAATGGCCAGTGAGTGCTGAAGCTGAGCCCATAAAGGAGCCCGGTTATGTTGTTCTGGTTATTTCCAATCATTTAGTGTGCTATATAGCAGGGTTCTCCAAATCTGGACCTCGATTCCAAATCCAGGCCTTGTTTTCAGTTCTCCCAGGTAGTTAGTTTAATAATTACTGATTCTGATTGGTCAGAGGCTTCACACCTGACTGACAGGTGAAGGAAGCCTGGAAAACCAGCAGTGCTCGGACCTCAAGGACCGTGATTTTAATAACCCAGCTACTGTATATATATATGTATATGTACATTGCAGGACACACTCACACATGCACATATTTGAGCAATGCAGTAACCCCAGTTCACCATCGCATGTTTTTGGGCTGTGGGCTGACACCCAGAGTACTTGAAGGAAACTCCACAACGACACGGGGAATAGATGTAAATTCCACAAAGACACATGGACTAATACCAGAGACTTAATCCCTGGTCGCAGAGATGTGCTTGAATTGCCTCATTGGGATTTCAGCCCATATTTCTGTGACATGATGAGGTCACCTGGTAACACAATCTTCATTGGTCGCCTACCTGCAAGGACCTGTCTGCAGACTGCAAGCTAACCAATCAGAGCAGTCTGGACTCATCGGGGTGGGGCTTACAGCTGAAAGTTATAGACAGAGTGAATAAAGACATGCGGTACGGGAAAAACCATGTGCTTTTGGGAAAAAAAAATCCCTTGTTCAGGCATTTACACATAGACGCAGACAAAAACAGACAAAAAAAAACAGAAATTGAAACCCGAACAGTAATAAACAACAAAACAGGTAGGAAGGGAAAAATGCAGGACTAGTTATAAAAGCAGATGGTCTGGTAACTAAGGATCAAAATGACTGCTAGGCTGAGCGCCAGGCCGGGAACTGCCGTGATACATTTCTATAAGACAATGAAAGGTAATTGTTTCATTAAAAGGCAAGCTGTTTAAGTAGCTAGATAAGAGTATTGATAAAACTTTAAAAGTTTTGACTAAGCAATAAAGCCTTCAGCAGGCAGTGGTAAAAAGACGGCCGGTTCACTGAGACCATTCTAAGCGACAATTTCAGGGAGATTGGAATGCAAATGACATCGTAAAAAGCCATCAAGAACTGACCATGGACTCCACACGTGAGGCTAAAGACAAGTGATTCTGGAGTTAATAGTGACAGGAATTAATAAGCAATAAATAAAGTGCCGACGCCTGAGATACGGAACGCAGGGCAGTAGCACAAGGGCTATGGCAGAGAACCAGGGAAGTGCCGCAAGAAGAGGGAACTGAGGCAGGAAGCAGGGCTGAGGCTGTCAGAGTGATGGGTCTCAGTCAGTGGGGTTATCATAGTCCATTAGGCTTTGATAGAGCAAGGCCTGCTCAGCGCATTTCTCTGGAACAAAGAGCCCATGTTTTTCCACAGATTACACAAAAATTGATTTATCCCCAGTCTACTTTGGACCACTTCACTCACACACTCCAAATGCATGGCACTGTGACATCATCAGGATCTATTTCTGAAGTCTGTTTTCTTTTAATGCTTTATGGTGCCGCAAGCGTATAACGGTCAATGAGCCTACTAGGCATGATAGAAAAGCGACTTTATTCTTCTCCATGAGGCCTTTTCACCTATCCCAAATGACACACGCAGAGGTGACAGCATGCTTGGAGGTCATAGTGCAGGGTCAGGCCCGTGTACAGCACCAATTGGGGGTTACCAGTTTGCCAGCCCTGGGATTCAAAACCACAACCTTCTAATTATGGACAGAGTAGCCTAATTGACTAAGCCGAACACCACCCCAGTATAGGCCGGCTAGCCTGAGCCTCCGAAGAAAGACTAGTAACATATGTGACTTAGCACTGTAGCAAGAGCTATTCAATAAGCTGCAAAAAGACATTGCAAGAATGTAACAAAACATCTAATCAAATCAAAGAAAAAGGAATATCTAGGATACTCAAGAGACCAACTAAGGGATAGCAGGATACAGCAGGATAGAGATTGCATCATGGGCAAGTTAAAGTGTTTGTTGAAGGTGAGTTACATATATATTTGGCACTGTACAAATGTGACTATGGAATAGACAAAAGAGAATCAGTATTTTATTTATTCTTCATTTTCAGTCAAAACTATTCAGGATAAAATTATTTCAACTGTTCTGGAGGACAAAGACACACCATTTACTTACTGACTTATTCACTATAGAGACTTTTATGTCTGAAATAGACTATAATGCACTAAACTATAATCTGGCATACAGAATACATTACATACTATATTGTCTAAAATATGTGATACATAAAAGGCTTTTTTTCCTTTTTGCTTTTATTTTTCTTTCTTTGTTAAACCATAAAAGGTGTTTGTGGGAGAGTACTTCCATCCAACTTTAGGTATCTCCGAGGATTCTCTGCAGTCTTTCTTCTGTAAACGCTTCCTGCAAATTCTCTGATGAATGCCTATTGCGAGACGCAAAGAGAATTGTAAGAATTACAACTACAAACAGATCACCAGAAAAACGGCCTTGAGACACCAGGGAAACAGCAATGGGACACCTTTTCCGGAACACGTGGGGCTATTCTGTGTTGTCAAACTGACTTGTGACTCTTTGGTTTCCCTCCAAAAGGCACGGACGTCATAATGAGACGCCAACAGGCCAAGTGTCATCAGTTAATATCTTAAAAAAATAGCCAGATTATTATTGCGGCAAAGTACTGGCTGTAGAGAATCGATCTTGGCATAAAATCAACCGTAAATCAGAGTTTGCGTAACGCCATAGGCACCTCGGCTGGTATATTATTTAATGACCAGAAGCTGTGGGCCTTTATCGATCAGACAATGAGCTGTTCACTCCTCAATGAGTCAACAGATACCAGCCCTAACAACGTCTATTTCCTCAGGACGGCCATACCCCTGTGTTTTGCCTCGTCGTGTGACCCGGCAGCTAGGGCTGTTTATATCTAAAAATGTAAAATTGCCCACAGCCACAGAGTCGTCAGTGTATTTGTCTCACTAAAACATCCGTCAGTGACCTGCTGGGGGCTTTTTCATGAGCTATTGTGGTATGTAGTGATTTCAAATTGGGAACCTGGAAAACATCACAAATAGGATAGACAAGGCTGATCTGCTACCTATGGACTGAATTCTCAATTTATGTCCAAATGACTTCAACAAAAATATGGGCAAAAATATTGAGGAAACTTTCATCTATGTAGGGCTTTAGTATGGTGCAGACTGTGGCACTTTGATTTATTTCCCGTGAATTATTTAGAAAAGCCAAAGTTTACCTGTGCCCTTCGCAACACCTGGGGATTTCACTGCATTGATGGAGATTATCCTATCAGTGCAGACAGCAAAAGCACAGCCACACAAAACAATCTGTCTGTCCCCTGAGCAAACACTGTATTATACTCTCACACAGCAGGATCACCACTACAGGACCTCATCAAATATCACTGCGGGCCTTGAACTCTTAAGGATCCTTCCAGTTAGCTAATTGCACTCATTTATAAGGGGCAAGGGTTCATTTGGTGGTATTATACGTACATATTTGTCTAGTTACTTTGTTTGTTAGGTGACCTTTGTTTAGACATGGAGGGGGGCACATGGATGATACGGCGGGAGCAGCACGTTTGTGGAGAGAGGCAAACAAATGAGAGACTGACATGGGGGAGCATCAGACTAGACAAACAAGTAGCAGCAGGTAAGGGAAGCGCTGAAAATCTGAAGGGAAAGTCTCGGCTATAGCGGGTTTCATCAGATGTGCTTCGCCGTGCAGCGTCTGACACCGGTGAGCTGTGGATTTCCTACTCAAAAGAAAAGGTTAAAAGAACGTAATGCTCCTGCCTATAGTTTATGCACAAATTCTAACCCAGAGTGAGAGCAAACACGATACTAGCAGACACTGAATGACACATCAGTGGCGCAGCTGCGATTTTCCAAACATGCCTTAGTGCATGAGGCAGAGGCAAAGTGCCCTTTACTATCCATGGTATGGTAACGCTAATGATCGTTGTCTTTGGGCAAGAGTGTCTGACAAATCAACATAAATGTGAAACACAGAAGTCGGAATTTATGCTTGCAATGTTTCTGACGTGCAAGATTTCTGTGCTGCGAAACCTCTGTCGTAGCTCCTACTGAAATGTGAATACAGAAGGGAAGCACAACAGCGATCTTCAGATGATTTAAAGCGATCTTCAGATGATTTAAAGCGATCTTCAGATGATTTACGTCTATGAACTCTTGCTTTAGATTAAAAGCGATGATGCTTAAGAAAGATATCACTGTATGAATGTGTCCTTCATGGATACAGCTCTGGAAAAAAAATAAAAGACTACTCTATATTTAAAAGAAAAATCTGCATTTTTAAATCCTGGTTTAATCCTGGTTCTGCTGGCAGAAGGCTACACTGAGTAGCAGGTTGAGCTACCAGGCTCAACATTTCTAAGACAGCAGTACAGAAGTGAAGCAGGAGACATAGGGAACAACCAGAAACCAGCCAGGTAAATAGAAGAAGCAACTTTTTAATGCCAGTAATGACTGTTGACTTATCCGACAGTTTCTCATGAATCAGAGGGTGACATCAAGTGACCTTCAAAAGGAACGGGAAGCATTAAGTGCAGGTGTGAAGTGCACAGCTAGGACAGTGTGTATCAGGATCCTAGAAGCAGGACTGAAGTCCCATAAAGCAACGAAGGAGCCCTTCATTACATGAAACAGAGAAGAACCAGGCTATATATATATATTATTCACAAATGCACACTCATAAATTGAGAAATGAGTGAAACAAAAAGCTGTGCTGTAGTCTCTATATTTTTTTCCATGGCTGTACATAAGTTATTTTCAAATAACGGATATTGACATTCTGCGCCACAGTGGATATCACTGTTGTCTCACACCTCCTGCGATGCTGGAGTTTGCATTTTGATCTTTGGCTACAACACCATCTGCTCTACAAACATCCCATTCAGGGTGTCCCCCGCCTTGATCCCAGTGCTTCCTGGCATAGCAAACAGACTCTCTGTCACCCTCTTTTGGATAAGCAGCTCTAAGATGGGTGGATGTATATTATGTAATTGCCTTACCTGGATAAGTGAAACAAGGTGGACAATCCAGACAGCATAAATATGGATTTGTTGAGTACTTAATTTAATTCATTTTTATTATTTTGATTTTTATCTATCTCTAGAGTACAATCAAAAACTAATGCTCATGCCATTTTGATACACTGACTGGATGTAACTGAGTTGTCACTTGTTTGGTTATTTAATGGGGAACTTAACATGTTTGTATTTTACAGAGCATTTCATGTTGGGTTGTATGCCATATCCTGGAAAAAAATTGCAAAAAAATTGTAAATATATATATA
>JAODKF010000018.1:13734228-13750425 GCA_026779585.1 Mormyrus proboscirostris
GGGATGTTAGTTGGTGTCCTCACCAGTGAACAAGGGACGTCCTCGGGATGTTAGTTGGTGTCCTCACCAGCAAACAAAGGACGTCCTCGGGATGTTAGTTGGTGTCCTCACCAGCGAACAAGGGACGTCCTCGGGATGTTAGCTGGTGTCCTCATATGGCTGTTTTTACAACATTCACTATTGGATGTTTAGAGGACATTATTAACATTACCAACAGATCCCAGTAAAATCCTGGCAGAACATTTTGAAAAAGACATTTACAAGATGTTAAGTAACATCACAGTATAGTTCCTCATACATTATCTTATGATGTCTAGGAAACATTAGAGAGCATCCGGGTTTGGTATCACATGTGACATAAATATTTGTGGATTGTCTTCTGGGCATCAACTTTTTTGTGCAAAAATATCAGTGACGCATATATTTTGGATTGTTATATTGTACATTTTATAGATTATTTAAGAGAACCCAGGCTGCAACAATTTGCTGGAATAACTAACATAGATTTATCTTTTGTACTTCTTCTTGATAAATTCTGGAAAATGATATGATCATCACCAGGAAATGTGCAGATCCTGAGCTCACTGGAGAAAAATGGAAGCTCCACATGACAGTTTGAATTAATGGGCTTTCATAATCGTCTGTTGATGACCCTGGTGTCATATTTCAGGGCGGCGTGATGATGATACATATTGAATAATGAAATAAGAATGTCCATCTTTTCAAATTATTCTCTATCATTTATTTCGTGGAGTCGCAAAATACACTGTTTACAGCAGCATTTTTTCATCATTTAGATGACAGTTTTGCAAGGTTACATGCCACCACATGGGATGTGGCACTCGTATGTTAGTTTTTATTGGACTTTATTATTTGTAACCCACAGAAGACAATCCATAGAATGTACTTTATCTAAATGCAGTTAAAATGTTTAACTAAATACCATAGCCACAAAAACAGAGTGATTTTTACACATGAAACATGTGCAGATTTGTGGATCACATCATGTCTAATAGTTTTATGTTCACTCACAATATTTTTGTGATCTCACTACAGTTACCTGCTTGCTATTTGCTGAAACATGACGGCATGGATAAACATAAATAATGCAGACATGTCCTGTAAAGTGTGCTTTATGCATTAAACAATTGGGGACAATGTACACTGAGTAATTTCAATAATACGTGTTTTATAAGTATTTATCAATAATTGGTGTCCATTCACCACCAGTGACTGTAACCCCGGACAGCCGGGCTATTGAACTTAAAGTGCGCACATACAAACAGTGAAATATATCACAAACATTGAAAGATATTACAGGCGGAAAACTGCTTATAAAGCTGACTTTTCCAAGGTGTTGGAGTTAAGGTTTAAACTGGAACACGCTTTCTGCAATATTTCAGTATAGATCCGCATATCCCTGTATACATCACCAAACAATACAGCGAGGTATTCTCAAAAGCGGGTTTGGGTTTAAACCTTAACTGTAACTCCACAGTTAAGTTAGCTTTATATTCACTCACTCACAGCCCGGACCTTTTCCTCATCCAACTGCACCGGGTTGGATTTGGTGCCCGGCGAACCGAATTGAACTCCGATAGAACTCACTTTTCTCTTCCTTTATGTAGAGGTGGTAGTTGCTCAGTCTCTGAAGGACCTGCCGAACATGTTGAACGTGCTGCTGAAAGGAATAAATGTCATCAGTATACACAGTGACAAAATGGTTAATGAACCCTGTTAAAACCTCATTCATAAAGGACTGGAAAATGGATGGACTATTGGCTAAGCCATAAGGCTTCGCCAGATACTTGAATTGCCTGACATTTGTTATAAAGGAAGTTTTCCATTTGTCCTCTTTTTTAATTCAAAGGAGATTATAAGCACTATGCAAATCGAGCTTCGCGAGCAGACAAGCATCACACAGCTGCTCGAGCGCTGAGGTCTCTTCATATAACCATAATGGCATTAAGCGGCCAGTAATCTATGCAAGGGCGCAAATCCCCATCCTTCTTCTTCATGAAGTAAAACCTGGAAGTTACAGGGGATGTGGAGGGGCGAATAATTCCTTGCTTGAGCCCATCTTGGATGCATGCTTGCAGCATTGTTTCCTTGGGCCGAGACACGGCAAACAGACACCCCTTCTGGAGCGCCGCGCCTTCCGATAAATTGAGCGGTCATTCACTTGATGCGAAGGGTAATCCGAATACTACGGACTCACTGAGCACATCACTGCAGTCATGGTACTCTTCTGGGAAGGATGCCAGGTTCTCTGGCTCAGGGTTTTGTATAGACGAGACTCAATGTGACACCACCACATACCGAGAGAAGCAAGTTGGTGACCAAGATAGCAACTTATCAGTTGTCCAGTTGATTTGTAGATTACGGTGGCATAACCGTGGATGAACCAGTCGAAGTGGTAAGTACCAGCAGCTGGATCTCTTCTCAGCGAAGAATTCCCACTTGCAGTGATAATGACACCACGCGGTGAGTAACCCTCCCTGTATCTAGAAGTTTCCATGTGACTCCAAGCACTGTTTGGGGAGAGGACAATTGTTCTAGAGGGTGATGCAACCATTTAGAGAACTCAGCGTCAATAAAAATTTCCTGCAGCCCTTGAGTCCAGAAGACCCTCTATGACCAATTCATCACCCCCGCAGGACGACATGGCCGGGACACCGCCTGTTTTGTGTTGTTTCTAAGAACACCGGCAGTCGTGTTAGCAGACGTGTCCTGATGAGGCAGACAGACTGAACAATTGTTCACGTTGTGCCCCACGCCTCCACAGTACAGACAGAGCTGTGGGGCAGATCTGTGCTGTTTCTCCACGGCTGTCAGGGGAGGTCTACACAGTTGCATGGGTTCCAGTTTCCCAGGGAAGGGGCTAGAATTGAAGACAGTGGCTTTTAATCAGCTCCAATGCTGACAACAATCCCGTATCTTACTGTCAGGCCTTTAGGAGGGGCTGTGGGGGTCAAGTGTCATATAGATTGGGTGGCAGTCAAAGGCAGGAGCCTCAGTGGACTGATTGTTGGTAACCAAATCTGGCTCTAAGTACATAGAATGTAACCTCTCTGGTGGGAAAGGAGCCAGAGCTGGTGTGGAAAGTAGAGAGAAACCAACTAGATATAGTTGGGCTCACCCCAATACACAACTTTGACTCTGGCACCAAACTCCGGGAGAAGGGCTGGTCTCTATTCCTCTCTGGAGTTGTCCTTGGTGAGACGCGCTAAGCCGATGTGGGTCTACACATAGCCACCAGTATGTCGGTGTTTATGCTGGTGAATGAGAAGGTGGCCTTTCCTGGATGGGGTGCTGGAAGGGGATTTTAATGCTCACATTGGTAACAACAGTGAAACCTGGAAAAATGTAACTGGGAGGAATGGACTGCCCAATATGAACCTGAGTGGGCGCCTGTTATTGGACTTCTGTACTACTCACAGTTTGTCCATAACGAACACCATATTCAAGCATAGCAGTGTTCATAAATGCAACTGATCACCACCTGATGGTGAATTGGATATGGTGGTCGGGGAAGATAGACCTGACAGACCCAAACATATAGTGAGGGTGTGCTGGGAGGGTCTGACAGAGATCCCTGTTCAGGAGATCTTCAACTTGCACCTCCGGCAGAACTTCTATTGCGTCCTGTTGGACTCAGAGGACTTCGAGCCTGAATGGGAGATGTTCCTGGACTCCAGCTGTGTGGAGCTGTGACCATAAGATTATTGATGTCCGGTGGAGGTTAAGAGAGTTGTCAGGCTGAAGAATGTGACCTTCTGAATGTGGTTGTCATGTGGGATTTCTCAAACAGTTGACAGGTACTGGCAGGTCAAGAGGAATGCAGCTTTGGCAGTTTCTGAAGCAAAAACTTGGGTGTCAGAGGAGTTTGGTGAAGCCATGGAAAATGACTTTTGTTTGACTCTGCAGGGGGAATCACGGCTTTACCTACAGTATGCTGTTTACAGCAGAAATGGAGAACGGTTGACCTCAAATGGGGATGTAGTCAAGTGGTGGAGGGAGTATTTGAAGGACCTCCTGAATCCCACTGGTGCACCTTCCTCGGAAGAAGTAGAGCTGGAAGACCCAGAAGGGGACTTGACCATCTCTAGGGCTGAGGTCACTGAAGTAGTCAAACAACTCTTCAGTCGCAAGGCTCTGGGGGTAGATGAGATTCACTCTGGGATCTTAAAAGCTTTTGATAGTGTTGGGTTGACTTTGCTGACACGCCTCATAAAAACTGCATGGAAGTTGCAGAAGTTGACTTTGGATTAGCAGGCTGGAATAGTGGTCCCAATCTCTAAGAAAGCGGACCAGAGGATATTTTCCAACTTCAGGCAGCGATCACACTCCTCAGCCTCTTTGGGAAGGTCTACGCCGGGGTACTGGAGAGGAGGCTCCACCCACGGGTCAGACCTTGGATCCAGCAAAAACAATGTGGATTCTGCCCTGGTCATGGAACAATGAACCAGCTCTTCACCCTCACAATGATACTGGAGGGTTCATGGGAGTTTGCCCAACCAGTCTACATGTATTTTGTGGACTTGGAAAATGAATACAATCATGTCCCTTAGGGGTCCTGTGAGAGGTGCTTCTGGTGTATGGGGTATGGGATCCATTGTTTCAGACCATCAGGTTCCCTTTATAAATGGGTCAAGAGTTTGGTTTGCATTGCCAGCAATGTCAGACTTGTTCCTTGTTCCTGGTCGGTGTTGGACTCCACCAGGGCTGCCCATTGTCACCACAGCCAAGGGGCAGAAGAGGCAAGATAGCATCTTTGCTTTTTTTCAGATGATGTGGTCCTGATGCCAATTGCCATAGCTGTCAACTGTAAAAGGGTGGATTGAGCTCTCCTGGTGGGGGATGTATTACTGCCTCAAGGGGGGTTGTTTAAGTTCACAAGTGAGGGAAGTAGGGAGCGGGAGATCGAAAGTTGGATCGGCGCAGTGTCAGCGGTAACACTAAGACAAGGGTAAACAGACAGGAACCTGTGCAGACAGGTGTCTACTTAGGACTGGTAGTACTTAGGAACACAGGACTACACAGGGCACCACAGGACATAGGACTAAATCCTGGACACCTCTAGGGACAGAGCAGATGGGGGCATGACCAAGGACAGCAGGAGGAACCACAGGCATAGCACACACCAAGATAGGGTCAACATACAGTATGAAGAGACAATACCGACCAGGACAGAGACGAAAGGGCACACAGGGGAGACAGTCTAAGGAAGAAAGGCAGGGTGAGAGAACCAGGATGGGGGCAGCACAGGTCGAGACAGAAATCAGGCTGGGCAGACAGGGCTTGGTCAGGGAGTTTCTCTGGACCCTGGAACACAGCCA
This sequence comes from Mormyrus proboscirostris, assembly GCA_026779585.1. Taxonomy (NCBI): domain Eukaryota; kingdom Metazoa; phylum Chordata; class Actinopteri; order Osteoglossiformes; family Mormyridae; genus Mormyrus; species Mormyrus proboscirostris. Next base: position 13,739,568 of record JAODKF010000018.1, read on the forward strand.
ACTCACGACCAGAGACTGATGAGGGACCGGTAGGGCAAAAGCAGGGAAGGGGGCTGGAGCTGGGGCAAGAACGGCTGCAGTGTATGATATGTCCCTGTCTTCCTTTCCGGGAGGGAGAGACGCAGCCCCCCCCATTTATTTGGCCCCGCTGACACCGGTAGCCACTTCAGAACCCAGGACTGGAGCGGCTTGAGTTCTGGACAGGGCAAGGCCCCACAGAGTAGAACCCAGGACAAGACCCAGAGGGTCCCACTCTAAGTCCTCCAGTGGGATATCCTCCGAATCCATTCCCCGTGGGCTGGCAGCAGCTGGGAGTTCAGATGCAGGGCTGGTGGTGAGCGAGAGTTTGGGCGCGGGGCTGTTAATGAGCAGGGGGTGAAGCAGGAGCTGGTGGAACTTCAGGTGGTGACAAAGCAGGCGCCAGAGGGACACCAGGAGCTGCTGACAAGGCAGGTGCTGGCAAGAAGCCAGGAGATGAGGCAGCCACAGGTGGGTCTGTGCCAGGTGCCCGCAGTAAGGAGGGAGCCTCTTTTCCTGGGTCGGACATCAGGGCATCTCGGGATAGCACACCGAGACTGAGCAGAGCAGCACCAGAGCTTCTGGAGACATGGAGAACAGCAAGACCCTTTCTGGGTCGAGAGTACAGAGAGCGACCCTCCGGGCCGGGCACCAGGAAAGTGACGGAGGTCATACCTGTGTTGACTGCTGCAGGCATAGATGAGACGATCCTTCCTCGCCCAGGCGTGACAGCCTCTCCTGGGCCGGCCAAGGAAGAGGCAACAGCAGGGAGAATGAGTTTGCAGTCAGACTGGGTTGGGTGGGGAAGGACAGGGTGTGGTGCTGGTTCGGCCCGCTTCCACAGCCTTCTCTATCTACAGCGGGAGCTGACAGAGAGCTTTGTGGTGTCGGAGGATGGTTGCCCTGAACCAGCTGAGGGAACATTTTTCCTTTCTGTGGCGGAATCCCCGAACCTAACCAAGGCAATGTCTTCCAGGTTGGGCACTGGGACTGTTACCTTGCCAGTGACGGGCTCAGCTGGGTGGGGCATGCTTGCTTCATTGCAGACAGCCTGGAGCGCCTCAGCATTCGCTGTCCCCGCTCTGTCATTTTACATGACCAACCACTTTGTCGCTGCTAACGAGTTGCTGTTATTCCCAATTACTTTCACTTTATTATAAAACCACTAATAATTGACCGTGGAATATTTAGTAGGGAGCAAATTTCATAAATGGACTTATTACACGGGTGGCATCCTATCACGGTACCACGCTTGAATTCACTGAGCTCCTGAGAGCGACTCAATCTTTTGTAAATGTTTGTAAAAGCATGTTTAGGTGCTGGATTTCATACACCTGTGGCTATGGAAGTGATTGGAACACCAGAATTCAATGATTTGGGAGGGGGGGGGGTCTCAATACTTACTGATAATATAGTGTATATGTGTAAAAATACTGATGCTGTTAGAGTGCTCTCAGCAGTTGTCCTATAATAAGAACACCACATTAATATTGAGACATTTCTGTGCTTAAGGATGAGAATGTCCAGAATGTTCCATCCACAAATCAGTCTACAAGAAATCCTGGTATAGTACAGCTATACTAATAACTAATAACTTACCACTACTACTAGAAATAATAATAATAATAATAATAATAATAATAGTAATTAATGTTTATTAGTCTTTATTGTGCTCAAGAAACAGTTTAAATGTCAGACTTGGGTGAGGGTATTACCCAATGATCTGTATAATGATACGGTGTATATTTTCAGTTCCCATTACAGAGACCAAGAAACAGAATGAGGTTGTGGTCACAATGATTGTGAAGGATTCGGGATTTAGGGGGTTTGTATCTTAGATCCTACATTCTTCCATCCAGAGGAACAATGAAGGGTTTGGTAGGAGAAAAATTTAAGAGAGAAAAAGAGAAAGCAAAGGAAGAGGTGAAAAGGCCAAAGCAGTAAGTCTAACATCTGTCACGTGGACATCCATACATATGGAAGCTTATTTACAGTAGCAATCAAATGCCATTTTATAAATGTCTACAGCATTATTGGGAGCAGGAAGATTCCCACAGTCTCATTCTGCAGAAAACATAGCTGCAGTCAAGACAGCCTTGATGGAGGGGGATACAAGATAAAGTCTGACGGCTTGTGACTGATGCTGCACCAAATCTGATTGCCTGTGCCAGAAATCTAAAATTCAGGTGCACGACCTGCATTGCACATGCACTGAATTTGGTTGTGAAGAAGGCCATTGATCGGACGCAAGGACTTGAAGATATCAGATCCAAGGCAAGACAGATCGTGACCTACTTCAGAACCACTACAACTGCCAGAGAAAGGCTTTGCATGATCAAAGATAGCCAGTTGGTGCTGCATTAGTCAGACAGCTATCAGAAGACAGCTGAGAACCCTCAGAGAAATATGACATAATTTATGAGTGTCTGGGTGTTTTACGTCATTTCAATGAGGCAACTGTTGAACTTTCTAAAAAGAAGAGACACATAATGTCAAGGGCCAGCAGTTGTGTAAGCACCTCTTGAAGTTGCTCACCGAGAGGGTGTCAATCTATTGGACCATGAGCATTATGACACTGGCCACACTGCCGGTCCCAAGAGGCAAAAACTGCAGGTATCTGTAACCAATCTCATGCTCAGGCTGCTGTGAAACACTGTGCATCCATTGTAAGACTACAGGAGGCCCAGCATAACCCATTCACACCCACCAGAACCGGAGCCTGCAGGAACCTCATCAAGTACTGCGATGCTCACCGGTACTGTTCCAACCTTTCGCATTTTAATAATGCTGTTCAATTAAACTGAATTGTGACATACAATTATTATTGCACAGTACAAAATGCATAGCGTATATAATGACTCATACTTTTACATTTTAGTTCCGGGTCTGTGGGATCTTCTGAACAGTGATGCGGGGGAGAGCAGAGAGAGGTTCTGGTATATGCAGAAGGCTGTGTATCCACACCAATAAGAACTTGCAATCCAGCTTTTATGCACTGCAGAGTCATCGGTTCCATGTGCATTCTCTGAAGTAGGAGAAGTTGTGAATAAAAAAAATGTAACCAACTTGGCCTCCACATTGTTGAACAAATATTGTGCCTCAACAACAATCAGTAGACTAATGACCCCTCTTAATTACAAAAGCAGCCCTTCCCGGGTTAATTCAAAGATTGCCCAATTCACAAGGACAATTCACTATTCCAGCCTGCTAATCCAAAGTCAATTTCTGCTGAAGCGTTTCAGCAAAGTCAGCCCAACACTATCAAAACTTAACTACGACATTCATGTTCATAAAGCAGTATAGACCTCTTGAAATTTTACGTATTTGTATATATTCCGAAGCACTACGCTGTCAAAATGAACTGCTATTTACTTATGACCACCTGGTGTCACTAATGTTCACCATTTATAAAAGCTTCGAGTACCGAACAATTTTTCGACAAATGGAGAGGCTAAGACACACAAGACTGGGGCACAACATCCAAGACAGAGAAGCACTTTTAAGCACGGCTAACAAGGGATCCAACAACAGGCAGTTGGAGTGAATCACTGGAGAGCTGGAACGACAGAAAGGGCAAAGGATTAGCAGGCGTGGCCATGCCAGGGAGGAAACAGTAGGGTTATGCAGAGCAGGAAATTACATTTGTACAGAAGTTTCAAATGTATTAAAAATAAAAACCTGAAATATCAGAATATTCATAAACATTAAGATTGCATGTAGAAAATTAGAGCTTGATACGAAGCCTTTCAAGATATTTCAAGATTCAATATGTTGTTGCATAACAGTTACAAAAATATAGAGGATTTACCATCGACTACTTTTTAATATGATGCATGGAGAACATTTTTGTAATTAAAAAATAATTTTAGTCCATATTACAATATTGCTGTTACGTAACAAAAACAGGAAAAATTAAGCTGCCTGAATGCTCTGCACAATGTATAACTGACAGTTTCATTCTAAGACTGGTTTATATTTCATCATTTATTTCATAGTAGAATATTGTTCATTCCGCTACATTTCCAAGAGTGTTCTTTATTACTTTTTGAGAAAAATCAACGTGAGAATTGGACTGATTCTCAGTGGCCTGCGTAACTCTGAAGACTGTTAAGAATTTAGCCTCCTGGCCCAATGATCAAAGATGTGGCGCCTGTAAATTCACAACGGAATATAAAGCATTATAACTACAGATAACTGATTTTTAGTACCAAAAGAAAAAGTATGTACTTTTGTCTTGGCCGCGTTTAGTGAATTTTAGTTGGCGTCAATTCTGTCAAGTCGTTGCATTGCATTGTAATAATTCATAATTATCAGTACAACCTTCATTCTCGTTCAAGCTTCGACTAAGTCTGCCCAGACAGCGCGTTTGCACCACTGGCGCATTACGTGTAACGTATTTTCACAGACGATGATGAATTGTTTGCATACTGGAAATGATAAAAGCTAGTATGCCGCAAACATTCCCACAGATGCTTAAAACAGTGTCTAACCGACTAATATAGAACTAAAAACAACAGATGACATTTAGTGTTGTTCCCGTTTATCAGTGGAATATTCTGTATCTAATAAATTGTCACATTGTTTACGAGAGCTATCGTCGTTTCCATGGTTACTGCAAAGAAACAGATGTGGGCTTGGTGATTAAACGCCGATATTTTCTTGCTCCCCACCACATAAGACTCTGTCATGTGATGCACTCATATTGGTCAAACAACATCTTTTTGTAAATGAAGGAAATCAGATAAGAATACATGTAACAAATTTGAGCTACATAGTGACGTCACCGCGATCATGAACTTTGACCTCAGCAGTGCGGCCCAACCCCCTTTCGAGGAAGCTGCGGGAAAATGCAAAAAACGCGGTTCATTGCCTTATAAGGAATGTTTTTACGCATGCGCAGAAATGGTAGTTTTGTTTGAAGTGAATTGCAGTTAGACTGGCGGATTGAGCTGTATAGAAAGAATAGAATCGTTATCCGTAACTGTAACAGTTCTTGTAAATGTGGTCACTTAAAACATTTATTTCTCGTCGTAGGTGTTGTTGATTCGTTTCATGCAGTGCTATCATTATGTTGGGGCATCATTACCCAAGCGTGGAAAAGACACAACTGGTTAGCTATGTGGAAGATTATCTGGAATGTGTGGAGTCTTTGCCTTTGGACATACAGAGGAATGTTTCGTTGCTACGAGAAATTGATACGAAGTATCAGGGTATGTAACAGTTTATACACACTTACAATACGGCAGTTGTTGAAAGCCACACTTATCGCGGTGTTCTACAAAATCGCAAGGATATTCCTTGTGGTTCCATATGCTTAATTTAGCAAAAGGTTGTTCTTTACTTGTTTCAAATGTTTACATGACTGTATAAATTAGTTAGTTTTTCCCCCTAGATATAGTAGTGATAAGCGCTGTTCAGAGTCAAGTATGACTCCAGAAGGGGATCAGCCATTTTGACAACAAATAGGTGGATAAGTCGGATAGCACGCCTACTAGAGTACTGTATACGTTCAGTGTAGAGCTGGAACCTGCGTTATATCTCTAATGACGACGTTTTGTCATGCTGTAGCTATCTTAAATAAGTTAAACGAACAATTCGGGTGTTTTGTTGTTTCACCGACTAGAAGCAACTATTGGGACGTATTTGTTGGAATTTATCTAAAATTGCAAACGTAAGTTGTCGGATTTACAGCATCACTTGTTAGTGTAAACTGTTCAGTAGTTTGTCATTTGGTTTTTGAGCGATTACTTAAGCAGTTTTTCAATTATCGGGCAGACCGCTTCCTTCTCTTTACTCCAAGTCCGCTCGCAGAGCGAAATGACAAAATAAGCAAATTAAGTTTTCACTGATCATCGAGTCGTTTTGTGCAACGTTTCCGTCCTGGTAATTTACGTAATCCTAACAAAATCAGGATACTTGGAGACAATGGCCAAGTTTTCCCCTCGTCGGGAACGGCACAGCTCGCGTTTCAGTAAGCGAGTCACAGCGCGGAGGGTTGCATGTCGTCACTTCCTGGAAATGAGAACGCGCTCGATGCGGAAGTTGGACAGCAGACTAGCCTTAGATCCCACGTCAGCCTCAATATTTAAAAAAACAGCTATCTGCCATGACAAAAACTTTAGTTTACATTATTAGCTCAACTCACCAAGTAAAACGAGGGAAAGTACTTGACGATTTATTGCCCCTGCATATACCAAAACGCTTCAAGTATTTATGGGTTGTGGGTCTTACTCCGGTTTCGATTTCACTTCGTTTTTTTCTCTAGGAATCTAGCGAGTGGTTGATATGTGAATAAATAACCGTCTTTTAATAAAAGTAGCATACGAAAATTATTCCTTGTCATTCATACTGGCATTAATATCATTACTATACTGATTATTTTGAGTGTTTAATATAGCATAACCTCAGGACTTAAGCTGATTTTTCTATGCATTTTGAGTATGTATTGAAACAGAATTTAATTCACTTTTTAACTTATTATAGATGTTGGTTTATTTCCAGTACTGAAACTTTTATATCGGAACATATCAAACCCTTTTGAAACAAATATCTTACTGTCTTTTTCTGTGTTTAACAGATGTACTGAAAGAAGTGGATGATGTTTATGAGAAGTATAAAAAAGAGACTGATGCAAGTCAAAGAAAACGACTTCAAAACCAACTCCAGCGGGCACTCATCAGCAGCCAGGAGCTGGGGGATGAGAAGATACACTTGGTCACGCAAATGATAGAGTTGGTTGAGAACCGCGCGCGGCAAATGGATTCTCACTCGCATTGTTTCCAGGAGCCCAGTGAGGCTGAGACAAACGTTGAGAAAACTAAACAAGAGGTGCAGCCCCCAGAGCGCTCCTCCGCCCGGCGCCAGCGACGGCAGCGTAATAGCGAGAGCCGCGATTCCTGCTACACGGCCAATGGCGTCGATGAGCAGGGCGATGAGCCTCCGCCCAAAGAGAAGAAGTCTAAGTCCGCCAAGAAGAAGAAGCGCTCAAAGGCCCCGAAGCGTGAAGTTTCACCAGTGGAGTACACCATCGACCCCAACGAGCCTACCTACTGCTTGTGCGACCAGGTGTCTTATGGCGAGATGATTGGTTGTGACAATGAACAGTGTCCTATTGAATGGTTTCACTTTTCTTGTGTCGGACTGACCTACAAGCCCAAAGGAAAGTGGTACTGTCCAAAGTGCAGGGGGGACAATGAAAAAACAATGGACAAAAGCATTGAAAAGACTAAGAAGGATAGGCGGTCAAGGTAGTGATCTGACGGCTGTAATTAATGAACAGTCCTACAGCTTGTGAATACGGTTGTGCAATAGCTTGCACTTGATGGCATCGGCGCGTTATGAAAGTTCAGATTCCTACAATTAATAGGTTGTAGCACTTATTAAAAAAAAAAAAACCTGACTTTAGAAGACAGTGTTGCAACACTAGTACTTTGTAGACATAGCCGGATGACATCCCTTTTACCGCAGACTGAAAAAGCTGAAATCACAATTACTGCCATTGACAGGTCATTTAATTTATTTGATGTTTATTTAATATGCCCAACTGAGTGATTCTATGGGTTTGTAAGAGGCCAAATCACCAGACCTGAATAGAAGCGAAAGCTTGAGTTGCGGAGTATTAGAGGCACAAAGATGAAGATGTTTGAGATTCATACTCTCCACAGTAATAAGTGAAGACATTCAGTTTTTGTTTGGAGCTTTTTTTTTGTTTTTCTTTCAAGTCTTCCAGCTTTTCTACATTTTTAGAATTTGTTTGAACTCCATATTCCATGGTCCCCTTACCCTACAACCTTTGGCAGTATTGAAATAAACATGTCTGAGAAGCATTTGATACAATTGTTCACTATGCCAAAATGGTTATTATGTTGTACTTGGTCAAGCGCAGTGGGTCTTTGGAATTTCCGAGCATTATTCGTTCGTCCTCCAAAGAAGCAGGATAACGCTTTTTTTTGTGATCGTGTGTATCTCATCGTTTGGACTTTTGTCATATTGTGAAATGCACACTCATATACAGCCTATCAAGTGCAGTCGGCAAAGTAGACCATTTTGAGGTGGTTGCAGGGGAAGACTTTTTGTAATTGAGAAATGTTTTGTTATTGCTCAAATATTTACCTTTAAGTTAGCATGTATGCTGTTTTTACGTTTAATGGGTGGGTCAAACAGAAGCCAGCCAACATGTACAATACTCTCTGAAATGTCATTTTTGATTTTCACAGTGTGGGCAAGTGGGATGAGCGAAAATACTATTTGTAAACTCTGCCCTGAAGATGTTCCCCACTGTGTTCCAAAGGTATGTTCCTGAAATTGATTTGCAGATGTGGTTTGGTTATGCTCTGCAAACAATCAGCCATTTGTTTGACGGTGCTTAGATGTTTTCATTGGTGCTTTGATGTCTTCGTGAGTAAATTAATACGTTCATGATCTTTTATAGAAGATGACTTCTTTTTCCCTTACATTTGTACAGTGTTTAGTGTGGCGGTTCATCGACAGTATTAACTAGGCTTGGGTGGTTTTTGTTTTTTTCATTCTGTCATCCCTTCAAGACGTTTCACCCCGGTATACTGTATGTGATGGTAATCAACAAGATAAATCTTGTATGCTCATGTAAACTTCGGAATCAGCCTAAACCGGCTCATCGGTCTGGAGTGCTATGGAAATGAGACGGCTTAAAAAGAGTCCCCTTCGTCAGTTGACACTGCTCTCGATACCCAATCTGAAGCCTGGGTTTCATGTATGTCACACATGCACCAACAGTTCACTGCCCATCCCGTTCATAGTGCATTTTGTTTTTCTGGCATTTAATCTATACCTATGAGTTATGTTTTCATTTTTTTCTCTAAACCCGAGGCTCTAATTACCATTCTGCACACTATGATACTTCACCTCAATACTGTATCTCCATTTCAGTTTAATAGAAAGAATACAATGTCTTCGGGATCTCTGAATCCCGGGAAAATACCGTAATGCCCTCAAATCACCCAAGCCTAGTACTAAAATGTGTATTTCCAATAGAGGAAAATTAGGGGGAAAAAAAGGAATATGCCTTCAATCCATCTCACCTTTTTTTTAGGTTCCCGTTGAGCGGTAATAAAATGTGCAATGCGTATTTTAATTTATTTTTCAGCTCCTAGACTTTATATAGCTAAGCAACTGAAAGATGTATGTTGAACATTGACTTTATTTCAGTGGAGAGGTCACAGCGAAGTAAATCCTCAAAATCAACGGAATCCTTTTATTATTGTACAAGTACAATGACACTGAGTGTGAAACACACTAGTCAGTGCTACAGAAAACGAAGCAAGTACTGGATGGACACTTCTGATTGTGGTGTTGCACAAAAGCAGTATTATATGTATGAACAGTATTGCACTAGTAATGGGAGTCCATGTGTTCGGCTGGGTAACCACTGCAAAAAGAGCTATTCCTTAGTCTAGTTGTGTGGGTGTCTATGTTCCACAGTGTTTAAAAATTTGAGTGCTAAGCCACTATCTGTTTGCCACCATAAAACTCCAAATGGACATCTATAATATTGCTTAGTTTTTATACTGTATCTAATCTTTGTATTCATCTTTGTTTTAATATGTAAATTACCTGATTGATGGTACCTCAAACATCTCTTAAGCTAAAATATACCTGTAATCTCTGGAGAGGGGATGTACCTGAGTGCAAAAAGCCCAGTCGGTGGGTATTTTGTGCGTTTTCAGTGACCATTTGCTTTCATAAAAGCCCAGTATGCTGCCGTATGAACAGAATGTGATTACCCCTTTTATTTTGTTTTTTGGTGGATGTACTGAAATTCTGTATGTATACAGTCTTATTAAGAAGCCGAGAGGCTTCAGAATGTTTGTGGATAAAATACTTTTACTTATGAATTAAATATTTAATAATCAGATATGTTTAATAGGATGTGCTGTGTATTGCTGGCTGTCTAAGTCTAGCAAGATGCGCCCAGATTTGTAACTATAAACCAAAGCTGTCAGACGAATGATGGTGGTCTTAGAATTTGGTTCAGCGGGTTGAGCTTTGTGGGCCTCCTAGGCTTTAGCGTCGTGCTTTGGAGAGCAGAAGCTCAGGCAGCAGAGCTTCGGATTCCCCGGCTAACAGACGGAGACTCTCTCTTGGCATCCCCCATGGGCCTTCACACCAAATCGCGTCCTCCGTGCCAAAGGAACACAGTGGTCCCCAGTTCCCGGTGACAGGAGGCTTGATGTTGCTTGTGACCACAATCCTTGTGGGTATTCCAAGCTGCAGCATGGAAATCAGGGACACTGACCAGGGACGACCCTGGAAACTGCCAGTTTCTGAAGAGCCGCGGCTGCTTTTACAGGGATTGCTTCTGAGGTATGTACATAATTACGAGGGCAACAATGATTCCTTGTTCATGTTTACAGAATGGTCAAATATATTGATCTCTACCTGAATTTACAACATGTAACTCATTAGGTTTATCCTCCTGTTAGTTATCGGACAAATGAAAGACTTCCCAGCTCCAGAGCAAAACTGACTCTTCCAGCTCAGAAAATGGAAAAGTAATAGAGTCAAAGAGAATTAAATAAAATATATAATACAGAATAGGTATCAAATAAACTGCGATACAAACTCTGGGAGAAAAGATATATGATCCGTTTTCAGTAAAGTATATAGTTATGTAACTAGTTCCTTATAAGGGGTAAATTACTGACGGTATGTCAGTAGAATCTGTGGTTTTCCATCCATCCATCTATCCTCTGAAAGCACTTATCCTATGCAGGAGCCTGTGGGCACAAGGCAGGGAACAACCCAGGATGGGGCACCAACCCATCGCAGGGCACAAGGCAGGGAACAACCCAGGATGGGGCAC
>JAODKF010000018.1:13759049-13787030 GCA_026779585.1 Mormyrus proboscirostris
CCCATCGTCACTGACAGACCTCTTTAATTACTTTCCGGAGGAATTCAGATGCAGCTGCTCCGCGGATGGGGCCCCCTTGTCGCCGACGTGACACAAAGAGGATGGAGAGTGCAGCAGAGCGGAGCTCCTCCAGCACACAGAGATGATGTCGCCTCCGTGAGGCCAGATATGTGTTTTTTTTTTTTTCCTTTTTATTCCACCGCTTCTCTCGGGCTGTGGGTGCATTCACTGAAGGCTGCGCAGCTTCTGCATGTAAATATAGCGGCTTCTCATTGGCTGGGCTGGGAGTCAGGGACTGGGGGAACCTGTGGGGGTTGTGTGTGTGTTTTTTTCCACACTGAGCCGTGCAGGCTGACAGGAAGATGGCCCCGCCACTGAGGTGAACCTCGGCTGGCAGCACAGCGGCTCTCTGCGAGCATCCTCTCCAGCTCCGAGCACTGGGATCGGCGTGTCCAGGGACCCGTTGCCAGGGAAACGGAGCAGCGCAGGCACAGAGGGGTCCCTTGAAACCCCGGATAGGCAGCGGACCGGAATGACAACATCCAGCCGTGCTGCAGGGCCCCATCTTCTCGCTCGCTCTAGGATCTGATGCCACTGGCGGCTCCTCATCTCTCTCTCTCTCTCTCTCTCTCTCTCCCACTTTGCTCTCTTACGGGCGCGTTCCTGCACCGGAGCAGACACGGCACGCTTACGCGCTGCCCCCACCCCCCCTTCAGCAGACACACGCACGCACGCACACACATGCGCACAGACAAACACGCGCTCACACACACCTTCCCTGAGCATCTCTTCAGCAGCGGGGGGGTAGAGGAGGAGTCGCTTTGTGATGGACATCTCTTCGCTACCGCGGCTCCATTGATTCGCCGATCGGATTCTGATCGCCGAAAAGAAAAAGCCATTGTTTCTTTTTTCCCTCCTTTTTTCCCATCACCTCTTCATCTCTTCCTCCCCCCACGACCGTGCCCTCCGCTGTCATCTGTGAAGAACGAGCCTCGTTCCTGATCCAAGGAAGACGGCAACTGACGCTGGCTCTTTTTCCCGCGGCCGCGCTATTTCAGGCCAGTGCCCGAGGCCCCAGGATTTCTCGTTTGTTTGGGCCTTTTGTGCGGCACTGCTCACAGTTGGTGAAGCGCCCCGGCACTGAATTGAGCTATTGTTTGACTCCGAGGGTCTTTAACGCCGAAAATCTCCGGGCTCCCCCACATCCACCCCCCGCGACACCACCTCCTACTTCAACCAACCAGACCACCCTCCCCCCCAATTCCTCCCTTACCTCCCCCTTCCCTCCTTCCCCTGCCTCCCCCTTTTCGCAGCTGAGAAGCCACAGCGCGTGCCTCTCCTCGCACGTGAATCTGGAAGCTATAAATCGGGACCGATCGCAAGTACAGTGTAATGCATTGTGGGACGTGTGCAAAACTGGATCAACTGAAGAAGGCAGAAGGAACCCAAAGTCATTCCTGTCCAGATCAACCGCATCGGCCACGCCAGCAGCGGTAACGGATCCGTCGTGTCTGCGAGCGCGCGCGTGCATGCGTACACGTGTTGTGTCTGCGTGTGCGTGTCCGTGTGTGTGTGCATGCGTGCGTCTGCGCGAGGGAGAGACGGAGGGACATCGTCGACTGAATAGCCACCTGCCATGTCTCTGGCCTGATTCTGGCGGGTGCTCCGAGCAGAGGAGAGGAGCCCAACCGATGCGGGAAGCGGTGTGAGCCCGCGGGTAGCCGGCCGCTGCCGTCACTATGAAGAAGACCCGCAGCACCACCCTCCGCCGGGGCTGGCCCAGCTCCGACTTCTCCGAACGGGCCTCGGAGCGCGCCCAGTCCCGCAGCGAGAAGGACTACCGCCTACACAAACCCTACCCACCCGTCACGTCCCAGTCACCCAGAGGATACGTCACGTCAGGTAGGTCCGACGGCGAGCCTTCTCGAAGGCCCGGGGGCCGCGGGCTGGGAGTTGGGCCATGTAGCTACTGGCGAGAACATTCATGTCCAGATCCTGACTAGAAACGATGGGATTTGCCTGCGCGTTAAACCTGACGGACGCTGCGGATAATCGTGGGCCATCTGAGGGGAATGTCTCGGCGTGGTTCTGTGGAATGACTAAAGTATAAACAACACTCAAATCTCAGGATGGGCACGTCGGCGAGGAGATCCCCATTTTAGGTTTCTGCTCCATCACTTGTCCCCTCGGCCTTCTCATCCTCCATCGACGGTCACGTGAGACGGCAAGGTGCCGGGTTAGGGAATCCGGGCCGACGGGGGTCCTCTCGCTTCTGAAGGGACGTCAGTGTCGCGGCTGAAGTTTGGGCACCCCCGCGTCCAATCAAAAAAACGATGGCGCTGGTATGATGCGTTTTAACCTTGGGGGGGGGGGGGGACTTGGAATCAAGGAGAGGTGATCTACGACAGAACACGGCGACCCGATGCAAGCACCATATGCATATGACACTTCGAATGACACACACTGTGCTTAAGTGGCGAGACGTGGGGATGTATGCTTTTACGGTAGTTTTTGCTGGGTTTTTCTTGCTCCCCCGTGTGTCATCAGACTCCTGCTCACTGTCGTCTCAGTGCCCTTGCTCCACAGCAGTGTATGATTGCAATGTTGTCCATCGAACGCGTTGCGTAGGCACCCCAGGAAAGCTAGCATCAGGCTAACAGGATAAGGAAGTGACTTTGTGATGAGTAAAATACACATACACCCCCCCCCACACTATCCAAACTTGGGGGTGGAGGTTACTGCAGAAATAAAGAAAAAACACAAATTGTGGTGAGATCTTTGCACGGAGTGTGTAAACGTTGTCGTGGCTTAGGTTGGCGTGAAAACGTGAAACTTGACGCAGTGGGTGTGGCGTATTTCGGATATGGTGCTTGGTTTTCTTTGGCTTGTTTGTCTGAAGCCTTTAGTCATCCACACTGAGGCTGCATCGTGCCTGTATCCATTTAACGGGGTCAGGGGGACTATGCCTCTGTGTCTGCGTCATTATAGGGTGTGAGGGGCCCCAGTCCCTGTTTGATGGGCATCTGGTGGCATTCCTGACCTAAGCTTTCATAATTCCCATTTCAAGGTGATCTGAAAACCACAACAGCCGCAGAACTTTTTCTTTAGCTGGTGGAAGTCACTGGTACCACGAAGGGTCTTTTAAGTGCATGATGCGTTGACTGTATCTGAATGGCACCTTGTTGGATTTTGGGCAGGAAGTTGAATTCTGTTCCCAAGCCAGAATGGATTTGAGGTTAGCTGAGGATGGAAACGAGTGGCTTGCTAAGGCCCAGAAAGAAAAAAGCATAGAGAGACAGAGAATGGCAGCAAAGTTGTAGCTGCCAAGTCTGCATTTGCTGGAGGCGTACTCAGGTTTCCTAGCAACCTCTTGGGTCAAAGGCTAAAGTGTACGATCACTTTGGATGAATATATAATAGTAGGCAAAGAATTTTCGCTAAAAATAGGTTGCAGAGGTTAGAAAAAACTTTTTCTAGTATTGGTCACTGGTCATTTTCTCTTTGTATACAAGCAAGACTGAGTTGATGATCATATTAGTTAGAAATGTAGAAATAATCAAATATTGCACTCAAAGTTATCTCAAAGGAATTGATCATGTAACAGTCAAATGGGAGTTTATAACTAAGGACTAATATTAAAATCCCAATATCATAGGAAATTCAGCTGCAAACACTTAACATTTTGGAAGTTTAAAACAGAACTCTGGATATAACTTATTAGGACCTGAATATATGTATGCTTGTATGTGTGTGTGTGTGTGCGTGTGTGTGTGTGTGTGCGATATTATATTATGGAGATCAAATGTGGCCCACAATGTAATAAAAACATGTTATTCTAATATTGTAGAGACCACCTTTTCAGTCCCCACAAGGGGAATCTCAATTTTTAAAAAATCTGGGACAGCAATTAAAAATTAAAATTGTCAGAAGTCTCGTACTCTGTTTGGTTACTTATGGTTAGGGTTAGGGCTGGGTGGGGGTTAAGCTCGTCATGTTGGGATTATGTTTTTTTTCCATAGAAATGAATGGATGGTCCCCACAAAGATATGAATAGACACATGTGTGTAAGTGTGTGTGTGTGTGTATGTATTCATGCAAATAATGATTTAAGCATTTAGGACTTTTAACGTAGCATTTTCGATTAGATATTTGTCCTGCTCCCATTTGTCACACAAACACATTCAGAAATCCAAACAATATGTAGACCATAGCATAACTGTGACATTTTTGCTGAATTCACGTGTGTTATCTCGTTACATTGCTATGCTTATTTTAATGTTCAGCTGACACTGCATACAATCCGATCTGCAACATCGGTCTCAACCTGCCCTACAGCCAGCCTGTGTTGTGAGCTCAGGCCTCAGGCCTCAGGCCTCATCTCCGACACACAGCTGGCCTGTCTTGTGAGCTCAGGCCTCAGGCCTCATCTCCGACACACAGCCGGCCTGTCTTGTGAGCTCAGGCCTCAGGCCTCATCTCCAACACACTGCTGGCTCACTCTGTATAATCGCCTGGTCAGGTCCTGCTTGACCTTCCTCACATGTTCCAGCACATAAATTATAAACGCTTGTGTCTGACTCTTGAGCTAATTCATTTGCGGTAGACGTCTGACCGCCAGAGGTACTGACAAAAGTCAGACTTGTCGTCATTCTCACTTAGATGGTTTTTTTTTTGGTGCTTTCTGTTACCCTAAAGGTGACCTCTGCAGAGTAGGAGTAGTGTATAATCAAGTCAGGCTTACAGTCTACATGTGACACGTCCCATTTGTGTGTTTTATTTCTGGTTTGGGGGTTTAAAATGTCACAAAATGATATCACATGTGCCTTTACATTAAACAGAAGCCTCCACGTCTCATTTATTGTAACTTTTACATAGCTGATGTATGGTATCAGTAAAGTTCATGTTGCTTTTGCCTCTAAATCAGGATAATGACATAGGCCTGTGTAAGACTATGCTGAGCTGAAACCAGATGAGTAGGGCGTCCTTTCACATCACCTGTACTTTATTATCGATAACAGAAGGTTTGCTTCGTGTTCTCTCACCAGTGAAAACATGTCCAGACTCTGATTCCCAAACCTAATTGGATGTTATGTTCCCGTTTTTACAACCCAAACCCTGTTTCATGTGTGAAACTCTTTGTTCTGATATACAGTGGAAACCACTTATAGTGAGCATGGTTAAAGTGATCAGCTGCTTATATGGAACATAAAGCTTGGGACAAAAACATTTCTCTACAAGTACTGTTTAAATAATTTTCTTATAGTAACCAAGTTGTCCACTTACAATGATCATTTTGGGGTCTTTATATATGACAACATATGGAAAAATACAGAGTCATAGCTTCAAAGTTTATGATAAACTGCCAAACACGAAGCAAAGAAATGCAGCAATGAAACCCCAAAACAATATTATATTATAGTGTATTTGAGTTATGCAGTTCAGTGATTTCATTTCTACAGTACTGTAATTTGAAGAGTATTAAACAGCTGTACTGTATATTGAAAGAGTCAATAAAAATCAGTAAATAGCGATGCTGTCCATTCTATTACCATATATACAGTTAATGAATACAGAAATGCCAATTAGATTGAAATCTGCTATAATGATCATCTGTTTATAGTGATCAATTTCATCCACACAGTCTTGATCCCAGTATGTGATTTCCATGGTATTTCATCAAACATTTCACCTCTTTGATGTCTGAAGTACCCATTCCTTGCTCCCTTTGTCGTAACACGTGCTTCTGTCATATGTCCCACCCAGAAAAAAATCTTACATCCCAGCTCAGGCATCACAGGTGATGCTGTTCATACGTGTATTTTTTGGAACAAAATGGGACATACTGTGTCTGCTGTTTGCTGTTATACCAGCAGCCTCGAGGTGAATGAAGCAGTACCACACTCTGATTCTGAACTCAAACTTTGTGGCAAAGGTCATTTTCATCTTGGTTGACTTGGTACCAACCAGGTTTCCCTCAAGCATTTCTCAGAAATTGTTTCTCCGAGCAGACCAAGTATCTTGAATGTTCTGCTAAACGTTGTGGTCCACATGCTCCTCCTTGCCATTCCTTCTCTCCCAGGAAACTTCCTCACACCGCTGAGATCCTGTCCATCGTGCCTTGCCATGCATCAGTAACATTTGGGATTTGGGGAAGAGTATATTCATAGAATACCCACTGGACTGAGTTTCAGCACAGAGTTCTGCAGAGTAGTTTAAATTTCCCACAGGAAATGGAAGAGGCCAGATGATCACCCTAGAATAGTAGTCTACTTCTTCCTGTATGTTTCAGAGTTTTATTCTGGTCTGATTCACCTGCTAAGATCCCGTGAATTTAATCCAGATGTCACCAAATGTGTCACCACAGAATATAACAGCAAGAAATATTTAGAAAGTGATGTGAAAGAGGTATGAGATGCTAAAGCTGGACCAATGCAAGAGCCAGTAGTTTTTCAGTGCCAGAGTTTTCCGAGACAAAGTGTGTATGTCGGGGTGTGGTCAAAGTATACGTGCAACATTAATAATTATGCCACATAAAATGCGTGGAAATCACAGGCAGTATCACTTAGCCCTGACAAAAAGAAATATGTTCAGGAGCTGTACTGAGAACCACAGCCCATTTTATCACTGTATAACCATAATGTTTAACAATGTTGACAAAGTGTAATTACAATCCGCTACCTGGGAGTACATCTGCAGCATAAACAGCATACTTATTTGACAGGAAAGTTACATTTTAGAACGAATCTTAAATCGAACCCTTGCTTGTGAAATAAAAACTCGGCATAAAGTTGGAGAACAGTTTGGGAATAGAAGATGATATCAAAATGCCTTACAGATATTTATAATGTAACAATGCTCACTTCAGGGGGCATTTTAATAGTAGCCTGAAAGTACACAGATGTGAGAAGATTTGAAAGAAAAGTCCGAGGCGTGTCAGAGACGGACCTGTAGGGGGACATCCGGGTTTTTCGGCTTTTGGTTTCGAGACACTGATGAGGGAGGCGATCTGCTGTTCATGAACCATGTTGTCAGTTTCACACTGTATTGCCCTGCATACGTCTTTATGAGGGATCTTTAACGCCAGTTCCAGGATTAGTGTTCCTGGCCGTCTCATTTTCCATAGTTTGGGCGTCGTTCCTTTTCTGCAGCTATCCACAGCTGGCATGTACACTCTGTATTTGAATAACTTAATTGAATTACTATGACATTCGGAAACTCTTTAGTTATTTTCAGGCCCATTGAATGGAATAGCATTTTGAGAAGAGTGAAATCTATGGTTTCACGAAATTCCCCTTTACGTTTGGCTGATTATGATTTTCTCCAGTGTTATTTCAAGGAGTTTTATCAGTGAATCCAGACCTCATTGGATATTTAAAATGATCATTTTAAAAATATCTGATAAATATAGTTGGTGGGGGAGGGGGGTGTTTGTTTATCACGTTTGTAACATTATTCATGCCGATGGATCTCTTTATTTTTACCGAGTCATTCTGAGTCATTGTAAACAGTCACAATCAGACAAGGATGTCATTCATGTTTATTACAAGCATGTTTCTCCAGAACACTTGTTTGGCTTTTTCTCATTTTCGTCGTAGTTGTGGATGTTTATAGGGCTTTGTTCTGAGTTGTCTGGCCTTAAAGAAAGAACCAAACATCCCCAGATTCCGCCAGTTTCCGGTGCTCCGACGCGCCGCCGAGAGCAAGCATTACCTCTCATCTCTTCCGGGCGTGAGGTTCCGATAAACTTCTGGAGGCTTGAACGTATGGTTGCATTGTCCGGTTTGAGCCGAATTCATATCAGCTTGCGGTTTCTCCTTAACATTTCGTCGCATGCGGTGTTTTTAATATGATTTGTCTTTAATATATGGCTTATCCTTGCTTGAAATGAAAGAGCAGCCCCTGACAGGTCATGAAGTGGCCGTTCATTGCCGCCCCTCCCTCCTCTCCCATTGCATCTCTCTCCCTTTTCATCCGGTGTGCATCCTGTGCTCCTGACATGTGCGTTGATATGTCCAAAGAGAGGAATTAGCGGAGCAGTGCATGATGGGATGGAATGAACTCATTAACCTAATGCCTGCCAACTTCTGATTGGCTGTGCCTCGGCTCTACCCCGTGCCCCCCCCCCCCCCACTGCATGTTGTCACACCTGCTGATGCTTCTGTTCTGATGCCGCAGCCCAGAATTACTTTGCCTCCCCCTAATCTGCTTTCAGTGTGTATCACCAGCGGCACAAGGGCGGCCGTGTGGGGAGGGGACAGACCTTATAATCCCCAGGTTCTGGTTTTGGATTATGGCTTTTGCAGAACAACCCCCAATCTTGTTTTCATACAATGTCTTCAGATTTTATGGGTTAGCATTCTTCAGGAGTTATGTTCACCTGAAACGCCACGATGGGACAGTGCTGAGGACTTCCGCCTCACACCTCTAGGACCAGGGTTTGAGTATCTGCCGTGACTCTGTGTGTGTGGCGTTTGCATGTTCTCCCCGTGTCATCGTGGGGTTTCGTCTGGGACCTCAGGAATCCCCCCACAGGCCAGGAACATGCTAAGGTCAACTGGAGTTACCTAATTGCCCATAGGTGTGTAATTGTGTGTGAGTGAATGGTGTGTGAGTGTGCCCTGCGATGGGTCAGTGCCCCATCCTGGGTTGTTCCCTGCCTTGTGCCCTGCGATGGGTTTGCGCCCCATCCTGGGTTGTTCCCTGCTTTGCTCCCGTAGCCTATGGGACAGGATCCAGATCCCCACTGACCATGAACAGGACAATTGTTTACAGAAAATGGTTGGATGGACTTAAAAGTGCACATTTAGTAATAAAAAATTATCATTAAAATATGATCAAGTTGGCTCACATTTACAATATATTACTCAAATTGTATTTAATTTTATATGTCGTTCTGTTGTCCAATAGAAAACTAGGATAGAAAACTGCAATATGTGAACTAAAAACGGATAGTGAGTGTGAACTGTTTTCTGTAGCCTTATTAGAGATTGTGTTTGTGTGTGAGTTTGCAATAAATATGGGAACAGTGCTCTTGGGCCACATCAGTCCCCCTCACCCCCAGTTCAGTCACATCTTGGCATGAGTTTCCTGGAGATTTAGTTTTATTTGAGTCTATTCAACTGGCATGTTTCAGTAGAGAATAAACACTCTGGCCAAAGTTCCTGAAAACTACAGAGCAGGTTACTGAGATGAATAAAACAGTATATTTCAGTTCATATCCTGAACACCATATATTTTAGTTCTATTCCAGAACCAGTACAGAAATCAGGTAGTGCAGTAATAATGGCACTTGGTTAGTTAAATCAGGTCAGTTAGCTTAGAGATGCTATAAGTGCAGTCCTGTAGGGTGGGGTCCTTAGGTCAGCTCTGTGATAGACTGGCATATCATCCAGGGTGACCCCTGCTTTGTAACCTGCGCTTCCAGAGGTGAATGGATGATGGATGGATGGATGAATGGATGGATGGATGAATGGATGGATGGATGGAAATAATTTTAGTAATTAACTTACTGTAGATGTACTAAAATTTAACAATTGGAATGACATCCATGTCATGCTTGGTGACTTTATCAGCTTATATCCGAGATTCGACCTCTGAGAGTAGAAGAGGAGAGTGCTGCCAGTTTTCTGGCCCGATTAGCCCTCTAAAATTAGAAACTGTAGTTTGAGTTTGATTGCCGTGTGGAGCGGTCGCTGTTCCTCACCATAATAGGAGTGCAAACTTGAAAGTGCCTGCGTGAGTTTGGGGAAGGGCAATTTCTGGGTCCTGTGCTGAAAATTATCGAAAAAACAGGTATGCACAGCTAGTACCGATAATACAGCAAGTACCCTAGCAGGGAAAATGAAGAGGCAGTTAAATATTCTATTGTAAGTTTTACGTTAAAGTGCAGCTTGGGGGGGTTCTTTCTGCTTTCTGCTTGCTTCTTGGGATTTTTGAAGACACTTTTGTAATTTTTCTTAATTTGGGGCAATGAATGTTAGGGTATTAACCTAGAAAATAAAGCAAATTGAATATTGTAGGTGTGCATGCTTTGGCAGCTGAAGAGAGTAAACCTCAGGTAGCCATCTGCAAGGTTGCCTGGCCTAAACATGTGGTTGAACCTTTCTATGACCTGATTAAATGTGCAGAAGTGTGAAGTGCCAAGTGGAAGGGAGTGACCACGAATGTTACAGCCCATTGCCAAAACCCACAATCTAGGATTAAGCCGGTCTTGCGGTAAGTTATAATTTAGTGTACAGAAACTCACTTCTGTAAAAAGAAGTAGCTTGTTAATCAGGGAAAGTGAAATGAAAGTGAAAGAGCATATTGGCAGAGTTTTTTTTCCCCAAGTTTTTATATCCACCTTTTTTTTGACACGGCCAGTCTGGATTGCCTGTTTGTTGACTTATCGGTTACATGTTTATCGACATGCATAATGTATGTTTAATAACATTTTTACTGTATCCATGCACATACGTGCATGAGCTTTGTCTTTCACACATTACGCACCTAAATCCTCAACTTTTCACGTCTTCGCACTTTCACGGCCACATTGCGTGACGTATGCCAGACGAGACTAAAAACCACAGTGAATCACAAAAAAATACACCGGACTTGATCTCGCACATAGCGGTAACGTGGTTGTGGTGGCCTCAGTGGTCCCTCCCCCATTCCGCTCCCCACCTTCCTAAAATAAGATGGCTGCCCCTGAGATAACAATAGGACCCCCGCCGGCACCTGCTCTGACAGTCACGGTGAGGGTGGCGCCTCGCACTTGCTGTCGGCCATTTAGCTTTTGCTGAGCCCAGCAAAGCGGCGCAACCTTAATTTGTAATTAGTAGCCAGCAAGTGAGTGGGCTGGGGTAAGGCAGCACAAAAAAAAAAAAAACAACAAAAACGCGGTGAGCGCCTGGGATCCCATCGTCATGACAACGGGTCCAGCGGGCTGTCTACAAGCTTGTGTGTCAGTGGGCATTACGAGGAAGAAGCTTTCAGACGCATGCATACCCAGCTACAATATGATTGGTCACACCTCTGTTGTCTTTGTGTGGACTGGAGCATTGTGGGTAAGGCCCCAGAGTGAATGCTTATTTGTGTGAAGGCTTGAGCTGCACGGCTGCTTTTCAAATTGCTGGGATTAGGGTCTGAGAGAACTGTGAGAAAAGGTCCGAGGTACTGAATGTTTTGTTTCTCTCCTGGATTTCTTACTTTCTTTCACTCTTTTTGCGACTGTACTTAACGTTGTTTCTGGGGGAAAGGTATCCCAAGAATAATAAATGTGGATTTATTTTTTACACAATGTGTTTTATTTTGTTGGGTTTTTACACAGTTTGTAGGAGGACTATGACGGCAAGTGTGACACCCTTATATCTCCTGTACATCCCTCCCCTGTCACAAATGCTGTGTCTTGCATATTCCACAGGATCTCACCTGGATAACCGTGTCACGTTCCATTTTCTCTTTTGCCGTCAGGCCATGTTTTCTGGATGAGGTGGGAGGGGGCGGGTTCATACCGTGGTCACCTTCTGTAGGGAAGGTAGAGTGTGAGGTATCGGCTCCACGTGCATCCTGCGCCAGTCCGCACTGCACACTGCAGCAGGGCTGTCGCGGGTGCCAGTGTCTAAAAATGCCTGCCCCCCCCCCCCCTACAGACACACACAAACCAAATGTCCCCGAAACACTACATGTTTATCACCGAGTTGCTTCATCAATGCGCTTGTTTTCTCTACACACCTGTTGCATTATTTTTGCGGGGTATAAGCGTGTTAAAATAAGCGTCCTGTTTTTCCCCGACTTGTCCCCTTTCATGGGGACGTAAACTGACCTTTCGGCCAGGATTTCGCTTTCTTTGTGACCTTTGCTCTCTATAGTCAGCATATTTTCTTTGTGTATATTTGCTTTGCTTTGACACCTCTCTTTACATCCTGCCTATGTTGTCGTCTTTTTTGCAAAACAAAGTATGGTCACCCTGGACAATGTGCATGCACATACGCAATTAGCCTGCATATCTGCATGTCTTTGGACTGCAACACGAGACGGGGAGAACATGCAGGGTCTGCACACATGCAAAATGGGAGGCACTGCTCATACCGGTGTAAGACAGCACGGTGCTGCTTGCTAGAGCCAGAGTGTAAAATACTTAACTTGCTCACTGTTTGTAGAATTTTGGTAGGCTTCACAAATATATATTCATTCTGTGTTTTCCAAATGAAATTCGATTATACAGTAAAATGAAATATAAGCAGCTGTCTCATTCGGTGGGAAAAAAATGCTGCTTTTGAACCACTTGTTAAACCATTTTAAAATCTCAAAAGAAGACAATCAGTGGAAGCTAAAATAACACAGTCCACCCCAAAATTCTTTCTGATCACTTCTGTGATCAGTTAAATGTAAAGATTAAATGATTGTAATTTGCATTGTCATTCAGCGTCACAAAAAGGCCAGAATGTGTAATGTATCCGTTTACTGAAAGGTCTGTAAATGTCACAGTTTATTCCTGTTACCTCGGTCAGCCGATCGCTGAAGTCAGTGTGCTGAGATGGAGAGCTGACTTTTTGAAACCCAGCTTTTGGGGTATAGAAAGAGACAAAAAAAATCGTCTTTGTGTCCTTTTCGTTGAAGGCCGAACAGGTCTCATTTAAAAATACTCTAAAAATACTAAAAAGCCAGTCTGGTGCTGAAAAATACACTTCATATTGCTCTGTTTATATCCCTCTTTATTTTCATTATTTATGGTCATTAAATATAAAAAACTGTCTTCAAAGATGACTTTATATTCTTAGATGAATGCAACTTTTCCACTCATAAATTTTATAAAATAATTTCTTAACAAGTTTGCGTGACCTGTTGTGTCATTGTACCTTTTTCTGTTTCTGTACACACCAACGCTTACCCCTTCATGCATGTATATTATAAGAGATTTAGGGGAAACAACAAGATAAAAACTATTTATGAATATAAATAGAAATAAAAATATTCCCAGTAATTTATAGTTGCTTATGTTTGTGGGCTTGAATAAAATAGAGATACAGACGCTCCTCTATTTATGAATGAGTTACGTTCCGAACGGCCATTTGTAACTTGACATGTTCGTAAGTCGTTATTAAACATCATGTTAAGGGTATAAACAATTACTAAGAACTAAGACGCTGGGAGTACGTACGGTACGCTGCTGCGCGGCGGGAGTAGCGGCCAGAAGTCGTACTAGGCAGAATTAGCGCAGAAAAAATTGATGTTGCGCACAGGAAACAGGAGCCCATTGAACACAATTTGGACTTACAGGCCTTTTCGTTTGTATGTCTGAAAGTTCATAAGTAGAGGAGCGTCTGTACTTTAGTAATCCCTGTGGGGAAAGTTCTCCTTGCCCCCTCCTGCTCTCCATGAGACACACTTACAGGTGAGAGCAGGCTTGGGGGTCACAGCAAAGGGGCGGAACAACCCAGGATGCGTGACTGTTCTTCTGAGGTTGGGCTCGAACCCGTGACCTTCTGATCACAGAAGCTCGCTGAGCCACCCACCACCCCCATCTCCAGATACAGCAATAGCTCTGGATCTGATGAACGTTAACTCTAGGACTTCATATTGTATCAGGCTATAGCCCCAAACCTTAGTGTGTGAATAAATGTATGTGTGAATGCTTTAAGATGGACTAGGATCGCACTCAGGCTCTCACGTTTAAACAAAGACAGTTGTGGAGTAAAAACTCATTGTCCGGAAGCCCTTCCCTTACATTCACCATGGTAAACATGGGACTTACGGAGTCCTGTACATTTAGAGGCCTTTCTTTGAACTGCCCCATGCAGCCACAAAAACATTAAATCTGATTGACAGCCAAACTTATCTATAACCTTCTATAAAGCCTAAGCATAACTGCATCTGACCCGTCGTTGAAACTTTCCTCCCCACAGGTGATGTCTCTCCCATTGGCATGTCTCCCATCAGCCAGTCCCAGTTCATCCCGCTGGGCGAGATCCTCTGCCTGGCCATCTCGGCCATGAACTCCGCACGCCAGCCCGTCACACAGGAATCCCTCCTGGAACACCTCATCACTTGTTTCCCAGGTATAGTAGCTTCTAAGTTAAGCACTACAACACTTCTTTAGATATCGCCGCGATGGCAACACTGGGGGATTTTCTTCAAGACAGTATTAAATGTGTTTATGGAATTTTGGAGTATCTACGTTGTGAAATCTATCCAACCCCCCACCTACGTTTGTCATGGGACTCTGGGGCACACTTTGGGTAGCGCGGGCTAAAATGTTGGATGCCCTGGATGAACATAAATACACTCACATTCATACACTGTGACCAAATTAAAGATGCTAATTTGACTAACTGTGTGTCTTTGGGATGAAGTGAAATTACCCAGAAGGCACCTGTATAGCACAGGGTTAACAGGCCAGCCCCACACAGGCAGGTGAGGTAGGATTTTAACCCCCAACCCTAGAGGTATGAGGCCACCATGCCAGTCATTGTGAAGTTCATTCTTTCCTCAGTGATCAATACTCACACCAGTATCAAAAGCAGTGAAGTGTTTCTTCACATTGTGTTAAAAGCAATGCCACCGCATGTTTTCTGCAGGTTTTAGAAAAGCGCTCAAATCTTGCATGTACATCGAAGGAACGCATCTAGAATTTATTATTCACCACAAGGAACTGTAAAATATGTTGAAGTGAGTCTTAAAGTCGAATTTTTGGATCAATTTGAAATATTTCAAGAACCAAAAAATTGGTTTTAAACAATTGCTTGCAGTCCATAGTCAAGGCTCAGAATCAGACAGCTCATAAACCATGTTAGGTCTCCGCACATGGGCTGCCATTATAATGATTTTTAAAAGCTACCAAACACTCCTGAAGGTCTGGCATGAAGAAATCTGACCAAACACATTGTTGTAAGGTTTGTGAAGCAATACAATTCTTCTTCAACATTTTATTCATTGTCCAGCTGTTCAATATACCACAAGACTCCTTTGGACAAATTTATGGGGTCTTCAGGAAACTGGAAAGGAGGGGGGGAGAAACTTCTTGAACACGACTACTGATCTGATCTAATTTGAACTACCTTAGTTTCAGGATTAGTTTTTAGATTCTAAAATTTGGGTCTTGCAGTATGGGAATTATCAAGCAAGTGTTCAATAGCACATTACATCTGCCTATCAGGATGAAATGAGCAATACAGGAGATGGTGGACTTCGACATATGCCCTCCTTTTGAAGTTGTTGGGTTGTCAAACTTCAGAAAGGCTTGAATGGGATCAGTTTGGAGGTGCAGCACTTTGTCAGACTTATCGGATGCGTTCTTGTGTACTTTTGTATGATCACATGACCTGAAGAGATGTGAAATGCCTATTATGCATGAATAAGTGGTCAATTGCATCAATATTTTAATTCCATTATGTGACAGTATCTCCTGGAGAATTCAGGATTTGTACCATTCCCTCACCTATCTGTCTGAGACTTGGAAATAAAGGACAGTGTTACTCGGATTAAGACAAGAAAACAAGCTGATCCAGATATAGGCTTTTACAGCAAACTTCTAAATGCACAGTTATGCAGCAGCGTAGTAGCCTGATCAATAGGCTTATCTATGTGTCAGATAATCCTGGTCGACCAGATGAGTTACCTTATGCTCCAGCTTTTGATTTTGAGTTTGTTTTGTATCTCTTGCTTCCTTGGGGTCAGGTGGGGTTAGGGAGGTTAAAAAGTTATGGAACTGGTGCCGGTGGGATTGGAGAAAATGAGCGGGGCGTTCCCCAAGGGCCGGGAAAACAGGACCCCGTGAAATATTAACCAGTAGTAGGGGGATGAAAATGATTTAGGCTCCTGATGAGCTGCTGCACAGATCTGACGTTAGTGGTTACTTCACAACGGGAGTCACGCTAAGCACAAAGGAACATGTAGACTCATGGAGTCGATATGAAGCCCACGCTCATGTCAACATCTCATTAAACTGCTCTGTGTAGGTCCTCAACAAATATTCAGCAAAAAAATGGCCGACCTATCTTGTGGGGGGGGGGGGGGTCAGATAGGGGGAGCTTTACTACTCCAGCTCATAGTATTTTAAAATCACAACTCTATCACTCTTTAATATAGACGGACTCCAGTCAAAGCTCTTTTTAAATAATTCATAAGAAGCTCTTACTTGTGAATTATTAAAAAGGGTTCTGATTGCATCATGTCAGTATGGCAGCTACACCAGTATGATGTAATAGCAGGCAACACATCACCCTGACTAGTTAAAGCTTTTCTATTATCCAATCAGGGGTTGTGTGAGGGTGGGGTACGTGGGGCACCTGTTTGTGTGCAGAACTACAGTAGAAATTTAGTTCCTAAAAATAATGAAACCTTCCAAATTATACATTTGCCTAAAGTCTATATGCTGCTTAAATCTAAGAGCTTAGCTGAACAAAACTAGGTTTTGTTGGATCATGAGGGGACAACAGGTTACTGTAATTAGAGGTTACTGTAAGTGACCAGACATCACAAACGTAACTCAGAACTCAATTTAGTCTGGGCAGTTGATTTTCTGCAATGTCATATCAGAACTATATGGGACAGAGTTCTGTCCTTCACAAACTCTTAGAACTTCTAAGAGTGAGGTATAAATTTAACATTTACACCAATAAAAACGTCTTTATGCCATAATATTTTGATAGTTTTTTGTTTCATATGCATAAATTAAATTTAAATTAAGTTGGGGAAAAATGATTAAAACAACTTATGATGATACTTAAAAGAACAAAATTTTTGTAGACACATTAGGGTTGTCTCAGAGCCTTTTGAAATACTGCGGCCAAAGAGATGAGCGGCAACCAATGTGATTGGTTCAGAGCATTTCATCAAGCTGGGGCGGGTGATGTGGCACTGTGATGTAACAGAAAGCAATACCTAGAGCTCCAGAAAGTTGAATTCTGGGTGCAACAGAACTGTCCCTGACAATGAATGACAGAAGTCAATCAGGCAAAAATGTGCTTACTACTGCACCTTGAAAATGCAGAGATGCAATAAGAATCCAATCTCTTAATGTCACTGTTTTGATGCTCGATTTTCTGAAGGTGATATGCATGGAACTTCATTCTGAGTCAACCAGACTTGCTGACAATCTGTTCTACTGATCTTCAGGTGTCCCAACGCCAAGTACTGAGATACTCCGACACACCCTGAACATGCTGGTGCGGGAACGGAAGATCTTCCCCTCCCAAGAAGGGTACTTCATTGTAACACCACAGACGTACTTCATAACACCCTCGCTCATCAAAACCAACAGCAAATGGTATCACCTGGATGAGCGGATACCTGACCGATCACAACAACAGTGTACTTCCCCCCAGTCTGGAACGATCACTCCTTCAACTTCAGGTTGTGTGAGAGACAGGGCCCATCACAAAAGTCACTGCGACTCCTACAATTTGTATCACGACGACCCGCCCAGCCATCATGCCTCGACACTCCAACGGAAGTCGCCGAAGGACCACAAAGAGTCTTACTCACCTCCCCCTCCGCATCCCTCAAAGGACCTCAAAGATTCCTTCTCGACTCCTCTTGCCCACCAAGCCTCGGCCACAGAAAAGAGCAAAAGCGGCATGAACTTCTCTTTCAAGACGGACACTCAGACTAAGCATAAAGAAGGGGGCAACACCGGGGAGAAACAGTCCAAAAAGTTTGGGCTGAAGCTCTTCCGGCTGAGCTTCAAAAAGGACAAAACGAAACAGGTGGCCACCTTCTCTGCACAGTTCCCCCCAGAGGAGTGGCCCCTGCGTGATGAGGATGTGCCCAGCACGATCCCCCGGGATGTGGAGATAGAGATCATTCGGAGGATCAACCCAGATCTGACAGTGGAGAACGTGATGAGGCACACGGCCGTGATGAAGCGACGGGAAGAGGAGCGAGCTCAGCGCAGCAAGGCCAGCGCAGCCGGACATCATGGCCCACGCAGCCGGCGCAGCCGTGGCCACCGCAAGTCTCAGGGGAAGTTCCGCTCCCACAGCAAGCCCCGGCCACCCAGAGGTGAGCTCTCGGAGATCCCAAATGTGGAGTCCCATCCTGAGTCTCATGTACCTTCCTTCTCCATGGAGCGCAACAGGAGCAGGTACTTTATGCAGAGCATCCCGAATATCATGGAGTCCAACTTGCGCATTACGCCCGAGTGGGACGTGTCAGCAGAGTTGGCTAAGAGGAGGACAGAAATGCCCTTTCCCGAACCATCCAGGGGTACATCATTCTCTAAAGTCCACCGCAGTCACAGCCACACCCAGGACAGGAAGTCACGTGACGAGAGGTCTGACAAGGCCAAAGAAAGGTCCCGTTCTATGGACAACTCTAAGGGACCCCTGGGGATGGGCTCCCCGGGCATGCTAGAGAATTACGAGTACAATATTAGCGAGAGAAGCCGCTACTATACCGACAACGGCACCCTTAGGGCTTTTCAGGCACCCCACTACTCACGGATTATGCTTTCTGCTGCTAAATTTAACTATGAGGTTTGTGTGCCTGACATAGACATGGGGAAGTCTGAAGAGACCAAGGTCTGCAGCCCAGTAGAGAAAAGCAAAAGAGACAGTTTGCCAAACTATGGTGACTTGAAGCCTTGTTTGCCCAAACTCACAGCTGATGACTATTTCCAGTGCAGC
Organism: Mormyrus proboscirostris; assembly: GCA_026779585.1. NCBI lineage: Eukaryota > Metazoa > Chordata > Actinopteri > Osteoglossiformes > Mormyridae > Mormyrus > Mormyrus proboscirostris. The sequence continues at coordinate 13,777,654 of JAODKF010000018.1, forward strand.
ACATCCCATGAATCCATTCTCAGTGCACCCTCTCCATTAGGCAAAGGCGACCACGATACTTTAACCTTGTCAGAGGGTGTCAAAAAGGGGTGTGCGTCAGACAGACAAACGCCTCAGCTTGCCTCCCCCCATTCAATAGAGTACAAAGAGGAGACATCAAAAGGACAGCATGCCATCTGCCTGCCGATGGTGAACCAAACGCCAGAACCTTCGGTAAATGGACGCTTGATACACCAACATAACATAGACCCCGGCAGCACAGACAAGAGGAAAGAAATCTTTAGCAAAGACACTTTGTTCAAGCCGCCCCATAATACACTGAGTGTCAGCTACATGGAGAACAGCTACTCAAAGTCGGGGACGTTGCGGAAGACTCCAAACGTGAGCTCCACGGAGGTGCTTAACAAGCACGAGCATTTTGAGAAGTCACCCCAGCTGTCGGGGTCCCCTGGTACGGCGGTCCAGCAGGGATCAGAGCTGGCCTCTGGCCCTGAAGCTACCTTCGACTACTACAATGTCTCAGATGACGATGATTCTTCGGAGGCCGTTCGCAAGCCTGCAGCCGAGACCGTGGGTCCGGAGCGCGGCGGGACTGTCCAGTGGCTGCTGGACCGTGAGAAGGAGCGGGACTTGCAGCACAGGTTTGAAAAGAACCTTTCCCTCCTCAGCCCCAAGGAGACCAAAAACATGAACAATCAACAGTCCGCCCACTCGGCGCGTCTGGACAGCATGGACAGCAGCAGCGTAACGGTGGACAGTGGATTCAACTCACCACGGTAAGACGAAGTTCACAGTGATCGCGCGAAAGATGCAAAAGAGCACTATCACGGTGCATGTAAACATCTTCATTATGTTTTTCAGTACATGCATACAGTCTGCATGAAGTAAACGATTTGCTTGTTATGTATTCTTGCATACTTTTATGCCATGTGTATATCCCAGTTACATTTTTGCATATTTTAGTATTTTGTTTGTCAACAGGCATGACTTCCAGAGAAGTCACCGCTCAACACTCACTGGATTGTAATAGATGTGTTGCAAAACTAAGGGATCATGCAAACCAAATCACGGTTTTTCGTTTCCGCTGAGTTCCTATTTAATTCCTCGTCAAGTGCAGAGCAGCAAACCAATCAATGCTCTTAGCAACCTAAAGGAATGGAATGAACTTCCCAGCCTTTGTGGCTCCACCAGGAGAGCTGGTGTAGACCGAAGGGAGCAGAATGAATGGGTATTTTTGCACTGGGCCAGACAGATCTGTTGCATCCGGTCGCGTGTGACCTGCAGAGCATGAAAAGGCAGGCTTGGAAAGTGAGAAAAGAGAGACTTTTTTTTTTTTGCTAAAACTGGGTTGACAATTATATTACTGTATGCATCTATTTTTTCCAAAGGGAAGATGAGTAACACTTTAGTTGAGGAGGCAAAAGTAACTTAGCGACTCAATTACTACTGAAGTACAAATCATGAACAAATATAGTAACTGCATGAAATACATGAGCAGTTATACCATTATGACTGATTAATGATGATCGAACATGGGATCAGTATGTAATTAACAATTATTTTGGTGACACTACCTGACGGGGCACAGACACTCAATTACTACTGAAGTACAAATCATGAACAAATATAGTTGCTACTTGAGATAAAAAAATGCATCATAATTCATTAATGATGAACAAACATGCGATCAGTATTTCACTTGTGTTATTCATTGCTTGTTCCTACAGTAGTTTCTTAGTGGTTAACAAAGATATACAGAATTAACAGATATAGTAACAAATATAGCAACTGCTTGGGATGACAGATGCATCATGATTCATTAATGATGAACAAATCTGAGCTCAGTATTTACCTTCTGTGAGCTTGTTCCTTCAGTAGTTCGATTTCAGTTATATGCCTCTATATCTCCAGCTGTTACTTCCACAGAGTGGAATCAATGCATGACGAATGCATGGGATCTGGGTACATGAAGGTCATGACAGTTCAGTGTTTCAGTTAATCCATCCATCCTTGGCTTTCCTTGGTTTTGAAAAAGCTGGCCTAATTTGGATAATCTAGTTCCCAGTCATATTTAATATGCAGTAAATCTTACATTTGATTTTGTCAATAAGGTTCCTGGTAGCTAGATCGCTCTGTGAACCAAAACTGGTCACACAGAATTTTCCACTTTTTGAATTTTTAAAAGAACATTATAACTTGAATTTTCATATTTTGGCAACACATAAACCACTTCAGAATTCAGTAGTGTCTTTTCCCTCATAAATGACCCTGTTTTTTGTCCCACTTCTCCAGATGAGGGTTACTGCAGTCTTTAAAAATACTTCTACTGCAGTTTAAGGCTCTCTCACTGGACTTTGTATATAGTGAGGAACTAAATTGCAGTGACAATGAGAACTGAAAACAGTCGCCTATGCCGCATACCCACATCATTTCACTAGTGAAAAGTTTTAGAAAATTGACTTTTAAATTACGGATTAATTCTATTTGTACCTTTAGTTCAAGACATGCTGGAACGTTTTCATCAAAGCCAGGCCTTACTCAAGCTTTCATTTATGATTCTTTTAAACCTTCCTCGTGTTTGCATTCAGAGTATACAAATCCACGAGGTTTACTCAAGGAGCTCTTACTTTACTACTTGTCGGGTTCTTTTTGTACAGCACACATAAACCTACGTACAGACGTCTGAGAGTGGCGTAAATCAGAAATGGGCTGCTTCTGAAGTGTCTAACCTCTTGCCTCTTGTTTAGCACTCGCGAGAGCCTGGCCTCAAACACATCCAGCATCGTGGAGAGCAACAGACGTCAGAACCCAGCGCTGAGTCCTGGCCACCTGGGCACCATCAGTGCTCCTCTTCTCACCTTCCGGACGGTGCTGGAACCCCCAACTCCCCAGTCGGAGAAATTGCAAAAACCAACAAATTGCTTGACTTCCATCACAAGTGTCTGACACAATTCAAATATGGAAAAGGGGAAGGAAGGCAGTTGAAGGAGACCCCACCTCGTAGGAACCCTTTGAAACTGGCACAGTTACGTCAGCATATACTCCAGACTTCCAGATGCTACACTAGGATTTTTCCACAAGTCCTTAGACACTGTTTTTTTTTTTTTTTTTAATTCACACAGCTCTATTGAAAAATTCAATCCTTTCCTTGTTTGACTGGAGGAGTTTGAAAATTAAATCAACTGTGCCTCAGTTGAGCTGATTTTTCTGGTGTTCAATAGCTGGTGTCTTTCCCTCTCAGACAGGGAAGCACCCTACAAACAACCAAAAGGTATTCCACTTTTGCCATGCACTGTACAGCAAGTCGTCGCTAGTTTCTCCGGCCTGAAAGTTGAGCTTCACTTTCTAACGTGGTCTCCGTCTCGTTCGTAATCTCAGGTCACGTACAGTGTACGTCCACTAAATTTATAAATACCGGCAAGCTCCGAGTGCCAATACACTGTATTCCAAAAAGACTGGTTGGCGGTGTGCTTGTGTGGGACGTGAACTTCCGAGCAGTCGGGGTCCTGCTGTTTGGCCCCCGTTAGACAGCGAAATGAGCCGCATTACGAGTTTGTGCGCCCCTCCCCCCCCCCCCACAAGGGGAGTGACCTCTACATGGTGAATGCATTTGATCAGCGGGTCTCCGCAGGAGTCCTGCCGCTGCTGGCTTCTGCTCATGACTTGATCGAATTCGGTGGAATGAGCCAGGCTGGAATAACTTCTGTTTACATAGGAATCAGGTTTTTGGCGATTCACTTCCTTTTTGATGGATGGCGCATGAACTTATTGGGTAAACTCCTCCGCCAGCACTGAGCGCTTCAGAGCCAAATTCGTTGAAGTCCCCCGTCCCTGGGCAGCTAATCCGTTCATCATTTCACTCTGTCGTTCCTTTATTCACTTGGAAAACAAAAGCAACGTACTTTTTGTTCTCTTATGAAAAATAAATTAGTTTCCTGTACTTATATTTGTTCTTAGGTAGCGAACTGGCAGCACAATAGGCTAATGAGTATATAGGCAATCACAGGCCACAACAGCTGGAAACTTGTAAATCCCTGCTTTGTCTATGCAGCTGTACACACAATAAAATCGGCAAAGTTAATGTAGCGTAGACGGCGTTAAACTAATGTCACACATCCTCTCACGCTATGCAGGTCACAGGTCACTTTTTTCAGGATGTTTTGCATTGAAAAGTCATTTCTTCAGTTTTTAGACGCCAATCAGATAATAGATTCAATATGTTATTACTGTATTTATGAACGAATTCTTCTTCTCCTGGTTCTGTCAACTGTGGTATCTTATTCTCTTCATCCGTCCCTTATATGGCAGCCGAAGAGGCCATGTGACACGCGGTAAGCAAACGCTGCCCATCGCACGAGCTCGATCGCAGCTGGTGCAGGATTTGCTGAGGTTTCATTTTGCTTACAGCCCTATAGACTGACACGCATATGTGCTTAACTACCTCCATTATCCATCCTCCTCTCCACACCAACCCTGTTTCACACCGCTCTTTTAAAACCTCATACCGGTGGGTCAGTTTTGCCAACGGTTAGTCACCTGTGATTTTTTTTTTTTCTGTTTTCACACCTGTGGGTGAACCTGTAGACTTGATTTCAGAATCAGCAGCATTCCTACAGGTGTAGGAATGTTGATATATATATATTTTCTTTTTTTTACTTAAATATCACTGGGCATATGCTCAGTACTGGTAGCCAACACGCAGCACTGATCTCAATCAGTCTAGCATTTTCATCCTGCTCCTCTTGCCAGGCTGTTACTGTTACCTTTTTCTTTCCAAATGCTGTTTATCTAGAGAGGGTCCAAATTGTTCAGGATCCAATCCCAGGACATTTAGGGCAAATAGCATCCTGGACAAAAGTCTAGCCATTCACGCATGTACACACTTAGGGCAACTAAGAATAACCGATTATGTCTGAGCTGCATGTCTTTGGGTAGGAATCTGTTTATCCGGAAGAAAACTCAAACCCGTTGTGCAAAATGGGGTCCGATTCAACCCAGGGTTGGATCTGGGTCACCCTAGAACTGTGAGGTATCCCTGCTGTCCACTGAGCCGCTCTTGTTATTCCATGTGATGCACAGTAACCTGAGAAAGGGACACCCAGCTGGTCAATGAGACTCCCACTGAGGGCCACCTCACATCCTTCACGTCATGCCCTTATCGAATCCTCAGTGTAAAAAGATTTCTTTTTTTGTCAAAAGTCAAAAGGGAGTATTGTAGCCAAGACTGCCTTGTATAAACGTTTGCACTGAAATGCCTGGTCTCTGGTTGCTGTAAAATCCATCCAGAAGGATGCTCTAAATATTGTAAAGTATTTCATATGAAATAATGACAGTCTGTGAAATGTCTTCCCTAACGTTATGGATTTTTAAAAGCACCCAGTAACATTGTTTTTATAGTGTCAGTAGATCATACTGTAAATGTTTCAGTCATGTTTAGTACAATTTAAATGAAGGAGAGATTGGGGATTTTTTGTAATGTCTATAATATTTAAAAGTCACTACTTGTGTAGTAATGGTGTTTACTGTTGTTGTAGTGTGTGACCTACCTTTTGGGGGTTGTGTTTTTTAACACAATAAAATAAGGTTTGGTTATAAATTTCACATGCCTTGACTCATTTGTAGACATGGGAAGGGAGCTACAGTACAATGGTGATGATGAGGAGCACATGCTGATTACGGCACATTGATGCACCCACTACACCTCAGGGCTGAGAACCTGAGTGCAGCCCTGGGGCAGGTGGTACCTCAGCACCGCACTAGTCCAATGGACCAGTGTGAGGTTTTTCCCAGTGGCTGGAGTGTCACTCCTGCCACAAACGCCCAAGTTTTTCCTGTAAGTCGGAGGACCTGGATGTAGATTAACATCATACTCAGGATGAAGCAATTGTATAGGTTAAGGGCCTTTGCTCAAGGGCCAAACGGGGTACAATCACGCTAGCCATTCACGGGATTCGAACCAGCAACCTTCCGAGTGCTGGCACAGAGCCACCAATCCGCCAACACAGTATGTATGTAAGGTATATATGTACACGCAAAAATAATGGGAACATCACATGCAAAGGGACCTTAACTTTAACCATGAGTCTCAGCCTGAATTTCAGGACCATCAGTTACTAAAGTTACAAAATTATGCAATGTATCAATAATCATGACATATAGCATATGGCAAACACAGACAAACTTGTAATGGTAAATAGAAACACTACTCGCAATTTGAAACTAACCGACAGGAACACCTCCAAAGCCGTAGAAACTGAACCAGCACCTCTATGATCCATTTTCTCCAAAAGAAGTATGTTGTGAGCTTCAAAGAGGTGAAATGTATGGCAGATGTTACTTGCAGGGGCGCCGTAAGGCGGGAGAAAGTCAGGACGATTCCAAGGGCCCCTGAGTGACAGGGGGCTTAGACAATTAGAAAAATAACTGTATTTGTTGGGACTGCGGGGGGCAATATGATATGCCTTTATGGGGGCCCTTGATTACTTGTATCAAATGTTAATATCTAATGTTGGCCATTTCAGGTCCAGTAGCTACAAATTCAGACCAGGATTTTGTTTCTACCAACCAGCTGAGTATGAACAGTCACAGTCACAGAGTACTGACTTGGTTGGTAGAAACAAAATCATGGTCTGGATTTGTAGCTTCTGGGTCTGAAATGCCCGACACTGACAATACCCAAAGACAGACTACCAAAACAAAAACTGAACCGAATAATTATCCTTCCCTCTACTGCAAGTCACTAAAATGAATAAATGTAAGGTAATGATGTGTATTCTCTGACTCTCATTCCTGCTTCCAGAGGGGATTGTGCTCGGGGTAAGTCAAAGGATGATTTCAACCCACAAAGCACATTTGTTAAGTCAGTGTTTCTCATCCCAGTCCTCGGGGACCCCCAGACAGTCCACATTTTTGTTCCCTCCCAGCTCCTAACGCAGCTGCATCAGGCATTCGGTGTTCTTGATTGGCTAGTTTGTTAATCATTGTTTGGTTGCGCCTACTGGGAGCTGGGAGGGAGCAAAAATGTGGACTGTCTGGGGGTCCCAGAGGACCGGGTCTAGAAACACTGCGTTGGGGCAATCATCTCATAAAAGTCATTATGTGACATCATTGCTCTGTATAGTCATATTATCTCCACTACCTGGGGTGTCCTGCTTACCCTTCTGCCTGTGACGTCTCTCCTCATGCCCTGCTGCTGTACCACTCTTCATCCTGGCGTCTGAAGTGGCACCGGCCCCTGTTTACCATCACCTGCCTGCCCCCCCCTCCCCACTTTGAGTCTCAAATCATAAAGTCTGGACAGTGTGAACTGGCACTTTCCCATCTTGCTCATTTCACTTCCTCTCTGCTGCCCCCTGGAGGATGGGCTCTCCTCTCAGTCTGGTCCCTCCCAAGGTTTCTTCCTTCTAGGGAGTTTTTCCTTGCCACTGTCGCCTCTGGCTTTACTCACTGGGGGCTTTGGGTGGGGATGCTGTAAAGCGCTCTGAGACGATGGAATGTTGTGATAATGCGCTATACAAATAAAATTTAATGGAGTTGAATTGAATATAATGAGGCAGTTTTACTTTTACTTAACAAGGTAAATCCTATGGTTCCCGTATTGTGTTTCCAAATTCCAAGATGATAATGCCCCCATATTTATTGCTAAACAATCTCAAGAGTGGTTTCATGAACGCTAGGATAAAGTGAAATGTCGTCTCGGACCTTTTCGATTGATCCAATAACTGAATCTTTACATAAGTTCTGAAGTGTAGATGTAAAACTGGGCGGACTTGTCAGCATTAATTAAAATATAAATTTGACACGGGTCAGAGCACACCGAATAACAAACAGGAATATTGCAGTGCGGTTTGTCTGTGGACGTACAAGGCAGTAGGACTGAGCATTTCAGACGATTTCGTATTTCTCACGACTCATCAAGTCATCTGTTACACTCGGTTTCAGGCCCTCATGAAAGTAATCGTCACACATGGATGTCACAGATCATACTTGCATTATTAAGTGAAGACTATAGGGGGAGCTCTAGGACCAAATTATAGTTAATATACATTACATTTGCAATTATTACAAGAGCCAAAAACCTAGATTATGTTACATTAGATTACATTGACTGATTAATAGGATGTGCACTTCAACATCTCCACAGACAACGCAAAGATACACATCAGAAATGCCAAAATTCCAAACTTCTTTAGGGGCACTTATACCTGGCGGACTCCATGACCGCTGCCTCGCAGTGTCCAATGCTTTACATAAAAACCTCTGGTAAATAAACAAATGTATGTAAGTCTATAACCTAAACCACTCTCCATTTTATATTGCTCTTGATCTTATCAATGCCACAAGACATAACTTAGTATCACCGGAGAGCTATACCGCAAAGCAGGATTTCATAGTTAACTTAAACCAAACATGAAAACTGGCCAATGGGAGGAGAGGAAAGTGATATTCCTATTGGACAATAGTATGTTGTGAGCTTCAAAAAGCTGGAATGAATGCCCTGGCTTTAGTTATCTGGCTAATGAAGAAATCCTGCTTTGTGGAAAACTCCCCAGCTCAAGAAATCAAGGAAGGTGCCATATTCCAAAATCCCCAAAACATTGGAATGGTTTTAATTCCAAATGACAGCACCACTGTTTTCTGTCATTGTTACCGATATCTGTTAGTTCCTCTGTGTTTTTCAAACCCCAGGCTGCATTTCAACAGTAACATGCCTGTTTGTTTAACAGGTATCCATCAGTAATACCTGATGGCACTGAGCAGTTTGCCAGACTCACAACAGTATTTCAGGTTTGGCTGGAAAACCACAAAAAGTGACGTCTTTAACTATTAAATTGGCCTCGGAGTGAACCTACTGAGTAAACACAGGAGCACGACATAACTAGGACGCTTTCTTAAAGGCACCATGTTACACATTTTATTTCTTAGCGATATATCAAATTAGTCAAACCTGGATTCCTACAGACTCTTTAATAAGCAGAAACATTCATCTGCAAACCATGAAATCAATTCCGACTTACATTAATTCAAGTTACAATTTACAGACAAAACAGATCTAACCAAAAAAATCCAAGAGATTATGTTTAATCTACCAATAGATTCAGTACATAAAACACGGAATCGATAAAGATATTTATGTCTTTAATCTATAGAAAATCATACGTTACCAATGGGGTTAACCGTTGGCACTCCAACCAACGCAATGGCAAATGTTTACATCATTTTCCCAAAGCATTTATTACTGAAATAAATTTTTATTTATTTTCCTTACATCTACAGATCAGCAGCTGGTTTAGCTACGGAGGCCAACGGCAACGTCTGTTCAAGTGCAGCACCCTGTATAGCTTCAAATACTCCAGTCCCTGTGATAGTCACCGTGT
>JAODKF010000018.1:13816251-13841168 GCA_026779585.1 Mormyrus proboscirostris
GTTCTCCCCAAGCGAGCTTGATGGGCCGAATGGCCTCCTCTCGTTTGTATATTTCTTATGTTCTTATGTTCTTAACATTGTACTCCCTGAATATAACTTTGCCACACCTCATGTAACAAACCCAGTTCCAACAGCAGAGCTTGTCAAAGTTTTTGAAGGCTTGAACACCAACCTAGCAAACATTTTGTGGGCCTGCAACAACTGTATCCTATGCTCCTGCTGGACCAAGAGCAGAAGGCCACACTAATAGAGAGACTCTATGAAAGGAATAAGAAGTTATTATCCAAATCTCCACCCAAAGCCCCTGTACCCAAAACTGGTGAGAAAAACAGAGCTCTATCTCAGTGCCGATATCATGAAGAGGACGTCTGTATTGTATAGTATATGAAGAGCCCTATGGTAGAAGCTACCATAGGGAGGTGCACTACCAAACGTTGGTATACACACTGCACTCCAGCTCTACCGGTGTGTATATACCACAACTGTGACTCTGGTTTTGACAACTGAAACACACCAGTAATGAGAGAACACAGGAGCCATTTGTAATTAGGTTCCAACTGTAATGTGGATGTTTATAATGTGATAATGCAAAGTGCATTTTAATAGTATTTATTTTCTTCAGTAATTAAAAACAAGTTATTTGAAGAAAGAATGTAAGAAGACATTTAAAATTTTCAGATTAAAGTTTTGCAGACTCAGAAGCATTTGTTTTGCTCAAATTCGACGTTTGCCCCTGTATGAATAGCCACCCTACGGTGGCATAGAGGTCCAGTGTGTTTTAGGTCCAGTGAGGTCCAGTGTGTTTTAGGTCCAGTGAGGTCCAGTGTGTTTTAGGTCCAGTGAGGTCCAGTGAGGTCCAGTGTGTTTTAGGTCCAGTGAGGTCCAGTGTGTTGTAGATCAAGCAGCAGTCAAAGCCAGAGGCCTTGGTGAACCGATTCCCGGCTGCCAAAATCGAATTTATGGACGTGGATTATGATCCTCTCTGGTCGGAAAGGAGCTTGAGCCGCTGCGGGAGGTAAAGAGAGACCACCTAGATATAGTTGGGCTCAGCTCAATGCACAGGTTCTGGATCCAGGCTCGACTCTGGAGCTGCCCTGGCTGAGTGGTACTGGGCAGGTGTGGGTTTACTTGCAGATCTCCATTTTGTCACTTTTCAGTTGCAGTTATTGCTGCAAAAGGGGGTCACATCAGATACTGAAATGAAAGGTTCACATACTTTTGCCACTGACAGATATATAATATTGGATCATTTTCCTCAATAAATAAACGACAAAATGAAATATTTTTGTCTCATTTATTTAACTGGGCTCTATCTACTTTGAATTTGATGATGTTTCAGGGCAGATTTCTGCAGAAATGTAGACAATTCCATAGGGTTCACAAACTTTCAAGCACCACTTTGTGTGTGTGTGTGTGTGTGTGTGTATGTGTATATATATATGTTTTGTCATGATGCAGTTCACATTGCTGCATCATTGCCATTTAAAGAGATTTTTGGTTTACAGATGTAACAGCAATATAAAATGTTTTTCAAGATTTTTCAACCTACAAACTGTATGCAAAATATGTGTGATTATATGTACAAAGTACTGCATTTTCAATACAGTAATTTTCCATTTGACAGTAAATGTAGAGGTTTGCCATTTTTCCAAAGCACATTGCATTCTGCGTATTGTACACGCCGTTGAACACCATGAATATGGTGGCATTTTTCAATATTTCTTTTGCTTCCTTCCATTTGTATGTGATGAAGTCTTGAGTCCTGGTAGAGGAAAGACGAACACCTCTGGGGTAAAACATGAACTGTATGTTTCTCTTTCTCTATAGATTTATTTATAATATTAGTTCTTCATTAGAACCGTATAACTCGGTGTATAAAGTAGGGATCAGTTTCTCTTCAATCTAATTCCATTCAATACTAAGGTTGTACGGCTCCAGATGGCCATCAAAATAGTCACCAGTGCAACTAGATTTAGCGACAGTGAATCTGAAGAGTTATGTACTATCTGTACGTACTTTGAAAAATAAACATTTGTGGTGCTCATTTCATAATCACAGTGTTAATTTTCTTCTGTTATTATGTGTAAGACAAATGTTCAGTGCTCATATTAGTAGTGTTGCTTCTTCATGTTATTATGTATTATGAGTGCAGAAGTGACTCTGGTCTTGAAGCATTGTTAGTTATCACTGGCAGTGTTCATATTCCTGTGTCATTTATTCTCCTGATATTATGTATAAGACAAGCAGAAGGCAGGTCAGATAGCTCAGACAGGAGGAAGAAAAGGCAGAGTGAGGTAGACCAGAGACAAAATGTGCCATGTAAGTGCGTTTGGCATGTGATGGAGATTATGGCTCCTAAATATTTTGGGTTTACGAGCCAATTGTTCCTAAAGTTTTTTTTTTCTTTTTCTTCTGGAGCCATAGCTTGGTATCAGCAATGAACAGAGGTATAAAAAGTACTAAAAAAAACTAAAAAAGTACAAGTAATGAGTGAAAATTTTACTCGATTAAAAGTAAAAGTATTCAGCCAGAATCACACTTGAGTAAAAGTAAAATGTACCGCATTAAAATTGTACTTGAGTATTAAAAAAGTAAAAGTAAAAGCAAGAATGAAAACTAGAGATTCTTGTTTACGTTTTTAATCTCTAAAAACATGAAGTGAATGAACCACATACAAGGTTTTATCCTGCTTTAGAACTGCTTAGATTTAACCATTTAATTATACGACAAGGCACACCTAATGCAAATATGCAACATGCTACTCAAAGTTGCAAAGCCTTTAACTTAACTTAAGCAGAAGCTGATTTCGTTAAGAATTCGCTAAGGTACGGCCACGGGTGCTCTTGGCCCTGTGGCTGATTTTGGACCGCGTTCGCTACTGGATCATGTTCTTCCTCCATTTTCTTCCAGTGATTGAATGTTATAATTTCTCTAATTTCCAGGTCAAGGTGCTGTGCATTGTGGTGATTGATGCGACATGGTGCCACTTCCAAAGGACCAATGATCATGTCTGACTAATTTGTTAGAATGTGAAAACGAATCTCATTGGCACAATGAATAACATTTTAATTAAACTGGGATTCAGCAAAATTCAATTGGTTTGTTAGCAAGGAAAAATAAAATCATCTCCCAAAATGAGTATTTTAAAATGATTTACTTTTTGACTGTAAATAAAATGGTAAGAAGTAAAAAGTATTTTTTTTCTTTAAAAATGTAATTAAGTAAAAGTAAAAGTATTCATTTTTAATTGTAATCAAGTAAAGTAAAAATCCCCAAAAATAATACTTAAGTACAGTAATCAAGTAAAATTACTCAAGTACTTAACACCTCTGGCAATCAGGGGGAAAGTTAGGACATCAGTAAAGGGGGGAAAGTTAGAGACAATTCTAGGGCCCCTGAGTGATAGCGCCTAAAAAAATCACAATGTAATTGGATTGGTCTTGGTTGAGGGCCTATGATATGCTTTCACTGGGTCCAAAATCTTTAGCATAGCCTCTGTGCGTATATCCATATTTGGTGCCAGCCCAACCCTGACAGTAAAATTTGTTGAGCTGGATGGGGAGGTACATTGTAATAAAATTAATATTTAAATTACAAGGTTAAAAAGAATTTATATTTTAAAATCAGAATTGTTTCTAAAAATGAAATGTTCATGTAGAAAGGGTCGACATTTCAGTAACAATCTTAGTAACTTATTTAGTACAAAGGTAAACTAACCGGGCAAACCTCATTGGTTGCCTGTTCAGTCTGATTGGCTCACAGTTTTAGTTTTTAACCAACACCGCTAAACAACAAGAGAATATATGTACAGATTAATTATAAATTAGGTTAGGGACTTAGCATGTAAAATCCGGCGTCGTTGCAGTCCATTTTGAACAAAATAAAAGTCATTTGTCATGCTGATGTTACCCTACTTGTCCCTGTCGATCATCCTGTCAGGGTGGGGGCCGCTTATATTATTGAGTTCTATATGGTGGTCACTGGCTAAATTGGGTGTAACCAGCTTTTTTAAAGACAAGCCGTGTGCATCTTGGTCTTATTACTTTTTCGTGCAGTAGTTTGCTGTTATAGCCTACTAGACACCTAGCTGTCCAGCTAAGCAGAAATAATATTGTTCCTCAGTGAGTGTGGTGGTAGCCTTCTCTGCATTTTAAACAGTGCCTTTTTTACCACACTTTCATCAGTATTTCCACTGTTGGTCTGGAATAACGGATGGAAAATCCACTTCTGGGTAGCTAAGCTAAAAGCTATTAGCCTAATAGTCACCGCATGCTGTTTTAATTGGGGCATTTTTCCACAGCAATATACAGATATTCATCGTCTGACATAATGCCAACTTGTGTTATATGTCATTTAAATGGTGCCTCGGTTACAGAGTATGTGTGGCGCTGCGTGACTCACAGACATATTCACAAAGTTAGCTTTCCATGTGGTTGTGTGGCCCATGGAAGGAGGTTTTAATTTATTTTCTGTACACAAGTCTAGAGCTCACCCTGGTATCCCTGGACCTAAAGTGCGCAGATCCGTAAGGTTTTGGCCCATTTTGCGGCAGATTTGAAAAGCGACTCAGGGCTCGCAGAATTTCAAAATCCCTAGCAGCCCTTTGGACAGGCAACGTTCAGTTTTTTTGTAGCCTAAGAAGAATTCAACAAGCTCAAATAAGAAAGACAATTTCTTAATGTAGAAAGTTAACATTTATCTTTCAAACACAAATACCAACAATCTAACATAAATTATTCACAATCATATATATATATATATATGCATTCACTCTGAATTGAAACTAATCTTACGGAGCTCCGAAGGGGACATGGGCAAAGACAAACCTTGGCAGTGGCACCAGAAAGGACGCGAAACTGTAAAGGACTTTTTTTGTTTGCGCATGTCCATTTGGGGGCTCCGTAGAACACTATCACTTAGCAACAGTAAATAAATGAAGTAAAAAGTGCACTCCTTTACAGGGGGTGGCAGCAAAGCACCAATTGTGTTTGACAAACATCTTATTAAATAGAAGAAAAAAGTAAACTCATTACACACGCGCCCTGGCGTACACGTATCTATGGACAAATCATCACGATTAGAGATTTGTTTGTTCCGTGATCGGTTTTTTTATTCAAATAAGCAATGAGAGCGAACAAAAGAGAGAATTTGATTTCACTCGGAGAACAATTTCAGGTGGCTCGTCCGGCAGTGTCGTGTTGTGTTTTGGTAGCATGTTGGGAAAAGTTAACAGCGCAGTGACGTCGGATTTACGACTTTTGCGAACCCTGAAACTCCCACTGTGTTAACAGAGAGCTAAAATTGCTGCTACGCTCTTAGAAAAAAAGAGTAAAAAATTGTACCTTTGCTTCACATCACACACACTACTGTGGGCTCTTCTGTACCTTTTTAAGGAAAGAATTTCAAAAACACATGCAGTCCGTGCAACAATCATTCAAGATTGTATGCTTATTATTTTTTTGCATGAATCTTTATAGACCTACTATTATAAAACAATTACATGTGTTTTCATTGTTCAACATAGTTCCTAGATGTTTTAATATAGTGGGAAAAGGTTAAGGTTCAAAGATTGAGCTCCTCAGGGAAACTACCAGGCACCAGAGGATCAGTTAAATGGACCTAAGCCGTCTAGGTGTAAGGTTCAGCGACCAAAGGAGATGGTCTGCCTGACAGTCCATTCATCTTCTAACTGCTTATCTTGCTCAGGGTTGCAGGGAGGTCTGTTCCAGTCGGCAGGATAGTGTAGCTTTATTTATTCCATACCAGTCTTGTGAATGATCTCATTCCAGGTTGTATTTTGTTAACTATTGTTCAAAATATCTTACTTTTTTCCTTATATATAAAATTTGACATTTTACTAGAGTCAAGGAACAGGTAAATCATGTAGAGTTCAATAGCTGATACTATAGCTGTGCCACCTCCTGTCCGAATTGCAGGTTACATGACCAGGTCCTTAGCGTCCATGCTAGCTGGTCCCCATGTTCACTATTGCGCTGACAATTAATGATCGAATCCCTGAAAGTACACTGTGTGCAGAGTTATTGAGCAAGTTCTATTCCTGATGATGATTTTCAGCAAAACCTAGTGAATGTGAATTAAAAAGTTTTTTCCGTTCAGAGTAAACTTATTTTCAGAGAAAATGTTACATTACTCTGTCACAAACAAAAATACAAGAACAACACTTATTAGTGCAGAATAATTAGGCAACCACAAGATATGTGTGTGTTTCTGTCTCTTCACCATCAAATATAAGTTATTCAGTCTGTACAATCAGGTTTTCTGCAACCCTCTGGCAGGCACTTTATTATTTTGTTTTTTCCAACTTTGCATAAGATTGCTTTGTGATTCATTTTAATAGTAATAAGTTTGCTTTTTAATTTTGCACAGGAAAGTATCCACAATGTCCTGTTTCTGCTGTTGTTTTACATACATACATACATACATACACATACATGCATGTGTGAAATGACTATTGTGATCTGGGATGGTACAGTAATGCGAATACCTGTTTATACCACCAAGAAAATCACTCCAAAGGTGTAAATCAAGTGAGAAAAAGAACACAGTAATTACGCATTTACATATAATCTTGGACAGTGTACAGTATAACTTTACGTTTTCCAACATTTGATAACAATGTAGTATTCTCAAGCATCCCAACAATGCTTATTTATTGGTTTATTGTGTCATAAAATCTTCTGAGTGTAACAGAACAGAGTATGATTTTTAGAAATAAAATTGTAATACATTAACAAAACATTTTTGCACAAAAGAGAAATTTAGCAAGAGTTTCTAGCAAACTGGTGCATAGCTTTTCGGATCAACAAAAAACCATTAAGCATTATTAAAATGTTAAAAAAAAAAAAATTAAAATTACATTTTTTCTTTATAATTTCATGTACAGATTTGCTTTCTAGTTATATGATTGAAAAACCATTTATGAGTTAGTTTATTTCAAGAAATTTCTTTATCCACAAGATGGCGCAAATAAACCAATTTCACTTGTTAAATTTACCCACTAGCGATTACAAATATTTTTTTACAACACGAGACAAATCTGAAATTCTGAAATGACAGGACAGCCTGTTACTATTTTCATTACTTTTGTACATTCACGGGTGTCTCAGTGCTGCAAGTTTGTTGCAGAATCATCTCAATTTTCAATAATCAACTATAAGTTCAGGCTTTGTGTTTGCATTTTTGTTCACTAGCCCAACGAGGGCTGGACAGGGATTAAAAATTGGCCCTGACCTTTGGGGTTCCCCATGGCTGAGCAGGGTGGAATTTCCCCACGATACATTTTGCTAACTGAGGTGGGGTCCCTGTGATGTTTTTTGCAGAGCGAAGGGGGGTTCCCCATGGTCATTTTAGTGATAAATTTTGCAGATGGGGGGTACCCCACGATTATTTTCCTGGCCTACTGGGAAAATGCCCGATATGCCAGAAGGCCAGACCAGCCCAGAGTCCAGAACTCATACTCATGTCAAACGCCAGGTTTTTTCCTTTACATTTCCAAGAGATTCTCTGGATGATATCAGAAGCTTCTTGCTGCCTGAACGGAGATGATTTCGGGGTTCGGGACAGGCTTGGTCAGCTTTCCCCAAATATTCCCAGGCTGTCCAGGAAATTCTACCCCATTGGAACCTTCTTTATAATGGGGACACTGCACATTTGCCTTACAATGGGGGCATGATTTCTAGCTGCTTCAAATCTAGATCCGATGTAATGTGGAAAAACAATTCCTCTCCTCAATAGGGCTGATAATTGACTTGAGGAAGCGTTGCTCCTCCTGTTGATTCAGCCGTGACTCAGAACAGCAGCACATTCTGCATCAAAGTAGGATACTGGTAAGCATTGGGGACTGTGTTAGTGGATTTTTTTTTTTTAAATAAGGATTTTAGGTATTTATGAGACTCAGCATGAATAGAGGGCATTGTATTTGAATCTTAGTTAGATGTCAGACTGCTACTTCTCAAGATAAGAGTTTGTGTGTCAAAAAAGTATGCAAAGACAAGAATCAGACAGGGAAGCAAAGCCTGCATCGTATTTTGTTATGAGAAACCTGGGGTTGTGAAAGAAATACTGCTGGGGAGGAAAGCTGCAGCATGTGATAGAAAAGATTAATGGCTTGGAACGGGGGGGTGCCCAGACCCCACAGAAGATAACAGCTAAGGTATGAAAGGAAGCTCAAGAACTCTGAACTTTTGAGATACTTTGTGGAGTACCTTTGCTGCACATGCGGTGTCTCCCTTGATTTGATCGAGTACTAAAGCACTGAACACTAAATACTACTGAACACCTCCTGTCTCTCAGCTTCCTTGTAATGAGAAAGTCCAGGACGGCTGCAGATGCATCAGTGGGGGGGTGGACTCCTATGCACTGGATGGCAGCCACTTAGTGGAGAATGTACAGGCCGGGTGGCATGCCAAGAGAGGCTATCTTAGCCTTAGCCACGTGAGGCTACGCGATCCGGAACAGGACAGGTCACCAGAGCTCTTGGAGTCATACCTGGACAATTTTGCTGTGCAGCATGAGGCTGCACAAAACACAAACCTTGTTTTGCGTCGTATCGGCAGCAGGAGGAGTTTTCTCCTAGGTGCAGCCATGGGAGCATGGAAGCAGCAGGTGTTGTCGAGACAATGAATAGCCGGTCGGTGGTGCTGGCTGCTCTAGCGAGGAAGCAGGATGCCAGCTGGTGGGTTTTTTGTTGACCACTGCCGCATCATTGCCATAACCAAGACTGACCCTTAGCCACTGCCTCAAATTGACAGTTTCCTTGAGATCATTGCCAACTCCCTTCATCTGCATACTGACTATTATAAGGTGGCATTTACTTCAGTGGGGCCAAAGAGGAGATAGCATTGGGACAGGGTCTGTGGCAGTTCCCTATCATGCCGTTTAGACTGTGCAACACCCCTGCTGCTTTGGCGTGCCAGGGAGCTCTCCGGTATACTGTATATACTGTGAAGCACTGACTTCAAAGCTGCACGAGAGGTCTTTTCCATCTGATCAACAGAACTGAAGCTGAGCTATGTGGCATCTCTTGAAGGAACTGGTCAAGTTCCTGGGGCTTGTAGTTAACACTAACACCATTGCACCAGATCCTGACAAGATCCAGAAGTTGGCTGTATAAAAAAATCACATCCACAGCTGAGCTTAAGAGCTTCTTGGGCCAGTGCTGGTTTGTTAAGGGATTCACTAACACCACTGCCTCTCTTCATCACCTTCCAGCAACCATGTGAAGCTCCAACAGCTGTACCAGTGTTGATCTCCATGACTCTGCAAGGACTGATTCAGACACTGGAGGATGTTACCCTGCTACAGCCGCCAGCTCAGCACGCCGAAATGAAGCTGATGTACCTCTTGCCGGGAGGCATTAGCAGTACTCTGAGACCCGTGTCATTCCTGTCCATACCTGTACAGTGCTCAGGATGTGTGTATGGAAGCAGTATCATCATGGAATATGGGGACATCATGTGGGAAAAGCATGACAAGGCCCAGTAAAATAGCCTCAAATTCCTATGAGCAGGCAGAGTAGTGCTAGTGACTTCCATGAGAAGGGTGCCCACAGCAGTACAGATGCCCAGCTATATATAACAATGGACAATAGGAGTTTTGGGTCTTAGTCTCAGCATCCCTAGACCCTGTTGTGTGTTTTTCTGCATCGATCTTTAGCCTCTGATGGTCTCTTCCACAAATCTCAGACTTTTGAATCTCATAGGATGCAAAACTTGTTGAGACTAGGTTGCAGAACCAGTTCTTTGGAAATTTTGAAGGTGGTTTTTTGCAGCTATCCTGTGTCAGTCTCTCGTTGAAGTTCATAACCCCTGTTCCTCTTTGCCAGTTAATTTTGTCTGTCTAAGGCATGCTCCGTCATGATCTTTGAGACTATTCCATGACACTTTAAATAGGTTTCCGCTTTTTGGGACTAATGCAACTAGTTTTACCTCAAATTCTTCAGCCTGTTTAGAGCTGTGTTTTGCCTCACGTTGCTTTGAAAACTCACACTTCAAAGTATTCACTGTCACTTTTATAGCTGACACGTTATGTTAATTTGCATTCTACATAATATGACTCCATTATGGCTGCATCTAGAGTGTTCATTCAGTTAAAATATATATTTTTTGTTTTTTGCATATGTTACGTATATACATGTACGTGTTATGTATGCATGTGTGTTTTGGTCTCATTTTCCACTTTTATTGAAAATGCCAGGAGGGAAGGGAGAGGAATTTTAAATGAATAGACATTTAGAAAAATCTTGCTTTTGTAACCAAAGGAGGCTTTTTTATTTCACTCATGCAGGTCGGAGCGACGGTAGCTTTGCTGTGACATCATCGCCGTCGCAGCAGTGCCATTGGAGGGATCCAAATAGAGGAGGGCGGGGCTTCAGCCCCTTTAATGTGACACTGCACAGCCCACTGTTCAGCCACTGAGGGCACAGCTGCCTGTGCTTCAGGTGTTTATAAGGTATGTGGTGAGTGAAAATAAAGCTGCCTTGTTTACGTCGAGGCAAATGTTTCAGTGCCTGAAGCCTGAATTAAAATGCTGCACAGACCCGGAATTTCCTAATTTCTCATTACAAATAATATTTTCCCACAAATGCGACTAAAACTTTATCGAATCGTTTAGGCCACATTTTCCGAGCCAATGCCAAAACTGTTTATAAAGTGACTGGACCACCTATAGCGGCGTGTGTCACCTTCCATGATGTGTCTGTGACAAGGTCATATTCTGCACCTGAGGTAAAAAGCTCTGGTAAATGACAGTTTATCAGATACAGCAACTGCCTGTAGGCAAATTGCTGTTAACTGCTTTCCGTGAAGTGCACTGGAAAATTCAGTAGGTTGGAGAGCCTGTATTTTACACATTATCTGTGCAAATCTTCACCTGCAAGTTAATCTCCAAGGCGAAAAGTCAAAGTTGCAGAATCCGTTGAAAGTGCTGCACAGATATATATATAGTTTCACAATTGACAGTAAGATGAAACAAGATAGAACTTGATTGATTCAGCATTAATTTGTGAATAATTGGTCAACATGGACTGTGTAAAAAAACAGTTTAACCAGGCTGAAATCTAGTTTCTTTTGCTGTAAGATGTTTTAAGTGCAATGTGAGACGTTTGAAACTGTGCTAGTCACCACACAGAGGTGAAATTTCATTTCTGCTTTTCATTTTCAGTGGCCGTTTCTCCCTTTTAGTTTCAGTTTGCCATACATGTTTTTTTTCTTCTCCACAAAAATGACTATAGAGTTTTAAAAATATACCTTAGTAAGATTAGAGTCAAATGTATGGCCTTATTACAAAAAACCACACTGTAAAATTTCTCAAACAACGGAGTATACAGTCCAATATTAAGGCATCCATCCATCCATCCATCCATCCATCTATTTTTGACAAAGGCTTATCCTGTTAGGGTTTCCAGTGAACCTGGGGCCAGAGGAAGGGAGCTCAAATGAGATAACAATGTTATACATACTGGTGAGCAATGAATGACAGTATAGTAATGATATGATCCAGCTTTTATGACATCATCCACAGACAGCGCACTTCAGCTCCTGAAATCTTCAGTAGCCGTCCATTAACGAGTCTTTAAATCACGAAAGCTGTCGTGATGTATCGCCTAATTGCGTCCCTGTGGTAATGAATCTGCTATTTTCCAATTTTTGACTACTGGCAATCCTCCTCTCTGAAAATCAAGTTGATTTCAACCACAGTGCGAGTGAACAGGCTGGTAATAACAGATGTAAAATGTGGGTGATTTTCAAACGCCTCTCTGATTCGTTGCTCTCTGAAGTGGCAGCAGACATAAAATATGTCATTTCTTCCACCCAAAAAATTTCATAATGAATGTCTTCATATATTTCATGGATATATTAATGGTTCAGGAGTTGTCCTGTTGCGGATCACACATTTTGGACTTACGTTTACATATTTTGTAGGTGCTTGTTTCCAACGTCATGTAGAAGAGAGGCAAACAGCACATCGCGAACACTTGCTGTCAAGGCGCCGCCGAGGCATAAGTGCAGCTGGGCTGAGCTTCCAGTGAATATCCAGGTAAAACTGTAAGCAGCACTGGAACGCACAGTCACACATTAGCTATTAAAAAAGAAGGAATCAAGAAGGAACCCAGTAGGACTACTCATGGGCCAGTAGGAGCAAAACAAGAGCATTCAAAGAACAATCGGGTTAGTAAATGACAGGAGTATTGAGTTTAAAAAGAATTTATAACGTTTGCTTGCCCACCTATGCATTTTTTAACCCTGCTAGGGTCGTGGGGGTCCAAAGCCAATTGCGGAAGATAGGGGCACGAGGCAAGGAATAACTCAGAATGGGACGCTTTCCCATTGCAGGGTACACTCACACACCAGCCTGTGAGTCTCTGCCCCAGCTCGGTGCGGGTACAGTTTAGATTTGCTTGTATTTTTTCAAATATTTGTTACTTTGGCAGGGTCTAGCCAGATTTATGGCTAGACTAGGTCAAATGTATGCAGACCTAACCCCCAACAAAGTCATTCTACAAGAAAAAAAAAAGAACTCCACACAAAACTATAATAAATTTGCATATTTAATCATCCACAGGATTAATAATGTTTCCTAAGACACATTTATAAAACTATTTATATATATACACACACGTACATATATACTCATATATACAGTACAGATGTCCCGCCTCAGGTATAAGTTAATGCAAAAATGATGGAAAAATGAATAGAACCTGAAAAAATATTTTTCAAATCAATTGCATTAAATGCTACATTAATCCCTGCATTACAAACCGCTAAAGTATGGCCAGGATAACGCTGAGAGTTTTAGTTTAAACCTGTAGCTTCCCAGAACATTAAATTACTTCAATTTTTTTTCATAGAAGCATTACGCTTCTCAATGAGCTGACAGAAGGCTGCTTCCAAAGCTGCAGGGTAACATTCCTCCAGCAACATCCGACTGTCTACAAAAGGCCTCACAATGCGGTAGAAAAAACATAATCACAGGCACAGTGATATATTACTTGATGGTGCGGCGCAGGACAGCAAGTGATGCGGTCTTTAACACACAATCCAAAGAGCTTCATCTGTACTGTATAGCTGTGTTTAAGGCCACAGACGAGAGGAGCAATATGGTGTGATACGAATAGTAGGGGGTCATGTTTCATCAGAGCAACTGAAAACTTTTTCAAGGGAGGGAGTGGTCTCAAAACTAGGTTGTTTTGTGACGCTGCTCACAAACTCGGAAATCTTTCCTGGTTGAGATGGGGCTCTTATATCCAGCAGGCTCCCAGGCGCAGTGGAAACACAGTAAAGTCCTTTGGTCCAGTTAGTTTTTGAGAATATCACTCCAGTGTATTTCACCTCTGAGGTCAGTCAGCCCAGCCAAGTCCATCTTGCTTTGAGCCCAGAGCCGAATCAGCAGGTCTTGACCGTGGTCTTGGAGATGTCGGAGGTCTTCATGATGACACTGACTCGCGCGTCAGAGACAGGGGCGCTGCTGGAGGTGGTGGGGAACGGCGCATCTCGCACTGGCTGAGCGCTCCAGGGAGTGTAGCCATATGAAATGAGGAGGGGCTCCTTTCCACTGTTAGCCACCTTAGACTTCCCAGATGTGACAAAGGTGGCCATGCTGGGCAGCGAGCAGATGGGCGCCTTCACGTTGGAGGTGCCGAACAGCGGCCTCGCGTCGGCCCACATCCCGCACACACCCTGCGGAATACACCAGAAAAGGCACGGCTACTGCTTTACTCACAGAGGGGCTGTCCTCAACTCTGCCTGATCAGATCGCAGCCTCTCAGAGCCAGCTACAGAAATACAGACACCTTTAACGTACTTAGAAATGTGCAAATGAAAACCAAATATTTAAAACTGATGAAGTCAAAACGATAATAATTCTGTAAAATGTTTAAAAAAAAAAAAAAATGGAAACAGACCTCCTTGGTGTCCACTTCGCTCTGAATGCTCTCAATTTCACTCTCTGCCAAGGAAATTAAAAGGAAAAATGGTCAGTACATTTTCTGACATATAGGTTATATTTCTACTATTGTTTTTCATAAGCAAAATCATGTAAATGCACAGTAGTGAATTTTTTGTGTAATGAGCAGCCACCTTTACCTCTTTCAAATGAAATTTAAAGATAAAATGGCCAGAAGCATATTTTTAAATGATTGTATGAGTTACTGTAGGTGAACCCACAGGCTATGGATGATTTGACAGTATCACTGTTAACTTACACAAACTTTCAGGTGAATTAGCAGCAAGCAATAGTTGTGTAGGACTGTTAATCGTAACACCATCATCATCCTTCTGGAGAATTTTCAAAAGAAAAGCCAATATTTGCTCATCAGTCATTTACCCTGAGCTGCAATTTCAGTTGTAAATACAGTAATTGGGTTAGAAGGTACTGTGCTCTTCCCCAAAAGGAACTTCAATCTTTTTTTATTGTTTTAGTATATACAGCTCTGGAAAAAAATTACAAGACCACTCCATGTTTTGTTTTGTTTTTTTAAATATGCATTTTTAAATCCTGGTTTAATCCTGGCTACACAGCAGGCTGCTTACAGGCTCAGGATCTCTAAGTTAGCAGCACAAAAGAACAAGGTGAAGCAGGAGACACTGGGAATGACCAGAAACCAGCCAGGTAAAGGGCAGAAGTGACTTTCTTATGGCAGAGGTGACCATTAACTTATCCGACAGGTTCTCATGAATCAGAGGGTGACATCAAGTGACCTTCAAAAGGAACGGGAAGCATTAAGTGCAGGTGTGAAGTGCACAGCTAGGACAGTGTGTATCAGGATCCTAGAAGCAGGACTGAAGTCCCATAAAGCAAGGAAGGAGCCCTTCATTACATGAAACAGAAGAACCAGGCTGCAGCTTGCAAATAAATATATATATATATATATATTATTCGCAAAGGTGCACCCATAAATTGAGAAATGAGTGAAACAAAAAATTGTGCTGTTGTCTCTTAATTCTTTCCAGAGCTGAATATTTACAGCCCATCCATCTCTCATCCAGTCACTTTCCCAGTGGGCATTTACTGTAGTACGCATGGTTCTTATCCAATGGCAGGGTGATGATTCCCTGAAATAGCTGCTTCTCAGTGAATATTTAACTAGCCTATAATGTTATTGATTACCTGAACTAAGTCAATGCGGAGAGAGGAATGGTATAGAGACCGACCACCCCCCCCGAGACCATCAGCCACCGACCTGCACAGGAGGAGACTGGAGAGATCTGCAGGGGGTACATTTGACTGGAGCTGACAGACTGTTCCTCCTCTTCCGCCGTCACCTCGATGGTCTGGCAGACGTCTGGCAGGTCACTGACAGTCATCTGCTCCCCCTCCAGGCTATGAGATGCGTTACAAGTGCGGTCTGCAGAGTCCGTGAGAGTTTAAGGTCACCAAAAGCATGAAACTCCAGCTGGAGCCTCAGACGTCATGACGCTAACGTTAGCGCGTCGTGCAGCATGCAGCTAGGATAGCAGAAAAAGACACGACTTTCTGCCACTTCCTTCTGCATTACTCTTGGCACCCCAGGCATTTTGTTTTGTCCTCTTTCTGCATGCCCAAACCAGGTATTCAAGGGCGTTATAAATCCTTGACAACTAAAATAAAGGTGTGTAGGTAGTGGAACAGAACAAAAATGCGGATTGGCCTGTGGGGCCTGAAGAGTGAGTCAAGAACTACTGATCTAGAATGATTGTATAAAGCTGGTCACGGGATAGATAAATCCTGTATGGGAATCCTGCAGACAGCATCGCTTCTGATGAACTTCGGGACTCGTCATGTGATCGCAGAGACAGGGGAGTACAAAGAGATGCTTGTGGCGGTTACCTGTCAGCGCCAGGCAGTCCTGCACGTTGTCGGCCTTGACTGCCAAGGAGAACATATGTGTGTTGTTCACTTGTTCTCCCCACACGGACCTGCACCCTGCCTGAAAACAGAGACGGCGCTGTGGTTGGAAGCTTCACCAGAATAGCGAACCTCAGTTCTCTTACAGATATCACTAAGGGGGTTCCTTGTGACGATGTTGTTCATCGAATGGCTGCCGATCCCTTTCCTGCTCCATCTCGCGGTCCATATCAGTGTTTCCCAAACCAGTCACTGAGAACCCCAAGACAGGCTCCCTTACAGCTCCCAGCCAATCAAGAACACAGAATGAGTGGTACGGGTGTGCTGGGAACTGGGAGAGATCAAATATGTAGACCGTCTGGGGGCCTTCATCAACTGCGTTGGGAAATACTGGTTCATATATCTGTCAGCAGTTTAAATCATGTTTGATTAGTTGCTTGAGTTCCAAAAAAATGAGATTTTGAATTGCTCAACTTGTGAAAAAATACATTCCCTTCCACCCTGCACAATGGAAACTATACTAACCTCTCTATGCAATTCATCAAAAATTGTATTTTTGGGTTATTAGATGTTAAGACTCCTTTGCATTAGTAAAGCTTTGCTGTATAAAAGATCCCTTAGCGCATAAAATGTTATTATGCTACTGGTGACTTATAGTGCTACAGTAAATACGTATGACTCAACAGCAAACATTAATTCATCCAAAACAGTCGTTCGTTCATTCATTCCACAGCTGTCATTTCCTAAATTACATAGATAAGAAAAGCATGAAATCTAGAATATCTCAAGAATCCTGAAGTACCTTTATTTTGTCTTCTTTTTCAGTCCTTTTTTTACCTGCAAAAAGGAAATAAAAAATTTCCAGCATGGTTCTAGCAGTGGAAGAACGTTTGTCTGTTTGAGGACTGGTCAAACACAAACAAATAACATTTCAGTCACCTCTGATGCAACACAACAAAAGCCGTTTGTTTTATTTAAGTATTGTTTTGCAGCTTCCAGTTGTGTCATCCTCTGTAAGAGCATGTTACACACCACATTTGGCCTGGCTCCTGTGTGCCGCTCATCCTAGGATAGATCTTACAGAAACGATGAAGGATGGACGTGTGATTAAATCAGTGCATATTATAACTTTATTAGGTATTAAGTTAGGACAGTTCAACTCAAAGTGATATAGCATTGACTTGTGGAGGATTCTGTAACGAGAAACAGCTGTTTCATCAGAGCTAATGAAAACTTTTATGAGGGAGGGACAGTTTATATTTGAAGTGGCTGCTGAAGAAGCTCAAGCAAGTTTAAAATCTGACACCACTTCCTGTCCTCCAATCTGGCTCTCTGTGAACATATTCAGCATTTAAATTTGCTGGTGCAAAACAAATGTTTGCATTATTTTAAATGGGATATTTGCATATGCATTGCCCCAAAATCCATGTTTTTTTTTTTTGGCTATGACAAGCATCCGTAAATGCTGCAAGCAACATAGCCTAGTGATTCAGCAATACTATGAGATAGGACAATGGTGTGAACAGTATCATTTGCAATCGACTGCTTGACACCCAGTGGCCTGGAGCAAAGGTGGGGGGAATTCCGACAGCGATTTTGTTCCAACGCTGTGTGACGAGCCCATCCTCTGTTGTCATAGTGAATGCTGATGTAATCTCTAACATTTGCCTAGTAACAGAAACCCTGCACATTCTGGAACTGGAACCAAGCAGGTGCCAGGGAATGATACTTAACCAGCATTAAAACTGAAGGCTGATGAATCCATTCCCATGATATCAAAATAAGAGTTTTCTCATTTAGCCATTTGGTTTACTGCAGATGCTCTGGGATGCCGCTCACTGACTGACCTTTCTTCGTCCGTCGCTCCGTTGGCATCAGCATCTTGTACACCCTGAATGCATTGGTTCCTTTTTTAATGCTCTTGTCCTTAACTTCTTCGATGTCGGGAAGGGAGTTCATGGCACAGCGAAAATTGGCTTTCCATGTTTTTGGGTCTGCCTTGTCCACCCCTGGCTGATATTTCCCTAAACAAAGTAGGAGGACATTTATAAGCAATAGTCAACCAAATAAATCAGCTGCAAGACCTCCACTGTACCCTGATACAAAAGGCAGTTCATCCATTGTTCATCCACTTTGGGGGGTGCCGTTTAGCTACACTGGCATCATACCATTTAATTAGTGACTGTGGAGCACGTGAGATGCACATCCTTGTTTGTTACATCTAGTACAAAATCGCAAATACCGGAATGTTATGACACGCCATTCACCCTTTCCTCTCTCTATTGCGACAATCCCATTGCCCATTCTGTGTTTTCCCAATACCTGTGTGAATGGCCCAGTTTCTAAATAATGGGGCATCTTTCTCCATATCCCAGCCATGGCGGGCTGCATGCATCCATGGGATCTGGAAGATCTTCTTCTCCTGGAGGTGAAACACACAGGCATGGACTGTCTCTGATATACCACCCTGCCACCAACATACTGCGCGTACTTTCGCATAGGAAACCAAGAGCAGACAGCTGCGCTGTGTCTTTCCTAAGTAAACTTCCCTTTTATTTACTAAATGTGGTTGCTGATGGAGTATATACATAAAGTTTGTTGTATGGATTTTCCTTTGCCATAAAGAAATACGTAGAAATTTAACACATAGAGAGCTCTGACATGGTGATAACTTTGTTGGTATCAGAAAGAGCACAACGCAACACAGAAGCAGGTAAAAAGAAAACTGGCAAAGCTCATTTCATTACACAGAATTTTTGCACACAGGAAGCCAAGAAACTGAATCTAGGCCAATTTAAAAATAACCAATAACTGAATGAAATGAATTCAATTACATATTTCAGTGAAGAAGGATTACTACGCAAGGTAAAGAATTAAACTGCTTGTCTCGCTTTGCACTCCAGGTTTCAAAGATCTCAACACAGTCATCATGGCATTATCGTTAGCATTAGCGTTAGCATTAGCGTTCAAGGACTTCTGAGTATATATTAGTGGTGAATGAAAATAGGTCTAGAAAACAATGAGTTGGCAGTTTCAGGACTCGTATAGCATTACCTATTTTATTATAGAAAAAAGGGCGGCCAATTTGGGAGGAATCAGGGGTGGTCTGTGTGAGCCTTGTTAACAACTTCTAGTTTGAACTGATGTGCTTTGTTCATTTGCACTCCCAGTAAACCTGCCCAGAGACTAAAGTGCATCCTGTCACGATTCCCTTGATGCACGAACCTAAATAAAAGGCGAAACGGATCAGTGTGGATTCATGTCTCCCCTGCATGTTGAATCAGCCTGCCCCCAACCCTGTCCTGTGAGCCTGAAAACAGAATCCCTATCCCTAACAAAACAACTGTCCCAATGCACACGCCCCCATATCTTGTCATTCTGTTTGTCCACATTAACACAGGCAGTTGTCATCCGAAAATTTTTATTTGTTTTAAAATGATTTTTAGTTTAAATGTTGTACAAATTCTACAAGACGAACGCTGATCATTATAATCTCAAAATTAGAATACAGATGCTCCTCGCTTTATGACATGATATTTCGACTTCATAACGAAGCCAGACCCATGCACATTCAGTAGTCACCAGACTTTGAATTCTGATTGGTTCTCGGGCTATAAATATGCCGTATGATGCTTTCTGCTAATGCTGGGTGACAGCGGCCAAGCTTCCCGTCTCTGTAGCGATCACTGGTGTACAAGTATAACATTTCATGCAATGTTTAACAATGTATTGTACTGTTACTTATTTATTTACCATGGCAAATTCATATTCGACTTAAGATATTTTCAACTCATGATGGGTTTATTGGAATGTAGCCCCATTGAGAGCTGATGAGCGTCTGATTTTCACATGCACTAAGAATTTCACCTCGGGGTCAATAAAGTTAATCTAATTCTAATTCTACAGTTAAATATTTTCCAAACAACTTTTAAGATATTTTTAAGAACGGCGACAGAAAAAAAATACTCATACCAAAAAACATGCAAGCTTAGAATGCATCAAATAATGGTTAAGACACGACAAGACATGCATTATGCATTAATAAATGCACGGCCGGGGAGACGAAGCACCACCTGACATGCACTATGCGTGCAGTTATAGAAACCAACGAATCGGGTTTGATAACTGACCAGTGCCATGGTATGTGTGGATATACTCACCCTGTTAACCCACTTAAGTCCTGGTATTTTATTTGAGTTTATCTGCTCTTCAAGCCACGGCCGCATTCGCATCCGTTCCACCGGCATGGTGACCTGAAGACATCAGGAAGAGGGTTACAGCGTGCTCCAGTTAATAAATCGCCGGTTACTGTCATCTGTAGCGAGTACTATTCTCATACCGACGAGGAAGTCGAGAAATCCCAGAAACATCTTATGGTTTTAGTTAGACATCGTGAAGCCCGATGGTACATATATCAACAGAGCGAGGTCACAGGCACAAGTGGCTGAAATGAGGTTTCTCTGCAGGGGCGCCCACTCTCCACAACCTGGGGAGGAGCGCGGAAATGTGAAGGTGCTTCAGAATAGAGGTACTGCTACTTCAAACGGAGATGAGCTAACTGAGGAGGTGCGGGCAGAGCCCGCCCTGGATGCTCAGGAGAAATGACATGTCCCAAGGCGGCTTGTCCCTTAGAAAAAGCAACCCTCGCCATAAAAATCTATGATGAAGATGAAGAAGAGACGAAGACCATTATTTGAAAATTTACTGCAGTGTGTTTCACTACTTTTCATAAAACACATTTAATTAGTGTACCAATTAACACATTTAATTAGCTACTGCACTCATAACCATATGAACCATATGGATATGAGTGTTTTAACATTGCTATCTGGGTACCGTTAGGGTGTGTATACTTTGTGTTTGTCTTTGGGGGTTTGTGGGTTTTACTGCTTCTACCCGGAGTAGCAGGGCCCCTGCACATCCCACCTTCAAGTACCACAGGCCTGTGACGTCATGACTCCGGAAGCCCAGATTCTAACAAAAGCAACTGTAACAGCAACGTCTTTCCTGTCATCAGCTAATAACCTTATGACATTTTCTAACTATTTGCTTCTTTTGACAGGGACACACTATTAACGTAAAACACAAGTCTGGGGAAGTGAGTCAATAAAACATTAAGAATTATCGCTATTAATTAAGCTTATTTGGTAACACTTTACTCGAGGGGGCACAAATAATGTAGTATTACATGCTTACTTAAATCATTAATTAACCAGTAACTAAGTGTTAGTTACATACTGATCCAATGTTGATTTATCAGTCATGACGGTTCATGTATTTCATGCAAGAACTATATTAGTTCATGGTTTGTTCTTGAGTAGTAACCAAGTAACTAAGTTATTCGTACCCCTTCGCGTAATGTACTACCACTTATTTTAGTAAGGCAATTAGTGGACATATTTACATCTAAATCTCCTGGACAAAAATACTCATTAGTTCTAAATACACGTGGCAGTTTCAATAAAAGGATATAAGAAAATAGAAAAATTTTCACTAATATTTACTGCGTAGCTTCTTAAGCCAGTACAATCCAGTGAACAACGTCAAACAGATGACCAATAGCTGTGACACTGGGAGGGCTCTGACAATCACTATAAAACATGAGGAAAGTGCTTAGTCCTTATAAGGAAAGATTGTTACCATACACTGACTGAAGCAGACTTCGCTTCTGCGTCACCCTCCTTCCCTTCCATCATGATATATTTCAGTTCCTGCTAAAGACAATCATTGACCATGTCATGATGCTGCCAGCATCAGGCTTAAGAGCAAAGGTGAATCCATTTGCATGTACAGTACTGTACCTGTGGGTGACTTAAACAGGCCTGATTCTGAACAACTGTAACAAATCTTGTTTTGATTACAATTTTTTTTTTACATACGCACTGCATGCATTTTGTTTTACACCAATTATAATTATCATGATTTTGAATCGGGAAAGTGAACCTTAAAGCACGTCCGAAAAAATTCTCAGCTGGATTTTGTGGCAAATAACACCAAGCTGTACTTAAAGCCTCACCTGAATAAAAACCAGGTGAGACACATTAAGCATTATATAAGATATAAATGCATATTTGTGACTCAGTGGAACCCATATTTATTTGAAAAGAAAAAAACAAAACAAATAACTTGTCTTTCCAGTTCCGTTGAAGCAGTAGGTTGCACATATGGGAAATATGTATCCTCAAACATTTAGGAAAGCTGTGTTTGCCATAGATTTTTCGAAACTGTAAGACGCTCCTCTACTTACGAACTTTCAGACATACAAATGAAGAGGACTGTAAGTCCAAATTGTGTTAATTGGGCTCCTGTTTCCTGTGCACGACATAATTTTTTTTTCTGCACCAATTCCGCCTAGTACGACTTCTGGCCGCTACTCCTGCCTTGCAGCAGCGTACCGTGCGTACTCCCAGCACCCCAGTTCTTTGTACTTGGGTATACCCTTAAAATGATGTTGAATAATGACTTACGAACATTTCATGTTACGTACGCACTTTCTAAACGTAACTCATTCGTAAGTAGAGGAGCGTCTGTATATGGTAAAACATATAACTTTTGGGTCAATTCATTTTGTACTGTAGTAGAATTCATATTTCGGGTGGTCTAGAACCGTTACCTGGGTGTAAATGTTTTTACCAAGATTTTAACAACTTCTAGAAGGTAATTCAAAAACACTGCTAAAGTCGCCTATATACCCTTGAATCGTTAGCAAATAGAGAGCATTGTTTGATAACACCAACATCTGGAACACATCCAACACTCTTAACTGGCTAAATATCAACCACGACCCAACTCCAAGATGTAATACACTTGGCAGCTGGTCAGGCCATTAAGAATTAATTTGTTGCACGTTGTCAGCGGTCCATCTAGTTCTCATTCTGAGCAAAAGCTGTGTTCAGCAGTGCACAGTGCAGTTTTGAGTTACAATAGAAATTCAGTTGTTCCACCAGATATAAGGTTGAATTGCCAGACCGTCACTCAGCTGTACACAGGCCTGGCAGCTGTGGATTGGCCTTAAGTCTTAAAGAGGCTACAACTGCTGATCTGATCATGAGAAGTCAGAGAATCTCAAAGTTGTGAAACTGATTCAGTACTAATGGCCAAATTCAATATAGGGGAAACTACAGCTTTGAATTACCTCTTATAAATATGACCATGTCAGGGTATATAATTCGAAGCCTTTTCTGTGACTTTGTTGTAAAAAGGTTCTAGAAATTTCGTCTGATACACATATTATAGCAATATGCATATATCCACCCATCCATTTTCTGCAACTGCTTGTCCTGCTCAGGGTGGCGGGGGTCTGCCTGCCTTTCTATGAAACTACAGGGCAGCGCGCAGGAAGCACGGGAGGCGCTGCTTTGTCTCGGTTAGAATCCGCTTCCTCGTCCGCCGCACGGCGTCCCGCCCCCTTCTCTGTCGAAGGCTCTCATTGGCCCGCGGTCGCCCGAGAGCCTCACGGTTTACTGCACTAACGCAAACAGTTGCTAAGCTACACATGTCATCCGCACAGGACCGTTTTCCATGGAAAACTCTGCAGAACATGTATTCGCTTATGATCTGCATGGACTGTGTCATATTTTGGTTTTTCGTTTAACTATGTAGTAACTTACGAACGTTAGGGCTAACGCGGAATCATTTACCACGTACAACGTTTAAGATAAATAATTATTAATACATGCAAATAATTCTAAGAACACTTGCAAAATCGCTTATTATTGAAGAACATTTACTTAATATCAGCTTCAATTAGCTTCATAAAACGGCGAGTAGCTGATATACCACACAAAGTAAACCCGCTGGTTGCCATTTAATACTTCAGACATTTTAGACAGTACCGAATGCATTTTTTGTTATATATTCATATTTAAAGTACCACGAAATAAATAACGCATTTGACATACTGGCAGCAGATAAAAAGAGTAATTTCAATTTCCTTTTAGTACTACTACATGTTTTTTCTTAATTCTGTTACATTTTAAATTCAGTATAACCATTTAATGAAGATATGCGGAATAACGATTACCTGTAGTACGTCGTTCGGTTTTCAATTGCGACGAGCCTCTTGCAACTGCTTAAAA
This sequence comes from Mormyrus proboscirostris, assembly GCA_026779585.1. Classification (NCBI taxonomy): domain Eukaryota; kingdom Metazoa; phylum Chordata; class Actinopteri; order Osteoglossiformes; family Mormyridae; genus Mormyrus; species Mormyrus proboscirostris. The sequence continues at coordinate 13,840,176 of JAODKF010000018.1, forward strand.
GTTAAATGTTTGGTGCCGAAGTCCCTTGAGTAATAAATAATAATGACAGATTTGGCCTATATGGATGTCCAGATCGAAAGCAAAACAAGTGAAGAGAATAACCACAATGTGCGGAGTGGAAATCCCCACCCGAGATCCGTTTGCCTCTCGTCAACACAAACCTAGAGGGCGTTTGCACGGGTCCGGAGATCGCGGAAGTCTGCTACATTATTTTATTGGTCCTCACTTCTGCTTTCATCATTTCTTTGGAAATAGATTTCGTTTTCATTTCCTTGTATTTTGGAGCGCATATAGTTTCGGTGGACAAAGCTACCCGGTGGCTGTCGGAGAAGCGTGACAAAATATGTATATAGATATTGTATAAACATTAAATATGATATAGTTATTTGTATATTATATATACGGAGATACACACATTTATTTTTATATACACAAATATTATAGACAAAGGCATAAAAAGACACCTTTGATTCCACATACTCGATACTCGTCGGAAAACCAGTGTCTATATGTTTTTCTCCAAGGTTTCGATGTTATTCTTTTTTTTTTCTCTACAAAATGTTACATTACTTGTTAAAATATTAATACTTGCATTGTCATTTAGCGACCCCTGGCGCAAACCTTTGAAAATAAATACTATTTTGTCTTTTTTTTTTGCGTGGAAAAACATTTGTAGCGTGACAGACTTTGAAAAACATGCTACTTGCCATAAGTTTTTTTCAAAACTTAGCATGACGCATTGTTTAAATGAGGGAAAAGGGAAGTGAATGTTTTTCTGCTCTACTCTGCAAGATGGGAGCAGTCCATTCCTTACTATTTACAGGTTACATATTAATAAGACAAAGGAGTCAAATGCAGAAAACAAAAATTCTAACAAGCACCATATAGTTAAAAAAGTACAATATATCGCCCTAGGCATTGACCACAATTCTTACAGAACCACATGACAGGTAAGAATATTTCCACAAGTGTTTGTCGCTACTACCTGAAGAC
>JAODKF010000018.1:13857438-13868699 GCA_026779585.1 Mormyrus proboscirostris
TTTGTTGAAATGTTGTATTATGCCCTAAAAATGGCCATTATCTTGGAACATAGTTTGAAATTCACAACATGATACAAAGTGGAATCGACCCAACATTCTTCCAAACTGATGTGGGGCATTGATCTGCAGGTGCAGGAAACTGTTGAGGCCATTACTGCTGTCAAAGGGTCTGTATCCGAAGGTTGTCAGCGAAGGCTTCATATTTTCGGTAAAGACATAGGTCCTTTTGGCGCGTGTCTAGTCATATTTTCTGTTGGGCCTTGTCTCTGTTGGCCAAATGTAGCAATTACAATCTCAGTCTTACCCTCTCCACTGTATTTTTTATTGATTTGTCCTTTCTGTAGATTTCCGTGTGCAGCAGTGTTCTGTACCGTACTTTAAGAGTGTCCTCTTGGCATTTCTGGCAGCTGGGCTCAGCCACGTTGATATGCACGTCATGCCTGGGCCCTCATGTCTCTAGGTGAAGTGGGTCTGATTAATTAGCTACATCTGCAGGAGACATCTCTTCCCGGCAGCTGGTAATGTAGCGGTTCTGGAACCGGACCAAGACGCGGCCTCTTCATGTCCCTGGAGTGACCCTGCCGTTCTGACCTTGAATGAAGCACTAAAACTGGATTACACAAGTTGCTTCAGCAAAAAAAAAAAAAAACCAAAAAGCAGGAAGTTGTGGAGGGAGTATTGAACAGCTGTTTTGCCAGCGATGAATGAAGTGGTGCTTCTCATAGGGTGATCCCCTACCCATATCCGGCCGTGTTTGCTCGACAGGCAGACGGAGTCGCCCACGGCCTTCAGCCTGCACCCATGCCTGCGAAGCCCCGAAGACGAGCTGCATTTCCTGCGCTGCTGCTCCCGCCTGCTCCTGCTCTTCCTGTTGCCCGCGCGCGATGTCCGCTCCTTCAGCCTGCGCCTAGTGCTGGTTGAGGTCCTCGCCACCAAAGGTGAGCCGGCGGCGGAGGCGTGCACGCCTAGATTCTTCCTTACACTCTGTCAGGAAACACTCTGCATTGTGATGAGAGCATCTTTCATTTTATTGGTAATTAGATGACATGTAGCATTTTACCGTGTGTCCTGGAAATAGAACCTGCTTTTTTTTTTTTAATGACTCACGGACAATTCCAAGCATCATACGTTCTAGGTGATATTTGAATTGTATTGTGTGCAAGATAATGAACCATGTATTCGGACCTGCTGACACTGTTAAGAAAAGCTTGTGGTGCACATGCTGGTGATTAAAAAATTTGTTTTTGTTATTCAGTTGGTCCATAGGCGTTAGCAATTGAAAACCCCACAAGAAAATCCCTGCCCTTGAAACAAAAAAACATACACTCACTGGCCGAGGCCAAGATAACAAGTGGCTATATTCTTTCCTGTGTAAGGAAATATGTTACCAGACCAGATTTTGCCTAGAATAATACTGGAGGAATAGACTGTGAACGGAGAACATTTTTCTGGTGATTATCCTAGCAAGTTGGGGTATATCTATTGTCTTTAGCTGCAAAGAAGTGTGACCTAAAGACTTGTTGCATTTTCAGAGTCACACGAGAGCACAGACCTAATATTACCATATAGACTGTTAGCATGTTCTGGGCCAATTCATCGATGTTATCGTCTTCTGTTTGTTTTGGGCAGTTGAGTTGAAAAGCTGTCCCGTTGTGTTCTGAGGAAGGTTAATGGAAAGCGGTAAACAACGCTTCATGCTCCAGTACTCTTTGAGGCACCGAGGCCTTTGTGGCAGCGCGTTTGAGCTAAATTAAAAAGCGTAGCGAAGGCAAGCTGCCATGCAAGACTGAGCAATGAAAATGAAATCACGGTTTGTGGTGCCTGAATCATTTTTGGCGATGTTTACGCAATCATACAGGGTCACGGCTCCCTCTGTTATTCTCCATATCTCGCACAGTTTTTGGCCAAATCAACCTTTGTCATTATTTTAGTGCTTTGTGATTTTGCCCTTCATGTGTGAAATATCCAGTGATCGTTTGCGCATATAGACCATGATCATGCTATTGATGGTGTATCGCTATGTAAAATAAGTGGATGACGGATTGGCCTCTACAGCCACCTAAAGACCCACAAGTAGGAAACCCTACAGAGAGGACAGTCATACTCGTTCGAGTGACCTCTAATAATAATATTGTTCTCTAAGATAGCCAACACCAATAACTGGCTAACATCCGAGCCTCTTGCCAGGCTGGGGGGGGACTCCCTTACGGTGATTTACAGAATGGTGTTATATGATTTTTTTTTTTAAGGTTGATCTACCAGCCAGATTTAATAATGACTTAAAACATGTCACAGGTCCTGCAGAACCAGTTACCAGCAGTCCCGTCTTTCACAGGATGCTCCCGTTTTTTATGGGTCACTCCTGGATTGTAAAATAAAAAGCCGTGTCTCATTTTGACCCAAAACGGGACACAGTTGTACCTGTACTTTCGAACCGTGCGATTGATCCCCAACCCCGCAGGAAATTTTATTGATGGGGGCCAGGCGACCCTCATTTATGAATGAGCCACCATAATCCATCACCCTCCATTGCAAAAAGTGGCTGAATGTCCAATGCAATCATCTCCACGATTGTAGTAGGTATGTTTTTATCTCTGGTGGTGCTAACTTTTAATATTTATGAGGTTTATGTATCGGGACAGATACTGATATTTTGATTGTAAATGAATATCGGCCAATACTGATAATGATATAATGATACACTGTGTACTATATCGCTACATTTCATCGATTATTTAGAACCAGAACACATAATTGAGATACATATAACAGCCAGTTAAGATATTATGTAGCTAGTAATACCAACGTTATCATTTGCACTAAAAAAATAAAATTTCTTTTTGCATAGTAAGTGTGCATTTTCGGCTTAAATGGATTCACAGGTAGGTCTTCGGGATCAGTGCTGTGTTTAAAAACAGACTTGAAATTATTTTACAAAAGTATGAGGCACAAACTTTAAGTCATAATGTGAAAAATATCTTTCCTGGAACTAATCCCATACGGCAACAATCGTAGGATTGCATCAAGACGTTATCGGTGGAATGTTCACAGAGGAACATTTTAAAATGAGTCATCATCAGAGCTTCCAGTCATTCTGTCAACCTGCAGTATCACCGATTACTTCTCTTGTCTTTCTCAAGCATTTTTATACGTAAAATATGTACAAAATCAAAAATGACAGACAAAAAAACACCCATATCATGCAACACAAGCTGCTGTGGGGAAATATTGGCAAGCATCCATCTACTGTAGCAAATACTTGTTTTGTTCTTCACAACAAAAATGAGGGGATGCCCCACCGGTGAGAACTTTAACGAAACAAATAAGGGTGACTCATGTAATACAAAGTACTAAGAGACAGGATGAAAGGAATTATCTGGAAGGATAACAGCAACCTTCCAGATTCATCCTGTGAAGACATGTGACTAGCCATTACCGTTATGTGAAAATAATCATAGATAGATGGGTTGTAACCCATCAGAGAAGTGTGTGTGTGTGTGTGTGGGGGGGGAATATTTTATTGTGGGGAATTAATGTAATAAAACCCTGTTGTTTTGACATTGTGGGGACCATTTTCTTGGTTCCCACAAGGGGAAACTCAATTTTATAAAAATCTGTGACTGCAGTTGTGCACTGTCCTCCATGATTTAATGCTTAAAGAAGCAAACTTAATTGGACATGCCTGTGTTCTTTAGGTTAATGCTTATTAGTCCATTAATTCTATGTTTCGTATTTTAAACCAATACAGTACAGTCAATATTAATAATGCAAAAGTATTTTGAGAAAACGGAGAACTTTTAAAAGAAATAATTTCCCACGCTGACGTCTTAGGGGCTCCGTACAAGTGTGACATTGAACCGACTGTTAAAAAAATACTGAAAAGAATGACAGCTATTCAGATACATTCAAACGAATTGTGTGACTTTTGAAATTTGTTTGAACTTGATTTAAAAATAAATAAATAAATAAAGTGACAGCCCTAGGCAGTATGGTGGTACAGTGGTTATGCGAAGGTGAACTGGAATCGCCAGTTTGCCCATGTGTGCATGCGCGCACACTCTGAAACGGGTTACAGCATCACCCTGGGTTATTCTGTACCTTGCGCCTATTTTTTCCAGGATAGGCTACAGACCCCTGCATAGGACAAGCAGTATAGTACATGAATGAATAATGCTTGTAGAATCCTAACGTGTCATCCTCTGTGTGTATGTGTGTCTGTCACTGTGTGTGTGTATGTGTTTGTGTCTCTGTCTGTCACTGTGTGTCTGGGTGGGTGTGCGCTTATCCGTGCAGTGCTCAAGCCCTTGGTGGAGGTGCTCAGTGACCCAGATTACATCAACCGCATGCTGCTGGCCCAGTTGGAACTCCGCGAGCAGCTCAGCGAGCACCACAGGAAGGCGTACACGTACGCGCCCTCGTACGAGGAATTCATCAAGCTCATCGGCGGCAGCTCTGACGTCGACTTCCTCAAGCAGCTGAGGTGAGCGCATCAGCTCATTCTAGGCACCACCTGTAATGAGGGACACGTTTCGGCCCACCTACTTGAATCTAGTCCACAGATGAACGAGCACCCACAGCCATTATCTAGGACACGGAGGAAAACGGGCAAAATGCTCTACATTTTAGCACAGAGCTCTGGCACTGCTTCAGCAATCCTCGTCCTTAATAATAAAGTCAGGCCTCGCTGACAGGTAGTAGTGAGATTTGCCTGTTAACAGCTCCCAGCTTAGCGTGCGTGTGTCTTATCCGACCTTATCGCAGCCTGGCACTGATTCCCTGAAGCCACATCTGTGGCTCCTCACTTCTTTGTAAGAGATAAAACTGATCATATTGGCTTTAGATCAGTAATGGATGCTGCTCTTACGTCTAGGAGAGCCCTCTGTCCTGTCTGCGTAGATCCTGCCCTTGACGCCGCATGACGCCGCATGACGACACATGACACCACATAACGACACATGACGACACATGACACCACATGACGACACATGACACCACATGTACTGATGTTCATATGTAAACGTGTCCATCCAGTGTAGTCTTTCAAAGTGACAGGTGACTTATGAGTGACTTAACTTATCTGTCTCGGTCCCCACTATGATTAATGACCTTGGCTACGTATCCTATGAGCAAGACGCAGCTAGAGGAAAGACTGACAGCTGAATGTCCATCTCAGCAATATATGGATTCATATTAGATCGAAACATGATTGTTGCAGATGTGTTCAAATTAAACAAAAATTGCAATTTTCCAGAGTGAGATTAGTTGAGAGATTTTCTTCAGCCATGAAATTAAGCAAAATTAGACTTAATTACACTTTCTTTTCAAACTTTAAAAAAAAAAACTGATGGACTTTTAGCCGTTTCTATGGAAACGGGACTGCTAATGGAGATATAAAAAAATGCTTATGCTCTAGATAATAAAAAGTGTTCCCAGTTAGTAGCTAAAGCTTATAATGAAACCTATCATAAGAATATATCTGTACTAATACTCAATAAATGTCATGAGTGATGCATTCTGTTTACTGCACATGGGTTTTACCATAGCTGAATGGTTTTAGCATATTTATGGAGATATAAGTTGTACAGTCAGCTGGCTTTGTCTTCTGAGTGCATGTATGTTTCTGAGCAGCATTTCGTGTGTAAGTGCAAGGCGTACAGAGTTGGGTAATTCAGGTCCAGAGAGTAAAAGTCCAGACCAGGATTTTGTTTCAGCCAACCAGTTGAATACTTTGTGACTGTGACTCTTAATGCTCAACTGAGTGGTTGAAACAAAATCTTGGTCTGGACTTTGACTCTTTGGACCTGAATTATCCAGCTCTGAAGGTGTATTACCCACATGGAGATCCACTGTCTATGTGTCTATACAGGTACCAGATTGTTGTTGAAATCATACAGGCAACAACCATCAGCAACCTTCCACAGCTGAAGAAGCAGAAGGGTAATAATGTCTGCTCCTATTTCGTTCATTTTAATGAAAACTGGGGAGTTAAATAGAGAGGAGAGTCATGCTGTGGGCCACAGGGGGACATGGCTAAAAAAGGCTCGTGTGAGTGTAAATGCCATTGTTCAAATTTTGAAATGCCATTCTTGGCTTGATATTTAAATGCGTGGAATTAAATTCAGCTTTTCTGCCATTACCTGTTCATTATCACGTAATCTTTACAGTCATAATGCTTTCTATTCGATTTTAGTAATCAAGATGCAAGTCCTATAGTATATGGACCCAGGTCAACATATATTTACAAAATTATGTTATGTACTTTTTATATATACAGTATTCTCTTTGAAATATACATTCAAGATTAGTTATTTTTATCTTCTGGTGAATTTCCTCTAAACAATTATTTGTTTTAATTGCATGTACTGTACTTAGATTACTTAGATGTGTTTATTTGGTTTTACAATCTGATCTGTCTAGCCTGTCAGTTTTAGAAGAATATTATCAAGAATGCAATCCCAAGATGGCTGCCTTTCTGCACCCCTGCAGACAGCAAGGGGAAGGAGACGGCAGCTATGAAGGCAGATTTGCTAAGAGCACGCAACATGAAGCGCTACATCAACCAGCTCACGGTGGCTAAGAAGCAGTGCGAGAAAAGGATCCGTCTGCTTGGAGGCCCCAACTACGAGGCTCAGGAAGATGGAGCAGCTGAAGAAGGCGATGGACCTCAGAGCCAGAGAGTAAGCAAACGCCCATCTCATGGAAGGTGGGCTGGTCATGTATGCAATGGGGACTTGTAAGATAGAACAGTTATAGCACAGTGTGGAAGCCAATGGAAAATTGTCTTTATTGTTGTGTATTTTTAATACAATGGTAGAACCTCATCCCATCCGGGGTATACCCTGCCTCGGGCCTTACGTTGCCTGGGGTAGGCTTCAGGTCACCCCTGCAACCTACCGGATGGATCAATGGATAGTAGATGGATAGATGGATGTTACCTGCGGTTTATCGTCTTGTTTTTTTTTTCGTGGGTTTTTCAGATCTACCAGTTTGAAGAGATCATGTCCAACTCCATGTTCCGAGAGCACTTTCGTATGTACATGGAGAGGGTGGACAAGAGAGCCCTCATCTGCTTCTGGGAGCAAGTGGAGATGCTGAGGAGCGCCAACAAGGTTGGGCGGCTCTCTAGCCTGGATTGTGACTATATACTTCTAAAATGTGATCTAAAAAACGGCACTTTGAAACTGATAAGTTAAGGGCCTAGTGTGCGAGGGGTGTTGGAAGTGAGGCCTTGGGGGACGTGGGTAATGGAGGCCTGTGTCACTTCGGGGGGGCCTGCTGCTATGTCCTACATAGAGGGTATATACTCCTGATGCAGGCAGCTGTGCTGTTGTGATACCTGAGCATTTCAGGTGCAGAAAGTAAAAATTCAAACCAAGGTTTTGTTTCAACCAACTTGCTGAATACTCTGTGACTGTAATAAACTGGTTGGTTGAAACCAAATCTTAGCCTGGATTTTTATTTTCTGGACCTGAAATGCGCACCTCTGTGTGGAAGTAGGCATGTTGCAAAAGGCTTTCAATGTGGTCCTTAATGAGGTTTCAGGTTAATGTGGTAAGCTATACAGTTTATGGTAGTGTCATTTGGATACATGATGAGACAAGGTTATGAGTTTCTCTTTGGATGGGACTCCCATGCCCGTAATCAAACAAAGATAACTCCAGTTATTGCAGCGGTCATGCTGCTGGAGATTTGGATATGGACCTGTTTATTGAATCGGTAATGCAGATTTTAGGCAATTTGTGCCCTTTAGAAGGTTGTCGGTTTAAATCCCATAGCCAGTAAAATAGCCATATTACCGCTGGGTCCTTGAGCAAAGTGCTTAATCCCAGCTTGTCTAGGGACACTGGCCAATCCTACTCTCTGATATTCAGTGGTGTGATACTTTGGACAGAAGCACCTGCTAAATAAGCAAATGTAAAAACTGTGCCGTGAAGCTCTTCCTGGAGGCAGCTGAACACGGTGCTGCTTTCCCTGTAGACTGAAGTGCCTCAGATGGTGGGGGAGATCTACCAGAACTACTTTGTGGAGAGCCGGGACATCCCTGTGGAGAAGGGCCTGTACAAGGAGATCCAGCAGACCATAGTGGGCAACAAGGGTACGGACGTGTTCCACAAGATCCAGGCCGGCGTCTATGAGAGCATGAAGGAGCGCTACTACCCGTCCTTCCTGGTGAGCGACCTGTACGAGCGACTGGTCCGGCGCGAGGAGCAGTACTCCAGCTCGCACTCCAGCAGTGAGGACAAGGACGAGATGGTGAGCCCGCAGATGGGAAGACAAGGGCATGATATATAAGCTGAGGGACAGACAAGGCCTTGTTTCTGTTTTGATTTGGCATAAAATCAATGATTAGGCAAATGAATAGGAAAAAGTGAAACCGTGCTTTGAATTTGACTCACCATTATACGTGTCGAACAAGTAAATTCATTATTACACGAATGTACTTTTCAGCTGTTCCATTATACTAAGAAATGTGTGGTATGGTCAAGATACACTGCGATTAATACGATACAAACGGGTCAAAAGTGCACTGTGTTATTTCCTGTACTACATATAACAGTTTAATTATCAACCTTAAAAATGTTTATCAACTCGCACTTGCATGAGAATAAGGGCCTGTTGTTTGGCGAATGGCGGCCAAGCTTCATTCTGTCACTGTCCTTCAGTGTCAGGCCATCGAGACGGGCGAGGAGGCGTTGGACGAGGGAAGCAAGGGCATCAACGAGCAGGCCAGCTACGCGGCCAGCAGGCTGCGGCAGCTCTGCGAGAAGCTGGAGTATAAGCGGCAGGCCCTGGGGTCCATCCAGAACGCACCCAAGCCTGACAAAAAGGTAAGCCTCGTCTCCAAAAGGCTGCCGTTTAAGTGCCCGTTATTTGGTCTTCGGGGACTGCTTATTTACGATCTCGTCTGGGGGAGATCAGTGCTCAATGGCAGGATTAGTATTAGCTGCAAAACAATCCAGTTTTAATATAACTTGGTACGTGTCGGCTGTAAACACCGCTGGGCTCTGGGGTCCCGTTGACCCCGGCAGCTCAGAGTGGAGATCTTCCTCTGTGCTCCTACCGCAGATCGTGGCCAAGCTGAAGGAGGAGATCGGCACCATGGAGAAAGAGCACAGTGACCTGAAGCTACACATCTCACGCACAGACTGGTGGTGCGAGAACTTAGGCGCATGGAGGGCCCTGATCATCGGGGCAGAGGTCAGTGTGGGGCTGTACTCGAAAGCACAAGGCTACGTGAGGTGTGACCTCAAGAGCCACACGAACTGGTGGAGTGTGAACGTATGCTAACAGTTAGCTACCTGGATCAGGGCACTGAGCCAAGATGGAGACATTAGCTTATGATTTCCTCAAAGAATTTAAATGCATGTTAATTTTGCCAGCATAGCATTTTGTTTAATATGTTAATTCTCTGGGTCAGAGATATATACTTCTTAGTCATCCATTGGAAGCTCACCCTAGATGTACTTATGTCTGTTTGACCACTGTGCGCTTGTGTTATACTTGTGTGTTGCTTTGGACAAGAATGTCTGCTAAATAAGTAAAATGTTGTTTCTAACCTGTACCACCTATGCACCTGCTATTTTTTCCCCCTAAAATGGCAGCCCATGTCCCGTCCTTAAGGTTACTTTGCTTAGACAGATACTGAGAGTCGTCCCGTGGGCTTTATTCCGGCCGAGCTGTAACATGCTGATTCTGTGAAACTGATTTTATCCTGCTAGCTGTGTCAGCATCACTATTTGTGTCTTGGTCAGGCAACAAATGGACATAAGATATGAACAAGGGCAGGCCAGTCTTTACTGATGTTGCCCTTTCAGTTGCCCAGTAGAGATTAGATATGCAGTGTTCGACATATGTCGCCATTAAACTTTTAATTGCCGGTTATCAGGCCAATTTGTGATGCTTTCTTTCTTGCTTGTGTTGGCCTCGGTTTAACATGCAAATATTAGACGATGTTAAATACCCAGTGTGTCGCTTGGGGCCAAAGCATAAATAGAACACAGTGATTGATTACTCAAGAGTTCCACTGTGTGGAAACTTCTGTAACGCATTCAGGAGAAAGTCGAGCTTTAACTGCATTTCTGTATTAATGACAGATTTAGAGCTGTACAATTACAAACTGGGTAATTAATCCTTCTCTTGGACGAAGTGTTCCCAGAACAGCAGCTAGGGAAGCTGATTGACTCTCCCCAGCCTAGTGTACTGAAGACTTCAGTGAGTCCTGAATGCAAAGAGGCTAGGGGGGGGGGGGCGTCAGATGTAAATCACTCGTAGATGTACATTTTAAAATTCTTTCTAGATACATGCATGTGCTGAATGTTAGAGAGAGGTTAGTTTAGATTTGGTTTCACTATTGTGGTCACCTATATTTTGTTTGTGTTTGTTTCCACTAATTCATTAATAATTAAACATCATTGGAAGAGTATTGTAGTAGTACTAATCTTACACATTTTCTGTCAAAGCATTAGTCTCCGACTCTGCCCCCCCCTCCCCCCCCAACCCCATCTCTTCGTAAGATTGCAGGCAGTCGGTTTGGAAAGGAAATAGCACATAGACCAGGCAAGATACGTGCTAGAGGGCTGTCAAACCGTCATACCATGTATGTGGTAATGGAGACGAGAGGCCTGAGAGTGTGAGGCACGTGTCATGAGGCACCTTCTGCCCTGTAGGCCGTGGAGGAGAACGGGGAGCAGACGCCGTGCTACACGGTGTCCGTGAGCCTGCAGGACGGCAGCAGCGCCGACTCGGTCAACAGCCGCTGGACGGTGACCAGGAAGCTGAACGAATTCCAGGTTCTGCACAGGAAGCTGCTGGAGGTACGGCCGGCGTGGCTGCTGCAGGCTCCCTGGTGTGAGAAGCATCAGTCGACGGCACACGTGGGTCGCTGCCGGAACCTCCGAGGACGGCGTTGAGATGCGGACAGCGTGACATTGTCTGGGTGGAAAGAGCCATGATTTATCACTGTTGGTGTGTTGTGGTCTCCGCGACAGCAGCGGTGATCCCGGCCTGATTGTTTTTGCCGTCTGCCGCCTGTCTCTACGTGCAGTGTTTCCCATCACTGAAGAAAATCCAGCTGCCCTCTCTAAGCAAACTGCCATTTAAATCTGTGGACCAGAAGTTCCTGGAGAAGTCCAAGAGCCAGCTTAACCCCTTCTTACAGGTAGTGTGTCTGCTCTGGGTATAGTTACCAGTGAGGACCTGCGTGTTGGGAAGTGGGTAATACAGGTAGTGTGTCTGCTCTGGGTATAGTCACCAGTGAGGAC
>JAODKF010000018.1:13868799-13891268 GCA_026779585.1 Mormyrus proboscirostris
AGTGTGTCTGCTCTGGGTATAGTCACCAGTGAGGACCTGCGTGTTGGGAAGTGGCTAATACAGGTAGTGTGTCTGCTCTGGGTATAGTCACCAGTGAGGACCTGCGTGTTGGGAAGTGGGTAATACAGGTAGTCTGTGGGTTAAGAGCGTCCGACTTACTGCCGTAAAGCCTATTGTGTTTAAAAAAGAGCTAAAACACAACGGTTAATAATAACAGACTCACGCATTGCTTCGTGATGCTCGTGAGAACATCATGTGGCTTTAGGTGTTTGTCAGCTCAAGGTACAGTGCAGTACCGTGTTCAGCTGCTTATATTTTTTAAGTACCGTATTGTTTCTCCAATTTAACTACAAATTCAAGTTACAGACAAACTTAGGGAACGGTTCTCACTCATCTGTGATACAATATGGTGCATGAACACTGTCCTTATAGTCAGTTTGTCATTGGAACAAAAACTTGAGTGAAATAAGTACAAGTATCTGTCACTCTATGTCCAATCAGTCAAGAACTATTGCCAGTCTGCAAATGTCTGCGAATTTCATAGTACAGGGAATTATTGTCCTGGCTTTTTCCTGTGAATGTTACACCCAGCAGTTAATTTTTTCCTAGCAAATTCACATCTTTACTAAGGTAGAAAACATCATTTTGTAAAGCCACATGTCTGGTTTGATGTTACTCCTTGGGGTAATTCGAGGTGCTGCAGCTGCGTGGCTCATGCTGACTTGCGACGGGGACCCCCCACCCCACCCCTCCCCCCACCCACCGTCTGTCGTCTGTCCTGCTTTCCCGAGCAGAAAATGCTGAGCGACGAGAGCATGTGCCAGAGTGAGGCCCTCTATGCCTTCCTGAGCCCCTCCGCAGAGCACCTCAAGGTCATTGACATCCAGAAGAAGCCCTCCTTCTCTTTGGCCTCCTTCCTGGAGAGGCTGCCTGGAGACTTCTTTTCCCATCAGGAGGTGAATACTAGGAGATCACAGGGCGCACGCACACACAGGCACACACATGCACACACACACACACATGCGCACGCACAGACAGGCACACACAGGTTTGTAATTATATAAGTAAACAACAACAAAATACAAGACTCTGGACATTTTTTGTTTATTGATTGTATTCACAGATATTTCTGAGGACCTGAAAAATGGTCCCCACAATGTCAAAATAGCAACTTTTTATTTCATTCTGGGCTACATTTGGTCCTCACAATGTAATAAACATAAACCACACATACACACAGAGGTTTGTAATTAAATCTTTGTAGGGACTCTTCATTCATTTCTATGGGGAAAACTCTAATCCCAGCATGACGACCTTAACCCCTACCCAGCCCTAACCTTAACCATAAGTAACCAAACTAAATACAAAATACTTTTGGCATTTTTACTTTTTTGATAGCAGTCATCAATTTTTATAAAATTTGAGGTTTATATTGTGTAAACCAGAAGCTAAGAAGTAACAGGTTTTACCACATTGTGGACATACACATTTACAAAAAAGCATCCAGATATCACTCCCCTGAGCTAAGGAAATGCAGATGTACTGACATCGATGTTGAGACTTTGTGGCTTTGAGCAGGAAAAAAATGTGAAGAACTCATAAATGATGCTGCTTACAATGAGCACTGCGTCAAAAAGCATCACAAAGGGCATTTTTCCTCCGCACCATGTACCGAGCTTTTGATACTTTGAAAAATTACAGAAATTACGGTACTCCGAGGTGTTGGGTTTCCGCTGCCATAAAATCTGGTACCAGCGGCGAATGACATTACAACCGAGGCGGGTTTTTTTGTACTGGATTCGAAAAATGGCTATAGTAGGACTGGACAACATGCAATAGTAATGTCAACATCGCATGTTATGCACATCCAATCCTTACATCACTAGTCAGCTATATCAAAATAAGGCTAAAAGTTTTGCTAAAATATTTTTACTCTGTTACTCAGTCATAGGAAAAAAAATTATTATTATTCCTTTTTATCGATTCTTATATGTTTAAAAATCAGTTTAAAGTTTGCCGCCGTTACTGTCACATGAGTGCTGCATACGTTCCCCCGAGACGGTCATAATAATTTTCGTCCTTGACGTTTAAATCACTCGAAAACGTTTGTGAGAAATTTATGAAATCCATTTTTGTTTTTTAAATACCCTAATATTTATTAAAAAAGAACACATTGCTATATTTATGACAAAATCACATCGCTAAGACAGCACGCTATATGTGTGCAGTATTAGTATATTCAACAAAATACCATTTAACTCTTGTCATCCCATCTGGATCTTTTTGTTGTATATGTTCTTACGACCAAATCGCATTTCTTTCAGTTTATCATTATTTTCTGTTTTCAAGGCTGTTGTGTTTGTGTTGTTTCAGCGGCAGGCTGTTTGCATAAATAATCGAGAAAGAAATCTTTTCAAGTCCCACCCCAAAGTACCATACAAGTAACCCAGCTGGTCTGGCACTTTTGGTACTGGAGCTTTTGGTACTGGTACTCGACCGGAAGTAAATGGAAAAGCAAAAGTTCCGAAAGTACCACACCAAATGTACCGTGTTCGGTGCGGTGGAAAAGCACTCTTAGTTACTCAGTGTTAGCCTCCACAATCTCCATTATTTCAGGGTGAGAACATGGTAATAGTGCTTTGAAGTCTGTGTAAATAAAGTTGAGTGTGTGATGGTGCAGCGGGTTGGACAGTTTATAACTTGCTCTGCGTTCCACACAGGAGGAGACAGACGATGACAGCGACCTGTCGGACTACGGGGACGAGCTTGACGGGAAAAAGGATGCTTTGGCGGAGCCCTTCTTCATGCTCGTTGGGGAGATCTTTGAACTCCGTGGCAGTAAGTCCACTCCCATGAGGGCAATCTTTTCCAGAAAAGATTCTAAGAAAAATAAAGGGCATCAAATCTGATAAATGCTTCTGGAGATCTTAGGCTGGGGGTAGGTAGGCAACCCTGATCCTGGAGTGCTGGGATCTTGCAGGTTTTCTATCGTACCTGGAGCCTGATGAACCACAACTTATATCAGGCAGATTATAACTGATCAAGTAGTTAAAATGCTATTAAGTTCATTTTCTTTAACACTTTGTCTGCATCATTCAATGTTCTACCATGTTTGAGGGAAAGCGTGACAAAAACCAGTGCTTTCTTTCCTGAAGATAACGTTGCCCTGTGAATATGATGAGAAGGAATTTTCCCATTCGTGTTTTGTGCTTAATGGAGAGTCAAATAAATTGGCACTGAAAATATTTCTGACATCTGTGTCCATCCATTTAACGCGTTCAGTTTTATGCTGCGAGTCTGATATTTGTGAGAACGGCATTCCTGTCCTGTGGAATTTTAAAAGCCCGTTTTCGTTTGTACCCCCTAATTTTCCCAGTAATCTGTCGTGCCTGTAAAAGGTAAATGATGTAGAAAAAGTTTCTTTTTTATGGAGAAATATGTGATCTGCACCAGCAAACACATTTTAAAATGACGCATAATAATATAACTCCACGGCAACCAGTGAGGAGGAGTTTGACAGTACTGACCTTGGAACCTCACTGAAGATGTCTTTGCTTGAATTAATCATTAGCCGTTTGCAGTAGATGTCACATCTATTAAAAACTATAACAGCTCCCATTACTAAACATTTAGCAATGTCATTGTCCTGATTATGGAAAGTTAAAGAGCAGTTCATGTCTGCATCTCTCAGTTGCTTATCCTGGACAAGGTCACAAGCCTGTATATCTACAGCTGTCCCAGGCAGTATAATGTTGAACTTCTGGCATCTGTATCTTAATATTATAAATTATATTATAATATATATAATATTATATTTGAAATTGAAAATTCATTTGCTTGCCACACTTTTTTTTTTTTACTAGTCTGTAAAATACAGAGAAAGAAAAAATCTATACAGGAACAAAAAAGTAGTAAAAATAGTGGACTTATCGCTGGTATTGTATTTGTTCCTCTTCTACTTGTGTAACTGAAGTTTGGTTTTGGTCGATAAACAGCTGCCTCCTTCCATAGATCTGAGACGATGACATAGTGGGTTTGGACCGTAGTCCAGCTGGGACGAGGCTGCAAATGGATTTTCCCGTGTGTCTTTTAACACTAATCCTTAGATACCGAAGAAGATGCGGAAAGCTGGTAATAAGCTTTAACTTTTATCAGGCCGTCACGCGAATCCTAATTTGCTGGTGTCGACTTCACAACCCATCTCCAGCTCCTTCCCCAGGAAAACCGCGATGCCAAACCCACTCAGATAGTAGCGCACAGCGCCCCTTTGTGGCTAGTGCCTGTCGCTGCTTTGCAAATAATGATGTTTTAAATCATCTATATGTTGCTGTTAAACTACCTATGATATGATGCTTGTCAAAGTGTGTCAGCTTAACCACATCAAAACCTCTGCTAAAATCACCCCAATTTTTCCCGTAATCATGCAATACACCCATGCAGTTTTTCACTCAACCACTAGTACATGTTGTAGAGCTGGTCAGTGTCTCGTTGACTTTTTTAAAGTAATTACTTAAGTAAGTTGGTGCTGAAATTTAATAGATACTTAGAATGGCTGAGGTGCCCCAGAGGAGAGGTTTGGGAACTGAAGCGGTGTTCATCTAGCCATCCAACTAGATATCAGTAACTTTTTGGAAAACAGACATTGTTTTATCAGCCTTAATGCATTGCTCTTAATATTGCAGATGTTCTAATATTTAAATTTTTGTTCTGAGAAAACGTGTACTTACTACACGGATAAATAGTTTTAAACATTGCTTTTGACTGCCTGAGACTTTTGCACTTTAATGTATCTTATAATAATGTATGTATTTGAATCATTGAATTGCCGCTGATTTACTCTAATGTATGTTTATTTAACATGAGTGCATGCCAGCCATCTCAGGAGGGAAAGTCAGGTGGTTCAGCTTATCCAACTTTGCTTCTCCCTAATTCTGTGTCGATATAACTTTTGTTTTCTGTTTGTTTGACCCCAACGTAACCCAGGCGGTAGTATTGCAGTTCTGATTCTCGCAGTCGCATTGTTTGAATACTTGTGTCCTCGGTCCACCATAGGAGTTTGATCTCATTTCCTTTTTTCCCAGCCAAATTAGCTCTGTTATGTTTCTGTGGATTTTGCATTTCTCTCTCCCAAGTCTGTATATGTGTGTTTCACTGGAAAGGGAACAAAGTACAGCGACGTCTCTTTCATTTGTTGCCAGGTTACTGTATAAAATGGGTCTGTTTGACATAATCTCACACTAGGAACAAGAATATTCTTCGCCATGCCTGGTCCACCATCTTTTTATTTTTATCGAGTTCATTTCTATTGTAGAGCATCTGTAGACATTTTAGCAGTGCAGTAACTAAAGTTTAACTCCGTGTCTCTTTCTATTGCAGTGTTTAAATGGGTCCGGAAGACACTAATTGCACTAGTCCAAGTGACCTTTGGACGGACGATAAACAAGTAAGCATTGTTTAAATAAAACTTTATCTATGATGTGTACAACAAGAAGATGAGATATAGGTAATGTTAATGAGTGACTTATTCTACTATGGTTCTCTAACTAAAGGCAAGTACTTTCTGAGACCATGCATTTAAACTGAGGCATCTCACAACAGCCTACTGAACATTGTGTTTGCCATTTTTATTTTTTCTGGACTCTACTAAATGTTAGCACACAAGAAATAAAGGAGTGACTGGATGTCAGCAAAACCCACGATGGAAAGGGTGAACATTCTTTATCGCCAGCAAACGAGTAATGACGTGATGGGAGATGTCGGGCTTTGAGCAGTGCCGTGCAGCCAGTTGTCATGCTGTCACATGCCCTCTCCCTCTTACCTCCCCTGTGCTGGATGCACTTCGGTTTGGTAACGGACAGTAGCTGTCATTTCGTATTATTTTGTGTCATTTATTTTGTATCATTTGACGAGATGACGGCTAGTCTTTTGCCCAGATTACTGACGGAAATGGAAACCCGGCTGCATCCTGAGATTTGACCAGCGTATCACATTTTAAGAAGGTTGTTTTCGGCAGGAAAATCCGTCGTCTTTTGTTAGAGGTTTTGCAAAGAACAAATTAAATGGCATGTTACCATTTGAGTCATTTAATGCCCTTTAAAACCGTGACTCACTCTGGCCATTAAAAGTCTGGTGATATTTATCAACTGAATAGGGGTCTTAATCTCAGTACTATGGTAAAATCCCTTTCAGGCCCCGCCAGAATAATCAATGGCAGTTTAATTATGGACTTGGAAAGCGTTACCTTTATTGTGTTAATATCAGAATACTGTTTGTGTAGAGGGATGAGTAAATCAAAGTTGAGGAATTAATTATAATGTTTTGTCAGTCAGTTACCAGGCAGACAGTGATTTAATGTAGAAAACAGATACATTATATAGGAACTGGAAATGAGGTAATAAAAATAGGATGATTGCTGTTTTACCCTTAATAATGGGCCACATGGACAGAACATATAGAACTATATTTATTGGTTAAAGTCCATTCTGTTTTTCTTTTTCAGTACATTAATAAATTGCATGAGATATTCAACACTTTATTATGAAATAGGCTTTGTGTTAATGATTTTACCTGACTGTAGGTTAATGTAGGTGCTGTAAGCGTGTGTAAGGTAGGCCAGGCTATGATGTTTGTTAGGTTAGGTGTATTATGCGATATTTTCACCTTGTGATCTTAAACCTGTTGTAACCCGGGGAGCGTCCGTATGGTCATATGCTGGTTTCTTAAACCTCAAAGCCCTGTTATTTTTCTCAGGCAGATTCGAGACACTGTCAGTTGGATATTCAGCGAGCAGATGCTAGTGTATTACATCACTATTTTCCGGGATGCCTTCTGGCCCAATGGGAAGCTGGCTCCCCATAGCAAGGCCCGGTCAGACTCCGAGAGAAGGGCGACCAAAGAGAGAGCCCAGCAGAAACTGCTGGAAAACGTCCCAGGTACATCTTGACCTTCCTTATGCCGTCCACTTGCATTTTCCATGACTTAATTCAGTCATGGGTGGAATATTATTATATTAATTATTATATTATTAACATTGTAACAAACTCTCATTACAAGATGCACTTCAAAGCCTGGTTGGACAACAGAATGCCAGGCATGGGATCATCAAGATCTTCAATGCTCTTCAGGAGACCAAAGCCAACAAGCATCTTCTCTATGTGAGTTCCAATTTCTGCCTTTTAAATTCAGATAATTACAGATTTTGTACTTGTGTGAAAATTGCTTTTCCCATCATACATGCAAAGTGTACTTCACATTCCTGTGAGCATACATGTGTTTGTGAATCTGGACTTAGACTGTTTGTACTTCTCATTCCTGTGAGCATACATGTGTTTGTGAATCTGGACTTAGACTGTTTTGCAGAGTGGTTTTTCTTAGTTCTGCTTCTGGTTAGACACTATATTCTAAGATTTGTTCTCATGCATTTAACTTTAATTAGTAACCGTTCTGAGCCGTTAATTGGTTGAAAGGATAGCGTTTTTCAGATTTTTTTACGTCGAATGAAGTGTTTACTAATGGGTTAATTGAGTTTAACTACGCAATTAAATTTGGTTATAAATGGTTATAAATTTGGAGTTTTTTAAATGAAGGTAAGTATTAATTTAGTGTTTGTTGTACAAATTATGTCATAATTAAAATGTAAATGCTTACTGTTTGATTGGTTGTATTCTTGTGTAACCCTGCCACCTGGTGGTCACATCTTGTCTTTTTATATATTTACACCTAAATAGAGGAAATCGCTGAAAGTTTTGTCAGTGCGGAACCGTGATATGAACATATTAACTGCGGAATTGTACTGTCTTAGGTCCTGTTGGAAATCATCGTGAAAGAACTATGTCCTGAGCTGAAGGAAAAGTTGAGCCAGATCTGACCGTTTGCACAATCCGAATGAGACATTCTGCAAGAGCGATACGGCGACTTGGGCTCCTCGTGAAGAGGAAAAAGCGATGAGCTTCCATTATCCTTCAGGGCATCGTCTGAACTTGCTAAATCAGTCCCCTGAAACAAAGGGGTGGCATTTGGGTGCACCAGAGTTTTTCAGTTTACAGTTGTTTCTTCTCCCCCCCACCCCCAATCCACTGGTAAGGTGCTGAAGAACTGGCTTAACTGCCACTATCCAGTGCTGTCAGCCACAACCGGTTTTGCTTTTGCTGGATATACTTTATCTATTGTGAATAGTTGTGAAATGATGACTGTTGTACTGTAATGAAGTGTAAACAAACCCCTGAATGGGGTCTCACCTCGTTTATTGTGACCATTAAAAAAAAAAAAAGCTTTACTGTGCAATACTTAATGTTAAATCGTGACCTATTTTATTGTTGATTTAGGATTTTTTATTTAAGTTAAACATTTATAAGCAATAAATAGCAAAACCATATTATACTTGTGTTAACATCCCTACCCAAATACTGCTGTGTGAAGATCAGCATAAACTGAAAAGGCAGCATTATTTGGGCTCTTGAGTGTAACAATGGCTGAATTATTAAATTATCCAAAAGAGCTCCTGAGCTGTTACAAATGTCTGAAACGTGCATAGGCGTGTATCGAAAAGTAAATACAAATGTACTAGTCAAAACTAAGAATTTTGCACACCAAACAGGAACAGTGATCTGTAAAAGCACACTACACAAAAATGGGAAAGGTGTATTCAAGTCTTTTGACAAATGTGTGTCGAAAATATTTTTATTTTACTTGCTGTATTGAAAAGCGTATGTGAAATGTGTAAATAAACCTAGTGTTTCTAAATCTTTGCATCATAAAGGCTGGATCTACTGTAGATCAGTCTGGCAGACTTCCGGAATAAAAGCACACCTGAATTGACTCTGGACCACATAATCCCACCCCCATGGCTGGCTAACTGTATTGCTGAGGAAACCCCCCCCGGTCTGCAAATTTTATTGTGTATTTAATCATCACCTCCTCACCCAACCCTCTCTTCATTGCCCATACAAAGCAGTGTCTTTTACATATTGCCGTCACCAAATGAGGCTCTCAGAAATCCGACAGACCACACTCTCAATGCCCAGTGATTGAAGAGCTTAATTTAAATAGCAAGAGGTGACCTAGAGAAGCTTGTGAAACGGATCATGAACTACTTATGCTCACACTCCGACTGAAGCTGGAAAGGAACAACTGGGCTGGAGATCTAGAAAATGTATCTGAACAAATCACAAGGTTTCTGGAACAAACATAACACAACACCTTATACCAACAGTCAAGAGGTGGATGGGTGATGTTTTGGGCTTGTTTTGCAACCAAAGGATCCAGGGCCTGTATCAGGAAGCAGAGTTTCTTGCTTAGCAGGCTAACTTGCCGGATTTAAGGTACCCCAGTTTAAATACACTTTCTCTTCATTGGCTTACATTTAGCCCAGACTAAGTTAAATCAAATTATCCAGCCATGTAAAAAATCCTGCTTTGTGATTCAGGGCTTAGGCATCAATATAAAGTTGGTCCCCCATGTTCAGCTATGTACCAGACACTGATTTGTTAGGTCAGACACTGATGTTGGAAGTGAAGGCCTGGCTCACAGTCTCCATTCTAGTTCCCAAAGGTGTTTGATGGGGCTGAGGTCAAGGGTTCTGCATGAGCCAGTCAAGTTCTTCCACACCAGACTCATAGCATGACTGCCAGCAAGGTCCATAAAGACATGGTTGTATGAGTTTGATGTGGAAGAACTTGACTGACCTGTACAGACCTCTGACCTTTGGACACGCTGCAAAATCTTGTGGAAAACCTTCCCAGGAGAGCGGCACTGTTATAGCTGCAAATGAAGGACCAACTCCATACCGATGCCTATGGATTTAGAATGGGATTTAATAAAAGTTCCTGTATTTGCAATGCCCGGGTGTCCCACTACTCTTGTCCATACAGTGTATAATCTGAATAGCAAAAAAAGAAAAGAAACAAAAGAAGCTGAAGTACAAAGATCAACCTGACTGAAATGGTGTGGTGGGTAATGGGTGTAATTTTTCATAGAGCACCGATGGAAATAGAGTGATTACTGAAGCCGATGAATTCCAGGAAACGTCATTTTGAAATAATGCTTAAATGTCTCTAGATCTGATACGCCGTGGTTACAACAGAAGGTGTACAGTTAGCTAGGTGTTAAGGTTATAAATTTATTAACATAAGATGAAGTATTATTTAATGCTAGGTTATCTCGATTCCCAATTTACCTGGGTCCAGTTTCTCGAAACTTCCTTAACGCTCAAAAGCCCGCCACCCGAAAGACTACATTCTCCGGCATGCAGCCGTAGCGCTAGTTATAAAGTTACCATCTCTGAGAATACCACAACCATTAATGTTAATAATATACCTTATCAAAAAAAAAAAAGATCACCGTTTTCAGAAATGTCACTAAAAATGCAGAGAAATATACGTAATAAAAGCGCACCTAAATGATGTGCCCTGCCACTTTCGCCAACAGAACAGTAAGGATCCCTTCGGACTCCAAGGTAACAAGCTGTACACATAGTTTAAAGGAATTTACATGCGTGTGCATGTTCCAGCAGCTAAGAAATTAATACAAGATTAGGTAAGTATAATCCGAAATGTAATTTGCTATTTATACTACTTAACAACAGGGCGAGGCACATCGCTAAATGAAATATTTATTTTTAAAAAATTTTCGACATTGATGTAGGCTAGAGGGGAAAAAAACCCATCAAAGTGTATTCAAAATATTTCAATAGTATATTTTCTTAATATTTTAAAAATGACGATTTGCATAAATTGTTGGTCTTTTTTTAGGTACCTAAAAAGGTTTATAAATTGCATGGTTACAAGAAATTAAACTGTAAAAGATTAAATTTACATCGTGTTTGTAGCTGCTGTTGTTGTTCCCACAGAATATTATCAGCTGGTCTATTTCCAAACATGACTCAGGAGGGGAAGTCTGACATGGAGAGAGTTGGCCTCTTTAAAGAGATGAGCTACATAAGCATCGGGGACAAATACGTCCCTGTTAGATACAGTAAGTTCAGCTGTATATTAAAGACACTTAAAGTAATATAACCATCCACGTTCGGACAAATGCAGCAATACGACATGGCTTTATTCTACGTTGGTGCTCGCATTAATTAATCAGCTTTGTTTTTAAAGGACCTTTCAACGAGTCTGCCCAAAGGAATAAACAAATGCTGGCTGGAGTACCAAAGAAAAAGTGCGGACTTCAAGTTGGCTACTTTGACAGTCAGTTTGGGAGAATTTTCGAGGGGGAGGCCTTCAGTGATCCGCTGAAGCTCCGCAGACAGTACAGGATGCAACAGGCAAAGCGCAATTTAGGAAAGGCTTTTCTGCCCAGCAATGGAGAAAAGAGACTGTAAGATCATATTCTGCTCTTTTCCGTTTAAATAAGGTACCGGAAGGTAACAACTGAAAACTGGCCCAGGCTTTATAAGTCAGAATGTTTTGGTACCAAATAAAGACGCAAGAAGTTCAAGTCATTATTTTTAGTGGTTTTTGAGAGATATGTCTATTAGGGTAGCCCTCGTACCTGATACGTGGGGACCTCACTTTGACGTCATAGAGGTTTTTCACTATTGATTATGAGACTTCATAGCAATCCTCCTAAAAAACATTTTTCAAGCTATATTTTCATGTTTTGTGTTTTTTGCAGGCTTCTATGTGAAAAATGAGGGGCAGTGTTTTTCAAACACCGAAAAACAATAATTTAACTGACAATGAATAATGAATAATGAATATTTTCAGTATGTTTCTTTGAAAAATTAAGTAATGTAAGTATGTAAGTTGGAAAAAAGAGATTTTTTCTTGGAAAAAAATGTTACATTTCCAGACAGAGAGATGACAAGTTGAATCTGATGCACTTGGGCCAGTTTTTTCACGTATCTCCAGTTAATGCGATTACCGGCTGGTACATATTGAAAAGCTTTTGCTTCCTTGCTCACAGGGAAAAGGCTCCCATCATGTAACATATGTGTGTTATAAAGCAATATAAAGCAATTTAAAAGGAACTGGGCACCTACGTTTTTAATAGCATAGTATCAGATAAGACATGTTTGAATCTTACAAGTATTGAATTCAGTTTGTCTTAGAAGCAAAATGTAATGGCAGCGTTGGTAATGATTATATATGGAATCATAAAACATTTTAAATATTTCATGGCAAGTTTGAACTGCAGCTTACTGCAAATGGAAGGATATGCCGATCACCACACCAGTAACATCCATCCTCCAATCATTTACCTTGCTCAGGGTCACGGGGGGCCCTGGGGCCTATCCCAGGAAGCATGGAGGAATATAACAACACATTATGTTTTAATGCCGCGTTATGTAATAACCCGACACGGTGTGCATTACATAATAATCTTGGCTACCTAAGACCTTTGCACAGTACTGTATTAAAAATGTATAATTTTATTAAAGTTATTATTAAGTTTTATTAAAGTTATATTGAATTAAGTTTTACTTTTTGTAATACAGAACTACATTATTTGCACATAAGAGACTCCTTGTGTTTTAGTTCGGGGGTTGGCAGTTACTACGGGACACTGAGTGGACCCTTCACAGCCGTGAGTGCGCTGCAAATTCCCAAAAAGCCCTACAAATCACCCGGGAGGAATATTTTAACAAACCCAGCAAAAAAGGGAAGTGGATATGGGTATGTGAGAAATAGTGAGTTTAATATCTATAATAAAAGTGCACTTTTTGCTTTTATCTTAATACATTTGTTATTGGCACATTATGGAAAACGGATTTTTTTTTTTTTTTAGATATCCAAATGTAACTCTCTCCAGATTTGAATCCCACTCTGCAGACCCGTATGACAGACCGAGGGAAATGTTAAAGGTAAGTACTGAATATCTGCCCAGAAATATTAACAGACCTCCATGTTCTGATGCTATCTCTACCTTGATCATTGCTTATTCCTGGAAAATGCTCTTTTTTTCTAGAAAGAAATGGTAGTAAACAGAGCCCTGATGAAAGGGGGAGTCTTCCGCTTAAATCTTCATCCAAAAGAGTATTTCGAGAGAAATCCTTATAAGCTTGATGTACCGTTACCCCCTGTAAAAACAACGGATATAAAGAAGGACTTTACGGTTCCATTCAAGCCAAGCTCACCCAGCAAAAAGGTGAGCGCGATCGTGTACAGTGGCGTTAGCTGTAAGAGCGATATACCTGCGGTTCATCTTAAAAAACTCAACTCTACTCTCCACCATTTTTGTCTTATTTTAGATGGCAGGCATGAAAGCTGGCACTTTTGGTGCCTATCCTTTGCACTCTGCAGATCCATACCTCCCCAGAAGGCCAAAAGACGTATCAACCACAAAGGAGAGGGGAATTTTCCGCCCCTCCCCTGGGCCAAAGAGCATGCCAGTTAAAAGCATCCTTGATATGAATGTCAACAAGTAAGCTTCTTAATACGCAGTGCAAATAGCAAAAATTATGTCGTTCAGTTGTTTCGCTGCCAAATGCATATATTCGTCACATAAACTGGCTGCATATATATAAGTAACTACTTAACCACTAGGTGGCAGTGTGCACAATTATAGCTTTTAGTGCTGGGGTGCAAACAAGTGATTATCAGAAATGCAGGGTCTATCTCCTGTCAAAACAATACCACAATATTTTTACAATTAAAAGTGTAAAATGAAATAATCTCTGAATTATGCTCGCTATGGTATGCATGAAATGTAATTGACAGAATTGACAGCAATGTTAATAGCTAATATAAATTGTGGTAAAATTAATCTTAAATTTGTATTCCTGGTTTGCACAGATTTTTGTTTATCCTTTAGTTAAGTTTAGTTTTGTATCCCAGTTAATTCAACAAATGGCCTTTGCATAATCATTTTTAATTTTGTCAAATTTGGCATGTGAATTACACATATATTTACACATATATACACACAATATTTTTAATTAAAAATAATAATAATATAGCACCTTTTCTACACTCTGGTTAGCAAAAAAGTTTTCGTCTGAGTTGTCACTTCTTTACTATCACATGGCTCATTGGAAAGCTCAGGAAGAATACAATGAAAAAGTACCCTTTCTAACAAGCTGTATGTCACGGGAGCGCAGAGCCAGGATCCGGGGCAAACATGGGTTTTAATGGGAGCAAGCAAGAGCGCAGGCTTACAACACTACGCAACGACAATACAATGACCGGACTGAGGAAACATACTGAAACGCGGACTTAAATACACGAAGCTAATCAGGACAACTCAAAACAGCTGATGAACACGGAGATTCCACACTGGGTTGAGGAGCGGACGATCGCGGCATGTAGCTGCAATGGTAAAGAAGTGCATGTATTTCACATGCTGAATTTCAACAAAATTAAAACCTGCAACGCAAAAACTTAGTTGGACAGTTGTTGAATAAAAATCTATGCTTGTCTGCACACACCCATGTGTCTATCAGGAATCTATATGCATTTCACTTGTTTACATTCTGTGCAAACAGCTAGTCCAGATCTAAGCTTATACAGAACAAAGTCAATATAAAGAGCAACTTTTTTGACAGAAAATAGCTGACATACTTTCGTTCTATAGTCATGTTTACATATGTTTTATTGTTTTTACACTAACCCCCCCCCGGACCTGCAGGTCTGTAATCACTACAGAACAGCACCATCAGTAACACTATCTGATGAAGTGAGGTTCCGTAGAAACAAGACCCAGACTCAGGCTCATCCTCAACCCAGCTGACTAATTTCAAAGGGCTCCACGCGAGTTGAGGAAGAGGAAATGCTTATCCTGGTTTACACTCAGACCACCTGTAGTTATTATTGGCAGTGAAAGGTAACAAAGCCAGAAGTAAAATGTTCCTGGTCAGTTATAGAACTTCAACTAGATAAATACCATCAGGCGAGACAACGTGGTGCCGACAATATTACCGTCATTGTTTCCTGTGAAACCTGTATTCAGTCATAAGACTCTTTTTTGTCTCAGATTTGTTTTCAAATATATCCGTTACTACATGAATCATTGCTAAATGTCTGTGTACATGTAATATGTATATGCAAAGACTAAAATTGTATTATGAAGTTGCTTACAAGTGTAATATAGGTAGGTCCTGCCCTTTATTTGAGACTGAGAACATAATTTACACATTTTAATGACTTTGAATAAACAAAAAAATATTTGTCTGATTAATGTTATTTGTCTGGTCAAATGGATAACGGTCCAGCTCTGACTGAATCGTCATTTTTAACAAGAACTTATCAGAATTGCCAGGAGGGACTATTAGTTTACCTAGAACTGAAAATAAAGTTTCCACGTATGAAAAAAACACAACTTAACGGAAAAGTCAGAAAGTTTTTAATGTATCTAAAATCTTGTTCACTGGATACAATAAATCCTACACGTCAATTTCGTGTTGTGACGTAACCCGGAAGAGAATCTGCTCTTTGAAAGATGGCTTCTGTTCGCTGTCGGCGAGATCCTTGTGGTTTTATCTGCTTGATTTTGACTTATTTCAGCGTTTTTTATGCCGATTATGTGGTCGTACAGTACGTCCTGATCCCAGCCTATTCTGGAAGGTGAGTGTTTTTAGCATATGCCGTGATCTTCGCCGTCGGGCTGCTCCTTAATCCGCTCCGTGCAGCCGTGATCTCCTCGCTGCTGCTGCTACTGGCGCTAAGGCGACGATTCTGTGCAAGAATCAGACAATATGTATGTGGCGTATTTTTCCCCCTTTTCAATCAAGGATCATAGTTAGAATTTTTGGTATCAGCACCATTGAAAGACACGAATTGACAAGTCTTTATGTGAGTATCAGTTCTCTAGAACAACATTCGTTGTTACTGAATTATGAATGAAGTGTCTTCATGAAAGTCTAGTTTTCCTTATCCGTGTATTGCTGTTTCTGATTTCGTATTTTATGTGTGACTAGCATGTCAATAGTTTGAACGGTATGCTGCTTTTCAAAATATGATTATGTCTAAGCATACATACTAGTTCATATTATTCTAAAACGGCTTGTAGAGCGTTTTATTGTCACAGTTATACCAGGCGTGCTGCCTGCTTGCTCCTCCAGGGTTACTGGCTAAGTGTGACACTTTACACATTCTCCTAGTATTTGTGCGGATTTCCTCAGGGTTCTCTAATCTTACAAAATCCAGCGTCCAGGAGGTGTACCTGAGTGCACTGCAGTGGACTGGCTTTCTGTTAAATATAACTAGAGCTAAATTTGTTTCATGTTGATTTTCCAGTAAGCAGTTATGGTGTGTTCTATACGGATTAAAAACTGAACTTCTAAAGTATGGATGCTATTCATATTTAATACCATTTAATAAGAGGTAGATATATTACACTATTGGAAGGGTATCAACGGAAATGATCTTGGACGTAAAATTATATTTCTTTTGTGTCTTTTGTGTCTCTCTCTGTTGAAGTGTATGGTGTTCGTTCCATGGCACAGTGTTCAATGTCATTCTATTGCTGCTGCTTGCCTGTCACTCCAAGGCTGTCTTCTCTGACCCAGGTCAGTGCGTCGGGGACAGGCCTTAACTGCACACACCTCTGCATTATTATCTCTTAAGCTCTGGTAACCTAATCTTTCCATTGATGGATTCTCCTTTAATTAATACCCGCATGTGTTGTTCTGACGCTATGTCTGATAATAGCCTGTGTAACTCCATAGCGCAAATGTTTAATGACAGCCTGACTGTGTTGCCCCATAAGTGCTTAACAATAGTCCTACACCCTGTCTGTACCCGCATGCACTCATCATGTCTCCTGTTGGTCTCCTGTCCCTTCGATAAGACTGTAATTAACCTTGCTAGGTATGGTTCCACTGCCAGACACAGCAATAGACTTCTCTGATCTCAGGTCACAGTCTTCACGCAAAAATGACAGGGTGAGTTTCCTCTGTCCTCCTCTGTTTTTAATCTCTGCTCTAGGTGTTGTCCTACCTCTAATCACTGGTGACAGTCTTTGGTAGATGGTTTTTTTTTTTCTTTTCTCGATTAGACCGCACTTGAATATTTGATGTTCGGTTGGCACCGGCCGAGCGATGCCTTCATGAATCCAGGCTGGACATCCGTAATAATGCTCTCTTCCAGGGCTGCGAGGGATGGACAATTTGCAGCAGATGTGAAACCTACCGTCCACCTCGCGCTCACCATTGCAGGGTCTGTCAACGCTGCATTCGTCGCATGGATCACCACTGTCCCTGGTTAGTCTGTGTTGTCTATGTTAGTTTGTTTTGACCCGCTTTCGTCACCGACAGCTACATCTGGTCATACTTCCTCCACGCTGCCGCCCCTGGCATCAAACATCATTTCCTTATTGTCACGCCACATACCAAGCGTATGCATTTCTGTAAAAGCATGTGATATTCAGAGGTGGACTTTTCAGGTCCAGAAAGTAAAAATCCAGACCAGGATTTTGTTTCAACCAACTAGTTGTGTACTCTGTGACTGTGGCTCTTTATGTTGAACTGGTCGGTTGAAACAAAATCCTGGTTTGGATTTTTACTTTCTGGACCTGAAATGTCCACCTCTGGTGATATTTCACTTCAGGAGCTTTCGGACTGCTCTTCCTGGTTTAATTTGTTATTGAGTTTGAGAAGCTTCTGCCTACATCTGTTTCAGGATCAATAACTGTGTGGGAGAGCTGAACCAGAAATACTTCATCCAGTTTCTTTTCTACACTGGTAAGGGCAAGCTGCAGTCATACTAACAGTGTTTACAAGGTTTCTTGTGATGAAACAGTATTTCACGTGATTCTTGCTGCAGTGCTGCTTGCAATGTTTGGCATTTCAGGTGCAGAAGCTACAAATCCAGACCAAGATTTTGTTTTTACCAACCAGGTGAGTACACTATGACAGTGACTCCTCATGCTCAGCTGGTTGGTAGAAACAAAATCCTGGTTTGGATTTGTAGCTATTGGACTTGAAATGCCCAACACTGACTGCTTGGAACACATACTGTCTGAAACTTAAGTTAATTATGACCGTTTTTTATGAGTCAATTTTCCGTAACATAAATAATCTCTTGTGGCTCCTTAATATTCTAGGCAACAGTCATTCATTGTTATTGCCGCTGTTTTATGTCATGCTAACATTGCTGTTTGTATCATTATGTTACCTCTCTACAAACGGTGCTTTTTCTTCCTTTTTTTTTTATTTTTAAATCCACTCTGTTAATGACGTGCACTCAGACTTTGTGACTGTCTGCCAGGACTGGCCAGTCTGTATTCCATTGCCCTGGTGGTAACAGCCTGGATCTGGCGAATAAGGAGTGAGAGAGGTGGAGGCGGAGAAAGAGAGGGAGACGGAGAGGAAGCTCCCAGCAAACACCTGATCATGTGAGTAAATCTGATTGGGGGAGGGGGGCAGTGTTTCCGTCTCAGTGAAGCAAAGTGGGCCGTTGTTCTTCTGGGCCTGTTTGATACTAATTGTGCTCTCCTCCTTTTTCAGAGCACACTATATCATCCTACTTGTGGAGTCTGTTTTGTTTGGAGTGTTCGTCACAGTCATATTTTATGATCAGGTACCCGGTTTAGTTATGTTTAAAGTATCTATTATTATAATTGTTATTATGCTTACTAGAGATAGGGGGTGCTGTTTCTGCAGTGTCAGCTTCTGCTGCTCTTGAACTAGTCTTGGCTGTCGATATTGATGACTGCTTTGTTCATGGGAGTTTTACACAGAAATGTTCTGAGAGCAGAATGTAAAATGATTGATTCAGAGGAGTAAGCAATCAGATTGCTGAGGAGGTGGGTCCACGCAACTAGAAGAGGCAGCACCAACCAATCAGATACCAGCTCTTCAACTCGCTTAGAACCACCTCCTCACCAATTTGATTGGTAATCTTTCTGAACCAATTATTTTTCATTCTCCCCTGAGAACATTTTTGTATAATTAAAAGTCCCACAAGCATTTACTTCAGGCTTTTCCTTTGGTTTCCTCAATTGTACCAGTATCTTTATACAGACTGTCTTTCTCTCTGCCTCTAGTTGGTGTCCATAATAACAGATGAAACGCCAATTGAACAGATGAGGAACAGACTCATGAAGGACAAGACATCTAACTCTCAGCACACACACACAACACACACTCGCAAACCAAAAATTGCACTTCTTAGGGAGGTTTTTGGAAGAGGTGAATATTCAACCATTTTGCGTTTATGTTATCTTTTATATGTACGTTATTTTCATGTGTTCAGTGGGTCTAAAAATATGTAGAAAGTGGACGTCGGGAAAGTTTTCATAAAGCACGCTTGACTGGTGCAGTGGTGTGTGTCTGGATATGTATGTTGCGCTTGTTTAGGTATTTAAGTGGTGTGTTTGTTACACTCAGTGTTTGATTGTATGTGTTCAGTGTTCGTGTCTATTACAGCAGTAATTTTTAATACTGAATTGCTTCTTTGTCTCTCTCTCCTGATTCTGATCTAGGGTCAGTGTGGTGCTGGCTGTTCCCTCTCCACTCCAGTCCTCCCTCTGCTGGGGGAATTAGCTACTCAGCCGTACCAGACTATGACGTTTAGTGACATGGCAAGAAGAATGTCCCTAGATGGTGGGGGCAGGGGTTTACGATGACGATGAGCTGCCTCTTGTTTTAATCACATTTTCATTATTTATTTTTCTATTTTTTTAAGTGTCCTACGTTTCACTACCCTTAAATGACCACTAGAGTGCAGTATTTATGGACTGAAGTATAGGCATACTAATGTTGCATTTGGGTTGAACTACCTGTTTTTTTTTTTTTTCTTTTTCAAAATGCAGTATAGGTCTTTCTGCATATTTACTTAATCTGTCTCACCAATTTGTTACCTTTTGATTATATTTAATTGCTCTTACTACCTGTGGGTCACCTGTACATAATTATGTATTTTCTAACAATACAACGTGCTTACAAGTTTACTGCTACACAAGTATTATATCATTGTGGGCTTTATTTTGTTCACGTTTTGTTAAAATATTGCCGTTTGCTGCTGTTTAACAGATACAGGGATTTATATATTTATGAGTTAAAAAGGATAATGCGGGAATGTGATATTTATTTAATTTTACGTGTGAGTTGTACATTTTAAATATTTAATCTTAAGTAAATGGTTATTTCCCTTTTGATTACAGTCTTTATTCTCCTGGGGATGGGTCTTGGTAAGGATGTACTTTGATGTTGCTTTAAGATCCTAATCCTTAAAACATTATACAGTCAATATGATTTGGTTATTGATCAGTTCCTTGTTTGGAATATATGCTAGCATATTATGCTCTGGTCTAATTTGCATGCAACCATCCAATTATATTACCACAATCTTCAGGGTAGTGAATCATTTCCATTGTTATTTTCTAAATGGCTGCGATAAGGTCACAAAAAAAACGATCATTGCCATGTAAGATCAGGATAAACAGGTGACCATCTCTACTGCTTAATGAGAATCTTCACTGATAAGGTTAATTTGGGGGTAAGTTAGAAAAACACACACTGAATGTTTAGAAAAATCCATTAAAGTACAATAACCATAAAGATACAACAAAGAGTACAATCACGAAAAACACCTGTTTTAAAAATCACTAATTTACAGTATACTGCAATGGTTAGAAGGAAACAAATGAGTTGATCGTGACAATTACTAAAGCAATACTACTTTAAAATGACGGCTCGCATGTCCCTGACTTTTATTTTGAAATGTTAGGTTCTTCCTGTTCTTGCACTGAGCAGGCGCACTGCGGGTCATATGATTCTCCTTGGTTAAATCCTTTCTGGACTTACCCTGGCTGACTTACCGTATCAGATCGAGCAGTGCCGCTGGCTGTCACCTCACCGTTTTTTTCTGTTTCTGACCGCCTTCCTGTGCTCTTGGCATGGCAGACGGTGAGCGCTCTCCATTACTTTCCGATCCGGGGGAAGGTAGTAATGGTGGAGCCTTACCGGGAATCGCACCTTTCAGCGTGCAGTCCAAACCGCAAAGTGAGTAGCTAACTGCGCAAAATGTCACAACGCCAGCCACTTGCTTTTTTGTAAACTCAGGGGTGTATCACAGAGAAGCTGTTTATGTATTCAATTTGTTTTGATCCTCGCAGCAGGTTGACAGCATTATCTGGTAAGGATGCACGCTTTGTCAGGTAGAAATATATCCACACTATGGGCCTTCTATACTGTAACAGTATCAGAAAATCTAGTTGCAGATCGTATGCGTCAGTAGACAGCTTCGTATTGCACGATAGCTCTTATGGCTTGATTGGCATTTAGATGTAGTATTCGTGTGCAGATGTGCAATTAATGTCCTTTAACAAGTCAATTCTGCGGTTGAAGTGCAGTTACTGTGCTGGTACGCAGATACAGGACCAGAACTTTCTCGTGGTTTTCCGTAGTGCTTTTTTAAAGTTTTAGATGGAAGACCACCTATTTTCGAGTATAAGAGCGATATCAGTTTTCGTCTGAGTTTGTTTAACGGGTTTCAGAGTAGTACGCTTAGTTTCACCATTGATTCATTGCTACTGAATTCCTAAGTGTTACCTGTATTTGTCTTGCCCCAGGAAAATAAATGTCATCCAGTATAACCGTCAACAGGGCAACCAAAAATTGTTTTCCAAAAACAAACCCACCTTTTTCCCCACGGCTCCTTTAAACTACTGCACATTTTTTTTCGTTCTTTTAACACTTGCAACATGTTAAATCTTAGGTTATTAATGGGAGTCTTATTTTTCACAACGACACATATTCTTAAAAGTAATCCCCTGTATTTGATTTCACATAGTCCATTCTTAAATGACTTGCTGTAAAGCGCCTTTAGGTTGAGCTGCCTGCTGAACCTCATTATTCAAACGGAAGAGTCACTCACTCTGACTACTAAGTCACAGTAATGACAGCTTACATAAACTGCTAAGAGTTTTGGATAATGACTGCGAATATGCTGGTATTTCTTTTGCAGGGTATGTGTGTATGATAGTGTAGACATATACTGTTTAAGGGGAGACCGCTGTTGAAATTGCTGATTGCGGATTATGGGCCTGAACACCTAAAGCGCAGCATCCTACACAGGATTATCCACAGGCATGGGTATTAACATAATATCATCTAGAATGAGCCGGCTGTCCGACTATGGTTAGGTGTTAAATTATAATTATCTGGTCCATGTCAGCAGCTGTACATTAAAAAAGCGAAAATTAGATTTAAGATCCCGTTGTAAATGCAATTAATAAACTAATGCAGAGTTCCTTAGTCCCTAGTCCTGGAGAGCTGGAATCTGACACAGTTTACATATTTCTCTGTTGAAACACCTACTATATCTGACAGTTATCTGATTGAGATTGTTGCTGTATCGACATCAGATGTCGGCCGACGGTTAAAATGAGCTGATGTTTACCGCTGATATTTCCCTTTAGAATGGTGATGCATATTGCTTTCCAATAGCTGTGTGGAATTATTTTAAGGTTATTATGAATGCATTGTGTAAGCCAGGGGTCTCCTGCTCCGGTCCTGGAGAGCTACTATCCAGTAGGTTTTCTATCCTACCTGGCTTCTGATGAGCCACACCTGTTTTTGGGTAAAT
>JAODKF010000018.1:13894065-13912628 GCA_026779585.1 Mormyrus proboscirostris
TTCCGTTTCCCCCCCCCCCCCCCCCGGTATCCAGCCCATTAAGAACGCCCCTGCCGGGAAGAAGTATGTCCGCTGTCCATGCAACTGCCTGCTTATCTGTAAGGTTACATCGCAGCGGATTGCCTGTCCTCGGCCATACTGGTAAGGGACATCCGTAAAAAAACCCACATATCTAACACTCTGTTTGCTCAAACCATATGCCAGAACAAGCACCTATTAGTCACTCGTCCTGCACATTCCCCACACATAAGCAATGCACCTTCACGCCGGACGTTGTAGATACTGCGGCGTCTATGGTTAGTAAACATAAGTTTTAACAAGCCAGGATACATTTATATAGATGGAGTTTGCATCTTCTGCAGAGGCGAAAGCTAGAATAGGATTGAACGAAAACTGCAGGAAATTATGAACAAGATCCACATCTGTTCAGTTGTCAAATGGATTCAGATGATCTAAGACGAGATCTGTCTGTACACATATTTGTTCGTTACGCCCCCATCATGTAGACTGCGTCAAAGCAGCACAGGAGGTCGAGGTTCTTCTTCATATCTTTAATAATAGATAATATGTTTTATTCCACATCAAGAATTTGAGAAGGAAATATATAAACGTTGTAGATCTTATGAAGGTCCTCGCAAAATCCCAACGGGGTGCAGAGAGTTCACTACTTTCTTGTACAGAGCTCTGAATCGTTCTCAGTTGGATTGGGAGAATATTTTACGGCTCAGCTAGGAAGCCACACTTAAAGATATTAGATACCGTTCATCATCCAGGCGTACGTCTTGCCTTTGGGGCATTCAGAACTTCTGCTTTTCCAAAGTTTGTGTGTCGAAGTAAACGAGCCCTCATCTGAGAACAGATGCTTAAATCCAGCCCTGCAGTAAGCAAGCGATCTCCAGACTGCAGTCTGGATTCAGGCCAGCTCACTCTCTGCTCTTCTGTCTTTCTGTTCAAACCTGAACGGGACCAGACCTATGTGCATTTGACCTTTTGGACTACAGATCAGACCTCATCTAGAAAACCTCTGCATCAGCCTAATCATCCTGAAGACACGCTTGTTCACCATTCCTTACTGCAGCCTAATGAACTTAAATATCTTCCTGCGTGTGAGAAATAGCAAAGTGTCTCAGATTCACCCAAATACTTATCATCAGCAGTTTTTGGACTTCAGGGAAAGTTTTCCATCCCATTTCCCACTATATATAGATGGTTCAGTAGTTGATATTCACTGCTCTGGTTAATTGACAGCGTTTTAGTATTTTTATACCAGCTGAAAGCTTCATTTTTAAAGGGGAGAACTGGGCTGTTTTGTTAGCACTGCATCATTTTTAGAGCCTTGGACTTCAAACACTGGAATCTTTAAAAACTGACCTACAGTTGGAAAAAAAAGAGTATTTCTTGTTAACTAAGACTCCTAGACCAGGGTTGTGCATCTGGTAATGAGCAGGCAGACACTGATGACAGAGAGGTACTCAGTCCAAGAGTTCTTGATACCACCTTCATGCCTCAAGTCTTCACAGAACTCATCCACTATGAGGAGTATGGCATATACAGGTATACAGTGACAGGAAGTAGTGTTCCCCATGACCAAGGCATATGCAGGTATACAGTGACAGGAAGTAGTGTTCCCCATGACCACGGCATATGCAGGTATACAGTGACAGGAAGTAGTGTTCCCCATGACCACGTCATATGCAGGTATACAGTGACAGGAAGTAGTGTTCCCCAGGACCACGGCATTGCATACAACAGCATTGACAGGGGAAGGGTCTTTAATATTTAAAAAAAAAAAAACACAGGACAGTGCAAAACTGGGGGCTGGACACAAAACTGATCTTTAAAAAATACTTTCTGAAATCAACCTGGTTGTTGGTAATATGGCAATAATTAACTTCAAAAGTTCCTGCAAAAAATGATTACATCAAGTGATATATATATATCACATTCTACACACTACTAATATGGCTTTCATACCAAATTCCTTTCGATAAAGCAAAACTTATTGAACTTTCTTTTAATCCCATTAGTTAAATGTTCTGGTCAATAAACGACTTAAATGATCTGTTCCTATGTGTTTTTCAAAATCCTGTTGTATAAAACATACATAAGTATTGTTTATCAGTAACCTGTTTTATTATTGTTTATGCCTTTATCTTATTTATTTTTAATCTCACTTTAGAGTGGCTTTCCCCGTGAGTCCAGCTTTATTTGCTGGTGTAGCTTTAAAACTTGACCCAAACTAAAGCAGGCCAGGATGAACCATGTGCTTATAATCCGTGTGTTGCTCTGCTCGAAGCTCATTGGTCCTCTGTAGCAGCTATAGCTGGATAGGCTCGGCTAACTGATCCAGGCTCAGTTTGCTTCTTGTTGCTCTTTTATTGCAGTAAGAGGGTAATAAATTTGGGCCCTGTGCATCCAGGCCCATCGAGTCCTGACCCCCAGCCAGCGGGCGTGCGGGTCACCTGTGGACACTGCAGCGGCACTTTCTTGGTAGGTGCAGTTGTCATGATCTTCGTTACCGTGGCGATTCCAGCTTTCTGCAGACAGACTGTTTTTGTTTAGTTTTTTTTTTTGTGATCCTCACCAGCACATGGCATCTAAATCGGTGTAACCGAAGTCATGGTGACGGAACACTAGTGACCTGCTAATGACACGTTTCCTGTGTTTCAGTGGACGGAATTTACAGATAAGACTCTCGCCAGATGTCCTCACTGCCGGAAGGTGTAAGTGTCTCTGTGTGTTACTCGATTCCTGGTTCCACTGTTCCGCTGGGTTTCACTTTCAGCCCGAGGTCCCGAATTCAGCGATCGGTGGCATCCGAGAAGATGAAGGCTTATGGTGATTTTTGACGTAACCTGGAGTAGCTGCGATAGGGATTGTGCTCCGTCCCCGTTCGCTGACACACAAGGCTTTGTATGAGTTTTCTGTGGGTAACGTGAGATTTGTCGAGTCGGAAGCGGGGCCAGATGAACACGATGTGCGTTCCTTTAGGCACGTAGTTCTGCGTGAAGGGTTTCACTAAATAAAATCTGTCGGAGTGGTGCATAGTGCAGTATGGTAGGGATCTGAGTATGTGTCTGGGAGGTTGATGGTTTGAATCCTAGAATAATCATCACCATTGGGGCCTGGAGCGAAGCCGCTCTCTGGAGGCTGACTGACCCGGCTCTCTGATTGCAAGCTTTCTTCACTTATATCTCACTTTGGGCAAAAGTGTTTGGGCCGTAAAAGTAATGTGGTGCTTTTCCGAATAATGTCTTTTCCTTTTATTTCTTGTATTCTGAAAGTAAAGACTGTTACTTAAGTTAAAGAAATGACGTGGGAGAATTCGGAGATGGTTCTTAGAACCTTGTAACTAAGAAGAGATATTGGAGCGGTTGATGTCAGGGTGTGGAGCCCCCCAGGTCAAAGGTCAGCTTGGGATCATACGTGGGCCGCAGGTGCTGAGAAATAGTCCCGCAGGGTTCCACTGACGACAGAATGTTTCACGTTGCTGAAAAAAATTGAATAATTAACAATGATGCGTTTGCTAAAGTATGCCAAGAATTTAACGAATAATATCAGCCGTAAAACATCTTTTTATGATTTTCTTTTTCCCCTTTGTTGCAGCTCTTCGATTGGCCGAAGGTATCCCAGGAGACGGAGCCTGTGGTGTTTCCTGTTGTGTTTGCTCTTCAGTGTCCTCACTGCTGGCCTGGTGGTGAGAGTGCTGATGTCACGCTGCTACACTGCACACTCCTCAGCACTGAGTTTGTGTTCACGCTGCCGCTTGCCGCACGCAATCATTTCACACCTCACACTGCTACACTGCATACGCCGCAGCACTGACTTTGTGTTCACACTGCCGCTTGCGGCACGCAATCATTTCACACTTCACACTGCTACACTGCATACGCCGCAGCATTGACTTTGTGTTCACACTGCCGCTTGCGGCACGTAATCATTTCACACCTCACGCTGCTACACTGCATACGCCGCAGCACTGACTTTGTGTTTTTCACTGCCGCTTGCGGCACGCAATCATTTCACACCTCATACTGCCAACATGCACACAACACCCTGGATATTTCATAAAAAAATTGCTGCATTTTTATAATAAATTTCTGCTGTTTTGGAGCTTGCATTAAAACAGCTTTTTTGCAATGATTCCCGGGAGCCTAATTTAAGCATGTTAGGTCTTAATTAAAATAGTTTAATCTAACTATTAATTAAGTTTAATGGTTGGATGGGGGGAGTTATGGCTGGTTCTGTAAACATAGACAACTGTAACTCTGAGAAGCAGTTGGGGGGGAAACAGCATGTTTATTTCTTTCTTTGTCTTTTTCAGGCTGGTACCTGGAATCACGCCCAGACTTACAGGGGTATTTATGTGTCTTGGGCCGCCCTGGTTCTGCTGGTGGTACTGAGCCTGGGCCGCGGCCTTTACTGGGCCTGCATGCGGGTCAGCCAGCCAGTGCAGGGTTTCTCGTAGGTGAGGTGGGAGGCAAGATCACGGGAGCCCGGCGTCGCCGCACGAAGGTAGCGTGTCGCTCCCTCCCTAACCCCCCCGAGGGACTGCGGCCCTGGGGCACCCGTGTGCAGGCCGGGGGGGGGCCCTCCCTCCCAACCCCCAGCAGCCTCGGGACTCCACTTCCATCCTACCATGAAACTCGTCTCCTCACTGCGACTGTGACATCTGCACGCTGGGGGAATCTGTGGGATATAACATGGTGTATAACATGTATCTGCCCTGCATCAGCTATCGTCATGCGCAGTCGACTCAAATAGGCATTACCTGGATGTTTAACTGATTGCACGGTGCGCAGTGAAATACTCCCCAGTGTACCTGTCCCTTACTTTTACCAGCTGCTGAGCAGCAGACTGACAGTGGTGATTATTATTGTTATTAATATATGGGGCTGAAGTCAAAGGTCTGGTTTTTCGTTGTGTATTGTACTGGTAACTGTGGTGCTTCGTCGGATCAGCTGATCCAGTGCTTAACGACGTCTCCCATCTTCCCAGCACACCTAGGTTCCCCTTCAGGGAAGTTCCTGCGGGATCACTGCATTACACACAAGCACACTGTTCTCGCACTGGGTTTGTAAAGCACACCGTTTACACAGCAGTTCTGTACATGTGTACATTCAGCACATATGCAGTTCCAGGTCATCTGTTGCCATTTTTTAATCAGAATTTTGTTTGCGTATTTTTCTTTGGGTTTGTGTTGCAGTGGGTCATTCCTGGGATGAGTAAGAACATAAATGTTGCACTGAACTTGATAAATAAGTCTTCTTTTAAGTTTTGGTTATTTTGTATGTTTGAAGAAATGGCTTCTGTTTTTGATTCCTGTAGAAGCCTCTCTCATTCAACATCTGTCTGTCTGTCTCTCTGTCTGTGTAAGAGCAATAGTAGGGAAGAATAATTTATACAGAAATTCACATTCCCATCAATGACTGTCAATGGAACAACCTTTGATTAACTGGAAAAAAGATCAAGCTTTGTAGTATTTTTAACACAACTTCATTAAGTGGTATTTAACGGATGATTGATTCAGAAAATAAGTTCAACTGAGTAAATATAAGACTGCTTTGGATATTGGAGGTTTATGTAAATGAATTGTGGTACGTGGCATTTTCCTTCCGTAAGCATTGTGGAATAAATTATGGTTGTGGCATTACTGATGATCAAAGCCAGACAATATACGAACTAGACAAATTTTGTTCCCTCGATATTCATTTGAAGTAATAACCTCATATTCATGAATATTCCTTAGCACATGGTATGGCCTGGAATTATCAGACGGTAATGGCAGTCTGGAAAAGCATCAAAATATCTCTGTTCTTTATGCATTTGCAGTTACTTTATTCATCGACTTTCCAGTGTTAACTGAATTGGCCCTGATGTGTTTAATACAATAAATAGTTACATGGTGTTCCACAATTAATATTTTGAATGCTTATTTATACTAGCTAGCCTTTTAGCCTGTCATTTTAGACATTCCCCTTATCTAACCTAATAATTTAGTTGGCTAGTTACAATTTAGAGAAAGCATTGAAATCTGGGGATAAAAAAGTATGGCCAGTAAGATATGAAAAATAATGTATAATGAAGATTATGGAAGTGGATAAGTGGCACTGACTTTGCCATAGCCTAGATCACAAGCTGTCATTTGTGTTAATGTGAATCAGCTGATGAGGTAGCTTTGCTAGCCAGGGTTCATGAAAGATATTAAGTGGATTTAAAACCACGTTTAATTGTCCTGCTACTGTAGTAACACTGACAGTTTGTGTTGAGCGGTTAATGGTCAGCTTAGGGCCCTTGTTGCTTTATGTTGTACCCTGGATATCTGACTAATTAGTTCACAAACCCTTGCACAAATGTAAAATGAATGCTGTTTTGCATACATATTTTTAACTCGTTTTTAATATTTATTACCTTATTATTCAGCAGTTATCTACGTGGACAGTACTGTCCATTTTTGAAAATAATGTAGTTCTGAAGGATTTAATGTTAATTACAAAATGTTGCTTGAAGCATTTAATTTTGTATTTTCAAAGTTATTGATAGCTTCTGTATAGCACAACCTTACAGATATATGTAGAGACATCACTACTGTTTTGTATATATGCATTTTTCTTTTTACGTTTTTCTTGTCTGTGGTTGATGTTTTTGCACATAATGGACATGGCAATTATGTCATTACTGATCGATAATGTGATAGATATATGTCATGACTACTAATAAACGATGCTTGTTTAATACTCTCCACAACTATGTCAGTGCAATTACAGCTTTCAGTTAATTGTGTTACACCTGAGAAATAAGATGAATGATATTTTCTTTTACAAAACCGTAACTGGTATTTAAGTCGATCTTACGGTACGGACGAAAGGAAATTCCGAAAAGTAAAACGAACCACACATCAAAATGAAAATCCTCAGAATGAACGTTGACCTTTGTTTTTTTTTTTTTGTCTTGTGTAAGCACAATAAATAAATTTCCCGCAAATAACTGCTTACGTATTAATATTCACTTTGGTATACGTTATATAGAGCTAGGTAAACGTAAATGGTTTGTGAATTGTCGTGGTTTAATCGACGATCGATGCTATAATAAGATATATTATTTAGGCGTGTCTCTTGATTAACAGGGGAAATATGAACATATATGCTAAATATGTTACACAAAGAAACGCCAAAGAAATTATAATTTTATCGCCGATTAAAATGCCTTTTTCCAAAACATCATTTTGCGATTAAAAATACAAGCTATACAAAATCTATCTCACATAAGATGTTTTAACATTTATTATGTAGAATTTAGTAAATGATTTGTGGAAAAAGCATATTAACGGGAATACACTAAATTAGCTGTTAAAAGTCGACATTTTGGCTCTGATGTAATGATGCAATAGTTTTACTCTGGCGCCCTCTACCGTCTAGTCTACTGAAAACCAAAATGTCGGCGTACTGGTCCTGATGCTGAGAGATGCTATGGAAAATGCTAGAGAAACACGTATAAATTTCAAACCTGGTGTGCGCCTGCTTAGTAGGCTTGGTCTCTGTGGCGCAATGGAATAGCGCGCTGGACTTCTAATCCAGAGGCTCCGGGTTCGAGTCCCGGCAGAGATGAGGATCCTAGATGAGTAGTGCTATGAAAGCGCTTCTTTTCTATAGTAATAATAATATTTCTCATTTTTTTTTCTTATACTTTAATTTTTGACTTAGTTCGTTACCTATGCTGATGCATGCCATTTAAAATGCATAGTGTATTCAAATTTAATTTTGTGCAATTTAGATATCCCATGTTATATGTTATGTTATGTTATGTTATGTTATTCTAGTTGAATCTCTCGGGAGAAGCATTTAAAAATTTGAGGTGTTTTAAGATTTGAAAATTCAATGAAAAATCGTGGACAGGATTTTTTTATTTTAAATGATTTGACGCTCGTGAGATTATTTAAATAGAGTTGAAAAATCAGAGGCTCGTGAGAAAACGGTGTTGTAAGGTAAGTTGCTTAAGTCATTATTCAGAATTGGCTGTAACTTACGACCTGTATGTTTTTCGAAGTCAGTAGTTCAAATAATGAAATATTATATACAGTTCAATACACATACTGA
Source organism: Mormyrus proboscirostris (assembly GCA_026779585.1). Taxonomy (NCBI): domain Eukaryota; kingdom Metazoa; phylum Chordata; class Actinopteri; order Osteoglossiformes; family Mormyridae; genus Mormyrus; species Mormyrus proboscirostris. The sequence continues at coordinate 13,902,162 of JAODKF010000018.1, forward strand.
AATTCGTAATGCAGAAAGCTGTCTAAACCGCAGTAATGTATTAGTAATGAAAGCAGCGATATTTGTTTAGTAGAAAACATCAGTACATGTGCCGTCATGCAGTAGAATTTATAAGCAGATGCATATGATACATTTAATCAATTGTTTACAATTATACAATTAATCTATTTTACAAATGCACAAAACATTTAATCATGTAACCTTTTCATATGCTGTTATTTTGTGATCCATCTGTTCTTGTATAAATACTTGCGTATCATATTGCATTGTGAAATACTTCGTTATATTCACTAGATGGTGCTACACTCATGGTTATTTCCGTACTGAAAACTGTTTTTGATAGCTTTTGTTTATCACTCGACTTCATTCATGCCGACTTCTATGTATATGCTAAAGATCTAAAATTACTTAAATCTGTAATGCTTGCGTTCGTTTTTAACTATGTATTGCCTTAATTCGCTTTAAAATGAATATATTCATTCACCAATTCCTAAATTTCTGCATTTTCCCCCTCTTTGAAACTGTGACTGTTGCTAAAACAATATTTAGCTGGTATACAAAGCGTCCCATGCATGAAAAAAATCTGACAATTACAAACAGGGCAAATAAACACTTGGACTTTTTCATTTTTAAAATGTTACATTCTCACTCAAAAACGTAAATCCATTTTGGCTACTTTGTTCCCAGCACCATCCTTCAAATATCTATTCAGACAATGTCTTTAAGCAAACCTTGACCCAATCTAATGCAGAAAACGAGTTTAGCCATCTTAACTATTTATATACACATACTGTATTTAAAGATTCCAAGATGCACCCCATTGTGTTATACACTGCAACAGATTTCCTTCATTCTTTTTTAATTTAACATTTATTATTTTACTCCATATTACAGTATGTCTCTCATCTCTGTGAAGTACCTTTCTGATTTTCAGGCCCTTTATCTCTGAATTTATGCCTGTCCTACTCTATAGCGCTAGTTTTAATCCAAGAAGAAATTCAAACACCTTTCCTCACACCAATAAAATCCAGCCTTCCTTACCTTTACTATCAAATACATCCATTCAGCATTTTCTGGTGTTTCCAGATGTATAGATTGAGAAATATTCTAAAGGGTCAGCACATTTTGACTTTCTATATGTTGACGGTTTTTCTATATTTCAATTTTCACAAGTTCACAAGTCCTAGGTGACAACCAGTTGGTTATTATGACGGTACATTTGGAGCTATTGCCGCAGAAGACAAAGACTGAGATTATATATTCAAATCCATATATATATATATATATATATATATATATTTCACACAGCACATCGCGTATGTCATTTGAACGCTACTATTGAATCGTAGATATCATATTTCCAAAACTGGGAAAAGAACATTTCATCTATATCATTGGATATAGGTGAATGATTTTTTTTCAAGAAATGGGTTATAGGCGAGTTGAGAAATGATACATTCGTCATTTTATGAACAATTCGTGATTTACAAATGTCATTTCCAGTGGTACAATAAAGTAATACATTGTCGCTTTTAAATAGATCGTGGGTCCTGTTCACCAACTGGGTGTCTCGGAATCCTTCCCCAGAAACAGGGAGAGAGAGAGAGAGAGAGAGAGAGAAAGAGAGAGAGAGAGAGAGAGAGAAAGAGAGAGAGAGATACACGGGGAGAAAGCCTTATAGGAAGTGTCCTGAAAACATTGGCATTCACCGACTTCTTACATTCTGCACCACGCTACATAAAAGCCACACTCGAATAAAACCGCGACTTTCTTGGAAACGGGGAGGGGGCGAAAATAGGAGAAAGGAGGCGGAAAGATGACCAAAAGGAGGGGTTCCCGTGGTGCCGATACTACAGACCGTGGAGAAACATAGACCGAAAGAACGTTTATTGCCAGGAGGGGATAATGTCAAAACCAAGCGCTGCCGCTACGTAGGTGACCAAATCAGGAATAAAAAGGGAGGAGGATTGTTCCTAAGCGAAAGACAGAGTAAATGTGTGCCCGATAAGGGTAAAAGAGCCCGTGAGAATTAAAAGGATCGCAACTATTTATTAGAGGTAAAATCTTAAAGGAAAGGTTAGATGCTGTCCACTCAGAGAAGCCAGCCAAAGGACTTTGCTGAGGTGAAGATTTTTGATGAGCTCGGATAAACCATGCGGAGTCTCTTTCTTCTAAGTTTTGCGTTCAGTTTTCACAAAGGTATGACTGAATTTATTGCACTTAATGTCGGCTAGGATGGTCATGCGCTTTCATGTGATCTTCTGGAGCCCGTTGTCAGCCTGATTCGGTGTTGAAATAGCCGGGAATTCCTGAAAGTTTTTTTTTTCTCTTAGTAGGTTTTGCCATTTAACAATAACCGAAATATGTGTCCGATTGTTTTATGTTATGTATGGTCACTCTGTATTGCTTGATGAATGAGTTTGTTATGGTTTTGTTTAATTACATGTGCCTGGGAGAATAGTATGTAATTTGTCAATCAAAAAAGGTTATTGGGAAAGAATGTATATACAATTAATCGTGCTTGTATGGGTTGTAGGATTAGATTTCATTGGTCATACGAGGTGAAATGCCTTAGTTTGATATGGCCTTTGCGTGGCCTTATTTAAATATTAACGTAAAGCGAGGATGAAGTTCTTGTAATCGGCGGATAGAGTCGGGCTAAATACCCTCCAGACATGCAGACATGCTCCTGTAAATCGCATTAACTGCCGTGTTTCGCTTGTGCAATCGAAGTCATAGCCTGCCTATAATAAAATCGACTAGAAAACATTAAGAGAATGGGCTTCACGCAGTACTGAAGGCGATCGATGCTAAATGAATCCCTAACTTCATTTCAGAAATCGCCCGTCATATGTGCCATTGTCTGTTTCAGTGTGGGCTTTAGGTGCCGGTGAATATATGCAGGTAAATGGCAGTTCGGCGCCAGCCGAGTGCGGTCCACGGTGATCAGGGTGGGAGACACCGGGGCGGATGCGCTTTCATTTGCCATATTATTTAAGCATTTAAGGGAAATCGGTAATGCCACTGTTGGTCGTTAGCATTCACTGCGAAGCACCGTTTAGTGCGGCTGTCACAAAGGGTAATTCATGAGGCGGCGCGGCGATGCCTTATAGCGTTTGGCCGCACATAAAGAGCCACAGAGGCGTTTCCGTAGGACACGGTATAGGGACCATGGCGGTGGCGACCCATTAACGCGGGGGAGGGCTACCTGTTTGATCAGGGCAGTCCTCTCCCATGAAGGTTCGCCTCTCTCTGTCTGCCGTCGGAAACGTGCTGAGATTGATCACTGATGCGGGATGTATGTGTTTGTGGGCGTTTTCATTAGCCAGACATTGGTGAGGGGCTTCTGTAAGCATGCCTTGCAAAACTGCCAGACTCTACCGTCTTTCCATTCTGCTCAAAATATCATAGCGTGTTTTTTTTTTATCACACACGATGCATAAAAATGTACCATGATGTTGTGTGGGGTCAACCACAGCCCATCCGAACACACCCCAAAAGGGCTACCTGTGATCAAGCCATTGACAGTTGACTATAAAAATGTAGCTACTAAGCGGTCATGTGCCCAAATACTGTTGTATAAATATACTGCAGAATATACATCTTTTTTGCTTATATTAACCTGAACACCATACTGCTATAGCAATTTGAGTACACAACAGTATTGTACTAATCCCAGTGAACCACTGTTCTGCCCAATACAACTTTATTATGCCAAGTACACATTAACACACTGTAATTCTTATGCATTACAACAGTATATAATTGTGTAGTCCTACCTTGGTGTTGTTGTATTAAATTGTACAAGGCAACTGAAGTGGTATTGACACCAAATCAAATCCAATACAGAGCCGTCCAATAAATTCAATGAAAGTGACACACCTTAATATAGGATCACGCCCCAACTCTGCCGTTTCAAACTCAGAATATAGTGCTCATGCTCATGGTAACTGCTGTTTGTGGCCAAGGAGACACACTGTGTCAAACATCTCATTAAATATTAAAATGACCTCTGCACTTTCTTTGTTGTGCTTTACTGTATGTACATCTGTTGCTGTATTGTGTGTCAGTGTTTGGTGTTTGGTGTTTCTGTTACAATGCAAATACAGTTATTTCGCATAATAGCTTTTTACTGTCACATCTGTATTGCATTTGTTGACAAATAATGCAGAGTGTTAACCAAACAAAGCTGGATTTAAGAAGTTTTCCTGCGATCCTTTCATCTGTCCCTCTGTTCCTCATTCGTTTAGTCCTCCTTTCTCTGCCTCTTTGTCTTCTGAGGTGCGTTCTGCTACCTCAGTAAATCTCTCTCTCTCTCTCTCTCTCTCTCTAGTTTCTGCATTACCTCCTTTTTCTTTCATTCTCCTTCTCTCCCTCTCTCTCTCTCTCTCCTTCTCCAAGACCTCTTCCCCTTTTTCCCCCCTCCCCTCCCCCCGTCTCTGTAATGAGTTCCAGATGTGTTTTTTGCATTCCTTCAGAGGGGAACACGAGAGTCGGGTGGGGGATGGGCTGGTCACAGTGGACAGAGAAGGAGAGGGTACGAGCCGAAAGCGAGGGGGCTGGCACCGGGGTGTTGGGGGAGACTTGGTGCAAAGATGAGATTTTGGTTTAAATCTCTTTGGAAAGTCCCCCCCAGCATCCTCCTCCACCAACAAATTGGCTCATTTCAGGAATCTGGCTATTTCATGATCCTTGATAATGCTGCTATACAAAGTGAGTAACAAATGTCACCATTTTTAGAGTGGGATGCTTTTGGCTGCCGGAGCAGTTCTATAACGTTAAGCACCTTGCCTAAATGTACCACCACTATAGTCCTTGAGGGACTTGAACTCACAACCATCAGGTTTAGCACTGCCTCCTTAATTGCCACAAGAGCAGCTTCCCTATATTGATTTAACTTATCCCTGGTATTTTATCCAGAGAAAGGAACCTTCTGAGTCAGATAAGAACCTCACCGTGTGTGTGTGCTTGGGTGCTATTGGTCTACATTTCGAGCTTGCAACTTATGGGTCTGTACGATCTGGGTTCTACTGCATTTTATGTGCTTGCATGGAAAGCCCATTGTACCTTATAAGTTTCTACTGGGACAGTCTTCTTGTGTCTTTGTTCTACAGTCTGCAGGTTGTGTACGTGCAGAACATTTCATAGTATTCTATAGTTTGTGTTCATGGTGAGAACTGTGTCTACCATTTCTGTAACACAGTTGTGTGCAGTGGACCTTTACTTCATGCGAACCGTTTGACCAAGTTCTTCTGTCCCTTAGAACTAGAACGTTTCAGTAATCTGGAAGTATAGTTCTAGGTCCTCGTCTAGTTTCACCACACTTTTTTCGGTTAGTTCTGGCGGGTGTTAATCGTGTCCCTTGCATGGCACCGTCTAAAGTGCTGGTATGAGCTGCTGATAGCAGAGCTAAACTGTAGCAGCTGCGGCTTTGCTTTTCCGCTCACTATTGTTTTGTTCCATGTTGCTAGCTGGTGAAATGCTTTCAACGTGTTTGTGTTAAACAAGTGCCCTCCATTTGTAAACAAAGCCCAGTGGTGACTTACGGCTGGTGGTCAGCTCCGTGCGTGTGTACACAGCGTTTGGCAGCGCGTATCAAAGCTCTGTCGTCGTCTCCAGCTTCTCCCGTGTCTTCGGAGGCACCATCGGCGTCGCCGTCGCTATTACTCGCATCAGCGTGTCGGCGGTTTAGCAGTAGTCATGGTGACCGTTGTTCCACTGGTGAAAATTGTTGCAAATGAGCTTTAGATGTTGGTGAAATGGAAAAGGGTGGGCCAATTTTTTTTTTTTGTCAAATTTTCAGAATGGCGTGTCTCGTTATACTGAATTTTCAAACAAATGTGTTTCTATAGCAACTAAATAGAGGCTGCAGAGGTAAAGGGGGGGGGGGCGAAAGCCTAAGAGGGGAGTGAGGAAAAAGACTATTTGTGCGAGAGGCACGGACATTTGGGGGCTGGATTAAAAGGCCGGATGCTTCAAGCTTTTGGGTGGTGTTAGTGTATTTGTATGTCTTCCAGGGGTGTGCTTTGGAAGGTGGGGGTGGATGTATTGTCTGAGGTGGAGGTAGACTGGGTTGGATGGAAAGGCAGCTTGGCTACTATAGAATTTTCTAGACACTGCTTCCCTACCACTCAATGAAATTACTGTGAATACTTTTTTTTCTCCTCCTTTGATTATTTAATAGTCCGTGGACTGAACAATGAATTAAATAATTCATGATTAGGCCTAATTAAGCCAAGCGCTAATTTATATGATTGCTCGAGGTGCAGAATCTGAGGTGCAAAAATGAAAAATCATATTTTACATTTTCGCTGCATAAATGTACCCATAACAATTTTGTTAAAAAATCAGTGGTTTTTAACTGTTGTTATAAGTAATATCTTGATCGTTCTTTTAAATCCTAATTTATTAAACGTAATTAAAAATCCATCAGTTAGGAAGTTGACTTGGGTGTGGAGTCAGGGCAGGTCAGCAGAATTCATGAGCGCCAGTAACTACGAGAGTCTCGCCTTGCTGGGCACTGAGAGGCGGGGGATCGTGTCCGGTCAGTGTGGACAGTTTGCTGACGCTCCCCATTGTTTGCCCCTCCGTCTGGCCTGGCATCGCCATCCCCTCGTACCACCGACGACCCAAAGACGACCCTTGACCGCGAGTGCGACCCAGCAGGGCCGCCCCGGTGAGCTCCTGCCTTCCGGTCACGGGGCAGACCCCTTGGCCTCTTTCTGGCAGCGCCAAGGTGCGCAGGGACAGAGCGGGCACCCTCCTTCCTGCGGCGTCTCCGGGAGGCTGCTAATTTGCCTGTTAGATTGATGTCTGTTTATTGCCCCTAGAATATCTCCTGAGAGGAGATGAAGGGTCGCTCTGATTCCATGAGCATCTCTCTCAGTGTTACTTCAGTCTTACGTAGTGTTGCTCTAGTCTTGCTCTTGTTTTGACCCAGTCTTGGCCAAATAAGCTTCAGGGTTTTTTTAACTGGTCCCTTGCATACCTGCTGTGTTTCTGTTGGCTCTCTCCATCAATCTTTGCCATTTGTACCCTTTCTTTTTAGTTGCCTTCCTTTTCTGTTACCATAGTGACTGCATGTTCCCTCTTTCCCTCTTTAACATCTCCATTCTGTCCCTGTTCTACTCTCAGCCATACCTATCGCGTGTTAGTTACCATGACGATGTCTCTTTCCTCACACCTGTTCACTGTGTGCCTGTCCCCTTCGCTTTACCTATCTTCCCGTTACTTTCCGCTCCTCTCCCTTCTCCTCCATCGATCCCGTCTCATATCCCTCGTGTCCTTTTATTCGTTCGCCTCTTCCTCCCTTTCTCCGCCTCTTTCCGTTGCTCTCCGCCCTCTCATCACTGTCCGGCATCCCTCCCTGATTCTCATCTCTTGTTTTAAAAAGGGAAATAAAAAGAAATAGCAGGAGAAAGGTGTGAGAGTGGTTGTCATGGCAAGATTAGACAACAGAGTGTCATAACAATAGATATAACAATGAAAGAAAGTATTTTCACGATCCACAACTATTGTTGCTTGTGCATGATTCCAATTGACTCTGGACTAGAGGAAATTGGACAGAGTAAAAATGGCTTTCAGGTTCATTGACTGACATGACTAAGCATGGCCATGAGTATCTGTGTAGCATGTGACTAGATGCCACATTACGCTTTACTAGGACCAAGAGTAAAGTGTATGATGACTGAGAAATGATCAATGAAAGGATCAGCTAAGTAACGAAATGCTATACAGAATATAGTCTTGTATGAGGTTTGTATGAATCAACTGAGGTTACTGTAGTTATAGAGTATACTGAAGTCAGATCAAATGCTTACTTAGCAGTACTTAGTGAAATTTTGTTTATTTACTAATGGATATATATTGACAATTTGCATTGAAATTATTGTTTTGTCTGTTTAATTTGTGAGCAAAATAGTCTTAAATCCTGTATAAAATAAATTTTTGCATAAAAGTTATCTGTTACATGTTTGCATACAGTTCTTGAACAGAACATGTTATAGACTCGGGATTCAAATGTTGGATACATTTTTTTCAGATCCAATGACTGTGTGTAGTAGTTTTCCATTAATTAACTTTTATTGATAAGTTAGCCTGGACCGTACTGTATTTGTATATTACTTATAATCATAACATGTAATTTTCCTATGTGTGTCATACCAGTAGAATGGTGGGAAAAGTTAATATCTGTGGAATGTGGTTTGCTGGGACTGTTGTGGTAATGATAATTACAGTCCACTGGCAGTATGGTCAACATGTAAACTAAGATTTCAAACAGCGGTGCCCAGATAAACCAGGAAATATTCCTGCTTCGCGCAGTGTAATATGGCAGACATTGTCGAGTATGTGGGATAAGGCTGAACAGCACTGCTCGGGAGTTCTTGAAGTAGGTCAACAAATTGGTACAGTATCTGTTTAAATTAGTAAAGGCAATGTACAGTAATCATAGGGTGTGCGACTGTTTACATCACCCTACTGATTGAGAACAGAAAGACGCATACCTTGCCCTTTAGAGACCCCCGTGGGACCAAATCTGGGGCAGAAAACTTGGTCTTATGGAAATAAAATCCATGGAAACAATAGAGCGGGTGAACTGGGGCCCCAGTGCAGAAATGTTAAAGACATTTGGTAGGAAGATAACGTTACTCTTTGATGCAGGATTGTTTTAATTACATCTTTAGTCACTGATCGCGGGGCGACGATATTTGTGCGTCAGCGAGTGTGTGGCTGTGAGTATTTAGCAGTTTGAGTAAAATCAGATTAATGGAATGTTTGAATAAAATTACAGTTCGTTTGCTCTGGTGTAAACATGCAGCTAGACTGGACAAAATCACGAAACATTCCAGAGGTGTAGATACATCGCTGGCGGAGGGCTGAACTTAACCATTCCGGCTTAGGACCACTGAGGCTCAAGGAAAAGAGTCAAACAAAGAGCTCAAATGCTCAGCTGAGATGCTTAGAAGAGCTACTGCAATGGCAAGTGCGCATGAGTGGCTATAACTGTAGTTTTCTCACTGGGCCAGTATGGATGGCCCGCTTTTCACAGGAACCTGCTGACCAGTCTGTGGTTCTGGGCCAAAGGGCAGTTCTGTCCTGCGTGGTGTTCAACTACACGGGCATCGTGCAGTGGACCAAGGACGGCCTCGCCCTGGGTATCGGACATGACCTGCGAGGTGGGAAAATCTCTATCTAATTTAGCATACTCCACCCCCCTCTCTGCTCCGTCCCACTCTCCCTTGCTTTTTCATTCCTCTGTCGTTCTGAATTACCCGCAAAATCAGTTTTTAAAAAAAAAAAGTCATTTTCACATTAAAATTTTATTTTAGGCATGAAGACTTAGGGACCAATTTTTGATTAATGTAAATAAAAATGGAATCTACCTCATTTTTAGCTCCATCTCTGCCTTGGTAGATTCCAGGCCCCCACTCGTTCTTTTTCCCTCGGTTTCCAATCTATTATCCCCCCCCCCCTCCTTTTCTACCCCTCCGTCATCTTTCTTTTTTCTGTCAGATTGGACCTAGAATGCCTCTTTTCGCTTTTGGGGATGTTTTAGAAGAGACATGTAAACGATGAAAAGATGTATTCTCTAACACGCTCGCACTTACCCAGCCCTTTTATAAAGACGTGTCTGCAGTGTGTTTTTAATATCGATTCAGACCCAGCTATTTTGTGGGAGAATAGGAAAATAAGATCACCTTGGTTTGTGGAGATGATGCAATCCGCCTCAATACTTTTATGAAAAATGTGGGTGACATCATGAGTTCAGCACAGAGAGACGTGGCTGCCACCTGCTGGCTGAATGCAATTCCAGCAGCCTAGCTGAACATTCTGTGACGATCCCTTTGTTCTCCCTCAGCCCCGTTATGGATCGGTTTGTGGGAACGTGCCTGTTTGTACGGGTGCTAATTGTACCCCCCCCTCCCCCGTCCTCAGCCTGGCCCAGGTACCGCGTGCTGCGTGGGATGGAGGTGGGCCAGCACGACCTGGAGATCTCGGCAGCGGAGCTGTCGGATGACTCCCTGTACGAGTGCCAGGCCACCGAGGAGGCGCTCCGTTCACGGCGGGCAAAGCTCACTGTACTGAGTGAGTGTGTGCACGCGCGTGTGTGTGTCTGTGTGCACGTGCGTGTCAGTCTGTGTCTCTTAACAGCAAGTCTTTGTCAATGTCTTCAGCCTCGGTTCCCGCTCTGAGATATAGGGTGGGGGCTGGGCCATAGGAATCATTGTGGAGGTGTGTTGGGGACTTGGGTTGAGTGTAAGAGTTCAAAAAGTCTTCCTTAGCATTTTTATTGGCTTGTTACTTTCCTATTTACAATAATAATAAAAATAAAAAACAATCTGTGATTGGTTGGCATTTGCCCAGCCTTGGTAATTAGGTGGACTAGACCCAGATAGGAAGCAGCGAGTAGTTATAAGAGGCACAATGTCACAGTGGGCCTGCGTTCATAGTGGGGTACCGCAGGGT
>JAODKF010000018.1:13931603-13945136 GCA_026779585.1 Mormyrus proboscirostris
GTCTGGGGAGGCATATCCATGAAGGGACACATAGACCTCTACAGGCTAGACAACGGCACCTTGACTGCCATTAGGTACCGGGATGAAACCCTTGGACCCATTGCCAGACCCTACGCTGGTGCAGTGGGTCCTGGGTTCCTCCTGGTGCACGACAATGCCCGGCCTCATGTGGTGAGAGTATGCATGCAGTTCCTGGAGGATGAAGGAATTGATACCAATGATTTAGAATGCCAAAAAAATGTAGATATCCTAAACAAATAAAACATAAGTAAAACCACACAACCATAAAAATAATTCATAAATGGATATTTATTATTTTAGTTGTGTGCTTTTATTTACTGTATGTTTTATTTAGGCTCTTAATGAAAGTTGCACTAAATATTATACATTTGGCACATGGGCTTAGAGAATGATTCATTCCTTAACAGGCAATATGTACCAACCCAGTTTTGTGAAGACCCTGCTCAGGAGTACAAGTGAACCTTGATTGTTCATTGACAAGGCGATGAGTAGCAGGAAGTCAGAAAATATGCTGACCAATGGTTGTATACAAACACATTTTGCACCCTCTGAACAGAATGGTAACAGAAAAGGCTAGCACGTTCGAAGAATGGTTGATGGAGAAAGTCCAGGAATACCAGCATTTATATGATTCCAAACAACAGGATTATAAAAATTCTGACAGCTACAAACTAAAATAAAATAATAATAATAAAAAAAATATATACCTTTTTATGTTTTTGTGTCAGTGTTATCGTTTTGATATTTCATTTTTGTTGTTTTCATTTTAAATCTACACTAGTGGGCGAAATTCTGGAAACACTTCCGGTTATTAGAGATTCTTCTTCCTCTTGCCGCTGCCGCCGTTAGGGGCCCTGCCACAGCGGACGATCCGTTTCCATCTCTTCCTGTCCTCTGCATCTTCCTCTTTCACGCCAGCCACCTGCCTGTCCTCTCTCACCACATCCATAAACCTCTCAGACCTTCCTCTATTCCTCTTGGCTGGCAGCTCTATCCTCAGCCTCCTCCTCTCCACTCGCCCCACATCCCTCCTCAGCACGTGCCATCTCACCTCTCTGGCTTGGTCTCCAAACCTTCCAACCTGAGCTGTCCCTCTAATATGCTCATTCCTAATCTTGTCCATTCTTGTCTCTTCCATCACGAATCGTAACATCTTTAACTTGCTGTCTCCAGCCCATAAAACATAGCTGGTCTCATTACCATCTTGCAAACCTTCCCTTCCAACTCTTCTCCACCCACTCCACCATGGCTGCACTCTCTTCTTCACCTCTCTTCCATGCTCCCTGTTACTCTGAACTTTTGACCCCAAAGTATTTAAACTCCACCTTCACCAACTCTACTCCTTGTGTCCTCACCCTGCTGTTGTTCCCCCTCTCATTCACGCCCATGTTTTCTTAGTCCGACTGACCTACATTCCCCCCTCTCAAGATCACATCCAGGGTCTCCTCTACCTGCTCCCGACTCTACTTCAGATCACAATGTCATCTGCAAACATCATAGCCCATGGGGACTCCTGTCTGATCCCATCTGTCCAAGGATCTAACCGCTCACTTTTTTGGGGGTATGCAACAAAAATATTGCCCCACCCCCCAAGAAAAGCTATAAAAACATGCCCGTTTTACAGTTCACTTACTGAAGTTTATTTAAACAGATTTCATATTTTTCACCACAAAAAAGAAAAAAAGTAAGAAAGTGGACTAAAAAGTAAGATACATCCGACCGAGGCTGACGATAGGTTTCATTCACGATGCGCGCACCACATTTCAATCAATTTGACAAACGGCTTCTAAACCCTTTGCCTGCAGCCTGTGCGCTGTGCAATTTCAGCTTGCCTAACCCAAGTAAGCTAGATAGCAGCAGCATATCTAGCCTAGTTTTCTGTGAAGTTCATAGCCTGATCCCTGACGCTGGGCACAAGCTTGCACATAAGTGACATCTGTTTCCATCGCAGTTCATGCCTGCAGCTGTCTCTCACCCACAGCGGCATTTTTTGCCGCATCCCGTCGCACGCCGCGCGCCCTCTCCTTTTCTTCCTTTTCTTTTTTTATCTTTCTGCCTTGAGCACCCGCTGCCTTTTTTTCTCTCTCCGTCCTGCCGCAAATAGACGTCCCACCACGTCAATGAGCGACGGGCTACTACCACTCTGGCTACTGCTAAATAGACGCTCAGCGCCCCCCCCCCTCCCCCCCATCCCTCCACTGGGGTGAACAAGCTCTGAGGAAAGCAGCAACATGCAGCAACATCACTGGTCATAACATCTTACGCTACTCAAATATTTTAAACAGCATATTTAGGGCAAAGTCATGAGTTTAAAGCACCATAAGAATTTTAAAACATAGATGTCAAAGATATATATATATATATTTTTTTTTTTTGTCCCTCCCTTGTTTTGGCACCCCCCTGGCAGTGCGCCCATATGCACTGCATATACCGTATACCCCATTTTTGCACCACTGCATCTGTCAACCTGTCAGTCACCATAGCAGACAAGAAAGGGCTCAGAGCTGACCCATGATGTAATTCCACTTCCACCTTTTCTTTTTTATGTTTTGTCTGTTTCTTTCCAATGCTGTAGCTACAAGTAAATTTCCCCAGTGTGGGATCAATAAAGTCTCATCTTATCTTATCTTGAACACATCAGTCACTCCTACCACAGACCTCGCCGCTGTCACACTGCCCTCACACATATCTTGTATCACTCTTGCATACTTTTCTGTCACTCTCGACTTCCTCATACAATATCACAGCTCCTTTCTAGGGACCCTGTCATTGGCTTTATCTAGGTCCACAAAGACACAACGCAGCTGCTCTGACCTTCTCTATACTTCTCCATCAGCCTCCTGTATCTACTAGTCATCGCCTCTCCTTAATCTGCCACTACTCCTTCCCATAACGTCAAGCTGTGACTGAGCAGCTTCACCCCTCCGTAGTTACTACAGCTCTGCACATCACCCTTACTCTTGAAAATCGGTACCAGTACGCTTCTTCTCCACTCCTAGAGGCATTCTCTCACTTCCCAAGATTCCATTGAACAATCTCATTTAAAGACCCCTCTGCCATCTCACCCGAACACCTCCATGCTTCCAAAGGAATATCATCTGGGCCGACAGCCTTTCCATTCTTCATCATCATCATAGCTGTCCTTACTTCCTCTCTGCTAACCTACTTCACTTCCCGATTCACCTGTTCCACCTCTTGCGACGTTCTCTTCATTCATCAGCCTCTCAAAATGCTCCTTCCATCTGCTCGACACACTCTCTCCTTCCTTCTGAGTACATTCCCATCCTTTTCCTTTATCACACTAACCTGCTGCACATCTTTCCCAAGTCAGTTCCTCTTCCTAGCCAGTCAGGAAAGGTCGTTTTCTCCCTCCTTAGCGCCCAACCTCTCATACAACCCGCCATACGTCTTATCTTTAGCCTTCATCACCTCTCTCTTCACCTTCTGCCTCATCTCCTTGTACTCCCATCTACTTTGATCATCTCTTCATCTCTCTAGCTATCCCAATTCTTCTTTGCCACCCTCTACTTCTGCATACTCTCCTGTACGTCCTCATTCCGCCACCAGCTTTTCTTGTCCTTGCTTCTTCGAGATGTCACACCAAGCAGCTTTCGAGCAGTCTCCCTTACCATTTCTGCAGTAGTCGCCCAGCTATGTGGTAACTCATCCCTGCATTCCAGTGCCTGTCTTAACTCCACCTCACAGTCCTCCGTCTTCAGTCTCCACCATATGATCCTTGGCTCTGCCCTCACTCTCCTCCTCTTCTTGATCCCCAAAGTCATCCTACAGACCACAAAGTCATCCTACAGACCACCTGCATATGTCACCTGGCTACACTCTCCCCTGGTACTACTTTGCATTCTCCAATCTCCTTCACACTATTCCTCCCGCATAGGAGAAAATCTACCTATGTGCGTCTTCCTCAGCTCTTATATGTCACCACCGTGCTCCTGAATCTTCTTAGAATATGTATTCACCACAGTCATGTCCATCCTTTTTGCAAAACCCACTACCAGGGAAGTTCCCTTTTGCATTCCTCTCCTTGACACCATGCCTACCCATCACCTCCTCATCACCTCTGTTCCCTTCATCAACACGCTCATTGACGTCTGCTCTAGTCACCACTCTCCTCCTTAGCCATACGCTCCACCACTTCATCCAACTCACTCCAGAATTCGTCCGTCTCGCACCCAACTTGCAGAGCATATCCACTAACAACATTCATCACCATGCACTGATCGCACCGCACAATGACTTTGACCATGTCGTTTATGTATAAATTATGTACCGTTGAATATATTTCACGTATTTTTTTTTTTTAAATTGTAATCTTTATATTTTAAATCTTACTCTCGTTTTCCCATGTTCTCATTCTCTTATCATGCACAGCCGCTCGGAGTGACCAGGGTCACATTTCACTACATGTTGCATGTGCACAACTGTGTACGTGAGAAACAAAAGCTCCTGGGTCTTGAATCACCGTGCCCTCGGTTTGCACCTTTGTACTCATCACTCTCTCTTCACCTCCAAGCCACTCTTGACGTTACCCTTCCTTCCGCATAACTCCTGCCCCATTTCTCCTCCCATCTACATCACGACAAAACAACTCGAAACCACCTCTGCCACTCCAGGCCTTACTCCCCTTCCACATGGTCTCCTGCATGCACGACAGATCGACCTCCTTTCTCTCCATCATATCAGCTAGCTCTCTCCCTTCTCCAGTCATACTTCCAACGTTCAACGTCCCTACCCTCACTTCCACTCTCCTATCTTTCCTCCTCTCCTTTTTCTTCTCCTTCGGCCAACAGTAGCCCAATTTCCACCAGCACCCCGTTGACTAACAGCCCTGGGGTCGGTCGTCGTTATCCTGGGTCTCGACCGATCTGCTATGGAAATCTGTATCGCTGTCCACATATCGATTTGGCTTGACTTGGTTTTACATCGGACCCCCTACCCACGTGACCCTCCCCATTTATCCACGACATAAATGCACTGGTTTCTGCATCCCCAGTAGCTGGGTTGCCCAGATTGCAGAACTTTATTCCAGTTAGTCCAGTTACTTAATCATCCAGCGTGTGATATTTGTAAACATTCTTTAATTGTTTATAAACATTATTGCCAATATTCGCCTAATAATTTTATAGCATAATGCCAAAAATGCTGTGTTTCCACACTTTTGACCGCTAGTGTAGTTTAGGCCTAGTTTTAGGTGTGGTCGCATTAGTGTTTATTTTAAAGATGCAAATCTATTAAGTTGTAAAATACAGTAACATACTTTTTTGTTTGAGTGGCTTTCTAAAGATAGACGGAAAGCTGTAGAACTTTGCTGGCTGTTAAAAATATCATGATATTGTGCTATAGAATACACTATATGGCTAAAAGTACTGCACTACGACATCTGGCCATTACACCTACAGGAACTTTTACGACATCACATTCTAAATCCATAGGCCTCAAATATGTTGGGCCGCCTTTGCAGCTATCACAGCTGCTTAGTCTTCTGGGACGGCTTTCCACAAGACTTTGGACTGTACGGCTGGCACAGTGCAGTCAGGGAGGTAACTTTTTCCTGGCTTCTGCCACACCCAGACTCGTCCATCAGACTCCCAGACAGAGAAGCGTTGTTTCGTCACTCCTCAGAACACGTTTGCACTGCTCCAGTGTCCAGTGGCGGCATGCTTAACTCCATCCGATGCTTGGCACTGCACTTGGTGATGTGAGGCTTGCATGCAGCTGCTCTGCCACGGAAGTCCATTCCACGCGGCTCCCAGCACACATAAAATCATTACTGTAGTCAGATAGCATTTAAAAACAGTAACAGAAAGGGTTTGAAGTTTTTTATTTTATTTCAATTTGTTACAGAAGTTTACTCGTAGTTTTTATTTAATTTTCATTTATCTTATTTTATTTCACTTTGTGTGAAAATTTATGCTAATGATTATAAACCTGACTGGTGTACTGTAAGTACACAGTGCACGGTTAGTTTTAGTAAAAATCCTATTTACTCTTGCGACGTCCATACCACATTTCGCAAACGTGACTTACGAGAACAGCTTTGCTCTACAGCGCTAATTCAGGCCCGATATCAAAGTACATTATACACCGGCTCTGGGAGCCGACAGTCCGGCGCTACGACCTGCGGAGAGGGCAGAAGCGGCAGAAACTGGCTGGAAGGTTGGTGGCCTCTCATGTGTAACGTATTAATAATCCTATTTTTGGCGGCGTGACGGCAAGATTGGTTGTCAAAGTGATGGCAAAAAAGTCGGAAGTTCTTTAAAGCGAGGGGTTTTGTTGCATTGCGTATTCCCCATGTATTCCAGTTAAACGCCTGCTTGCTAATTAATCGTATTTAAATAATTTCCGTTACTTAACTAAATTATAAAAGCAGATAACCAAGTTCATGGCATAAGTCAGGTCACTTAATAAATGTGTATAATTACTACTATTATTGAACTTGACTGTTTCAGGGGAGTGGTCAAGGGGCAAAAAGGATATCTTTGTCCATTGTTTTATTTTTATGTACATTATTCATTATATTGTCTGGATTGTCCTATATTGTTTTGCACCCAAAGTAAATTCCTTGTATGTAAAAGTATACCTACTTGGCGATAAATAACCGATTGTAACTGATTCTGCTCTCAACTTCCTGCTACCGCTTCGTAGCGTTGCCTGAAGTCATCGGCGACAGAATGTGCGTTTGCCGCACTCGAGCTCCATACTGAAGCACAGCTAGCACGACTGAAGCAAGACTGAAGATGAAAAACAGCTTCTTTTTTACCGTCATCTTTCTATTGTGGACAAACCTCGACAGCGCCGGTTTGTAACTTTTACATACATCTTTTTTTAGCGGGAATCAGTTAAGAAAACTTCATTCAAGTTTTAAAATTATACCACTAATAATAATAATAATGATGATAATAATAATGTTAATAATAATAATCATAATAATAATAATAATTATTATTATTATTATTATAAACAGAACAATAATAATGATGATAAATTGTTATTATGATCTATTATTATTTTTAAATTATTTTATGTCTAATAAGTTTTTAAATGGTGCAGTCGAAACAATTGACATCATCCGTTTATTAGTTTTCAAACAGGTTATAGTTATAGAACAGCAGCGTTGTTATTTAAAATGCATTAAATCATTGTATTTGTCCCGGACTGAATTGCCATGTATTGCCCGGCAGTTTGTTCTGTCTCCTGCCCTGTAACTGTATCATACAAATTTCACTATGCTGAAAACACATTAGACAATAAAACTTGAAACTTAGAAGAAGAAAAAAAGCTTGAACTTAAAATACTCAAATTTCTTTCATGTCCTAGACTACGACTCTAATACTTGCTCTACAGGGATATTATACAGACAAGTTAAAATGTCATTTTAAATGCTAACAGTTTCACTAGATATCGAATTTCTGTGTGACGTGTAGTAATAACTGTTTATTTAGTAAGGGAAAGGACTGATTCGATTGAAAATGGCCTGTTTTAGAGCTTCCGCACAACATGGAATACATAACGGGGTTATTTTAGGAAACGTAATCAAAGGTTACAAAGGAGGTATGCTACTAATTTAGGCTAATTCAGGGCAAACCATAAACAGCTTGATCAGGTGCGTGTGGTCCTATACTTTTGCATCTTAAGTTTATTCTTAACATAATTGATTTTCTTAAGTGTTTAACATACTTAATTTTGTTTTTGTCTACTTTGTAGTATTTCCGACAGTTAATTGCCGCATTTCGCTTAAATTATTTGCAAACCCGAAAACAGACTAAGATTTCCTATTCCATAATAGCCAACGGGCTCGTTTTCTTGAGTACGATTCGATTCTCAAGAGAAAGGGTGAGGAAATCTTTGGTTTAGACCTATTTTAAGCAGTCTTGCTCATTTCCTCTATGCATAAAACGCACGATCGGTAGAATAGCGCTTAAATGTATATGTGCACCAGTGCACACTGGGACTGACGACATCTGACCCATACTGTATCTACTGCAGAAACGGGAAGAAAAGTCCGATGACGTGCGATTATGTTTCAAATTAAATGAAAAATGAGGATGCACTCTTCAAACATCGATCCATCCATCCATCTCCCAAGCGCAGGAATGTGTTCTTCAAATGTCTCGTATTTTTTACGTACTTTGGAATCTGAACTTAAATATCTAGCACTTTGTGGATACACTATGTGTTTATCTTTGTGATCTATTGCGGTTAAACACAGTATGAGTGTTTGACGGATAATCACATTAATGTAAACTTAGGCAAGTGAGATATCTGCACATGGGGGGTGGGGTGGCCAAAGTTATTACAGGAAGTGTAACTTTTCGATTTGATGACTTAAGCACAATGGTCTGGCTCCTCCTCTGTCTTGCGCCACATGTTATCATTTATAGGATCCAACCACTATACAGTGGATCGTTGCTGCATATCTCATGAAAAAGAATATTGAGTTTAGACCATTGGGTCTCAAACTTTTATGCACTGTGACCAAACTTGTACCATGCCAGCTCAGCTAGGGCGCTATCTGAAGTATAGGTTTGCATTAATGCATTAACGCCATGACCAAGCCCGCACTGCGCTCTGCAGTTTACGACGGTCAATGCCTACCACGCAAATCTGATTGGATGTGCCAGTGAATTTTAAATTAAGCATCTGCGGTTTGGCTTCTTGGATTGGTTGAGTGCTCACTAGTTTTGCGCTAAGCGGTTGCAGACTCAAGACCCGTTTATATGGGTTAATTCTAGGATTGATGCTGGGAAACCTGATCGTGGATCAGATTTCCCACTCTGCCTCATGACTCTTCCAGAACTTGCTGCGACCCAAATTTCGGAAACGACCCACCGGTTGAGAATCTCTTGTTTGTTAGAGAATCTCTGTCTTGCCCGATAGCTACTATCTAGAGCAAGGCTATTCAACTCAGGCCCTCTATTCCAAATCCAGGCCTTGTTTTCAGTTCTCCCAGGTAGTTAGTTTAATAATTACTGATTCTGATTGGTCAGAGGCTTCACACCTGGCTCACAGGTGAAGGAAAGCTGGAAAACCAGCAGGACTCAGCCCTTGAGGACCGTGAGTTGAATAACCCTGATCTACGATTTCATGGTAAATACTTCTTGTTCTTAGACAGAAGGGAATATTTACATAGAGAATACAATAACATGATTATTATTCATTGTCACGATAGCACCGTTTTGTAAGGGAAAATGACAATCACAATTCAGCTGTACATTTTCTGCATGTTTTGTGCTTTTTGTCTGGTTGCGCGAATGACTGTGATTTTGCTCGTGTTTGGCGCCTGTGAGACGCACTTTGGGAATCATTCTCCTGTGTTATACCTGTTTCCCGTTTCCTACGAAAAGATGCCCTGAAAACCACAGAAATCTGCTACGTGCTGGACGGCATCCTGTTTGTCTATGGCGTCACCCTGACTGTCTTGTACTGGAGATTAAAGGTACGGCCATGGAAAATACTAACAAAATGCATTAGGAATGAGGTTATGATGGGCTGACTTACAGTTAGCAGGATGAGGGTTATACTTGATATAATTTAAACCTAGAGTTAGTGCTACCAGACTTAAGGCTCCTTATACATGCCTTTATTCTCTACTGCAAAATAAAAACCTACACAGTCTGGCACTCATACGTCTACATTTTTAATATACTACTATTTATATATTTAAGTGACCTGTTTTTGTGTATCTCACAGATAAAAAAAGCATCAGTGGAGAATGGAGGACGTTCACAGGTTGCTAAATATCTGTTTTTATATAGCATATAGTGTATTTGCCCTTAAACTTAAAATGATATATTATCCCTTATTCTGTCTTTAATATTTAATTCTAGTATAATTTAACATTGTGGTCCTTTTGGTTTGTTCTTCCACAACCAAAGATTTTAATGGTCATCTTTTCAAACCTTTCCCAATCTGTTGTCTATTTCCACCCCCTTCTCCGGGGGGATTTTTATGCGCTACTCTGTCTAGAATTTAAAAATATTTTTTTTTTTCTGTGGTTGAAACATTGAGAGAGGCCAGAGGTAGCTGGGCACATGAACAGGAAAGCCACAAGTGCAAAACACACAGCTGAGAAAATTGTGTGCAGACAGGCTTTTCTGAATGCGAAACTCATCGTATAACTTTCAGCCATATCTGAGGGTCTTACTTGGTGCTAGTTTGGTGAGAGAAGTTAAATTAAACTAGCATGTTTATCTAATTAAGTTCCTTTTCCTTTAATTAGCAGAAGAACACAGAAGGCGAAGGCATTTACACCGTAAGATTATTATTATTTACCTTTACTAGATCATTATGATCATTATAATTAAAGCGAGAACAATAAAATAATAAAGAATGGCCTCCCCTTACCTCAGGGACTTACACGTCACAATGAAGACACGTATGAGACCATCGAAATGAAGAAGAAAGGAATGGTGTGAATAGAAGTGACGGGATCAAGACGTTCTCCTCTCTAGAGGAACAAAGGTCACAGAGTGGTATCTGTATGGCCCAGCCTGCTTGGTTTCTGTACATGTCCCTCTGCTGTGATGGCCTGCCCTTGGTGCAATGTGCTCTGTGTCTGCTTGCAGTGAGAAAAAAATGTGTTACTGTGTGAAAAAATGTGCGCTGCTTGCGATGTTACAGACACATTTATATCTTTTTTTATTATAAATGCGATAATAATGAAGGCTTTCAAACTTTATTTTTAATTAAAGTAAACCCCATTGTAAGTGGTCTGAGTTTTGTTTTTTTTTTTTGTATAGCTTATTTTTACATTTTCGATTTTTGTCACCATGGCGATTGGCCCCACCTTCAAGCCACAAGGTCCAATCTGCTTCCTTTTCATGTAACCACAAAGAGGGCCTGATTGTGTGGATAGTAATGTGAGAAACTATTTCTTTGCCTCGACATTCTGCTGCAGGGCATAGCAGATGATTCTAAACGACAGCATTTGAGGGTGCAGCAGAATGTGAAGGGCAGAAAGGTGTGGCTGTCACTCGTCTGGTGTTAAAGGCACCAGAGCTCTTATCGCTGGAAAAGGAGACAGTAGCATTCCACATCTCCTCACTCACCCGCCACCAATGCGTCCCTCATCAGGAGAAGAGAGGAATCAGCCAGTGTTTGTCCAGACAATGGCATCCTTAGATCTTCTCATTACACGTGTGTGGTTTTAAAGTCAGTCTGTTCGTAAAGTAATAGCAGGTGAAGCTAATCCCTGTCACGTTCCTTTTTGTCTTTTTTACACATCACTGAAGAATATTTTTATTGCTGCGATTTTGATGTGCCTCTGGGACTGCAATTCAGCCCCTACTTGGATTAATAGGTGGTCATGATTCCAGCTTTACAGAACGACCATCTGAAAACAAGTGACAGCCACACACTTTGACTGACAGGACAGGAGAATGTAAT
Organism: Mormyrus proboscirostris; assembly: GCA_026779585.1. NCBI lineage: Eukaryota > Metazoa > Chordata > Actinopteri > Osteoglossiformes > Mormyridae > Mormyrus > Mormyrus proboscirostris. The sequence goes on from JAODKF010000018.1 coordinate 13,943,028, forward strand.
GAAACCAGTCACATCCACGGAGTCCACTGGCTTGTGTCCTGTACTGGAAGGAATGGGTTACATGCACCCTGTGACCCTGTACTAGCTAAGAGGTTGGATGTTTGGGGGGGGGCTAGATATTCAGTTTGATTATTAACGTCCTTCAATTCATTCATCCATTTACCCTCAGACCGATTGTCCTGGTGAGGTCACAGCTGCCTCAATTAAAGTGCTACTAAAATGAGTAATATAATACTTTCATTTGGCAGTATAATCTTATTAAATGCATATAAGATTAAGAAACCTCCCTTTTAGGTTTTGTATTAATTCCAAAATTAGACACACAAAACATTCCAAACACACCTACCAAGCTATCCTAACTATTTGTGCGCCTGGAACAAAAAACAAGCACTCATCAGCACATTTCCGTACATCCATAAATCCACCTTCGAACCACTTACGGTTTCAGGGTCATTCGGGCATCTAAGAAATATGACAGAATGGGCCGCTAGAGGGGGCACACGTCTTTCTACATTTACACGCGTTGCTATAACTTTTACATCTGCTAAAATATTGAAATATTTCATGCAAAAATTAATAACTATCGGATGAGAAAAATCGCATGTTCGTTTTCTGTCTGTATTCGTGTGTGTCTTATGTCTGACTGAGACCCCAAGTTAAGATTGAGTGCACAGTAAGTGATCAATCTGATGAGGGAAGCATACCTGACTCACCTCTTATTTTTTCCTATCTGACTCACATTTTATTCGTAATTGCGACGACTGTTGTTATGCTTCATGACTAGACAGGTGAACAGATGACTGATGAACTCATGAATGCTTGGAAGACTGATCTGACCTACCTTCCCAGACTTTGGTGTCACCATCACTGAAAAACCACTGGTCATAGAGAACACTACATCTTTCACGAAATCTTACCAGTTCAGCAAAATGACTGCCTCAACATAAAACATAACTGGCCAACACATATTCACATTGACTCGCTAACCAGTGGTGCAGCCTTGTTAAGTCTCAGAAGCGGATGACACCGCTGGCTCCGATCGCACCAACAAAACGATTACAAATACACTTGCTTGTAAAGCAGCAAAGTCCATTCACTTTCCCTGCTCCGCCCACACCTCTCTTACGTCATTCAAACCCCGCCCTTTCGTTGCGCAAATTTATTGCCTTCAATGAGATGTATTGTTATGAAAAAACAACTTTGTGTTAAAATCTTTAACATCACTCAAAACCATACTTAGTTACAAAAAACGACGATTTTCCCTTTCTCTGCACATCAAACCCCGCCCTGTTCCACGGGATTATTTCAGTTTAATACTGACGCTTTGTTGTTTGCTTATTATTTAAGAGAAAATGTGTGTTTTCCTCATGCGTTTGGGTCGCGTGTGCAGATCCTAACATATACTGTACAATATAAATAGGTACTTCTTCACATATAGCTACATATATTTTTTCAGAGATACAACGAGTCGAAATATTTACTTAAGTAGAACAGTATTCAAAAATCCAGTCTAGTAATAAAAATTCCTCTCGGTAGTAATGATCACCAAGTTTATTAAATTATGCTGGTTATTATTGAAGATCATGTTGATTATAATAACATTAAACAATGCGGGAGACATGCCTGCAGCACAATAAGTTTCGGGTAATAGTTAATACAGCAAAACACTTTTTTTTTTAACTGGAGGAATCTAACTTGTGAAACAGGTTTGCTGATCAGGGCTGGGCCAAATATAACGTGTCAGATTCAGTGACTTGGGTTGTCTGGTGTGTCTATTTCAGCATTTGCCATCTGTAATAACAATCTTATCCTAAAAGCAATGCTTTTCAAATGTACGTTTGGGTCCCACCCAGACCAAGTTGGGGAAATTAGACACGCAATTCCGACGATAGACTTAAGTGTCTCACGAATATCTAGTTAGATCCCCTTTTTTCGAAAAACGCACTCGCGTGAATACGTCAGAGGGATTTCACGATGCTTTTCCTTTTGCGTTTTCATTTCATGAATGAGTTGAATAGATTAGTACGCACATATGTAAAATAATAATAAATAATACAAAACCAGTTAGTTTTACTTTTAAATATGTGGTACACACACACACACACACAC
>JAODKF010000018.1:13952295-13963679 GCA_026779585.1 Mormyrus proboscirostris
CCCACAAAGTTACACCTTTCTCTCTCTCGTCCCCCTCGACCACAGAGTACGGCCCTTACTCTGGGCGCGTCTACTTTGAGAACAGTAACCCCATACTGAACTCGGCGCTGATCATCCGTACCACGGATGAGTCGGACGAGGGGAGGTACACCTGTCACGTCGCCACCTTCCCGTCCGGCAGCTTCCAGGTACAGATGTCACTTATAGTGTGGGGTAAGTCCATTCATCTTACTTCTGCAAAAAAAAAAAAAAAAGAAAAGAATTGATTCTGGAATCCAATCTGACTCCACGCGTCTTGATTAGTCCCACCCATCTCCAACCTGGACCCAATAGAAATGGTGGAGGGCCAGACCTACCGTGTGGTGGCCACTTGTCGCGCGGTGGGCCGCCCCATGCCCCGCCTCTCCTGGGACACAGACCTGTACGGCCAAGCCACTAACCGCACCTCAGGGCCCGGGTCCGTGTACAGCTACTTCTCCCTGCACCCTCTGCGTGGCATGAATGGCAAGAAGCTGGACTGCCTTGTCTGGCACCCCACCCTCGACAGGCCCCGCAGGATCCAGAACAGGCTCGTGGTGCATTGTGAGTTTCCCGATGCTCATACTTCCGTTAAGCGCCTCGCATCCCACCGTCCGCCATCTCCCAGGCCTCGCATCCCACCGTCCGCCATCTCCCAGCCTCCTTACTCATCTTCACCTCCGTGTTTCTGCGTCTGTCTTCAGATCCCCCCGATGCGACTGTCAGCGGCTTCGATGAAAATTGGTACGTGGGATTGGAGCAAGCGTCCCTCCGGTGTAACAGTAGGGGGCATCCGAAACCACACAACTTCACCTGGACCAGGTATGAACGCGCTGTCACTCCACGGCTGATGGAGTGTGAGTGACTCTGTGAGTTAGGCCTCTGTGATCTAAAGGTCATCTGTACAGATCTCGTGGTGGGTAGAGCGATTTCGCCATTGGGCTCTTGGGCAAGGCCCTTAACCCCATTTAATCTAGGGACTGATTTCTCAGTTCTATGTCATTTTGGATGAGAGTATCTAATAAATGCTTTTTTTTTCTTTCTTTCTCAACTGCCTGCTATAAAGCTAGCATTACCGAAGTGGTGTTTACTTCATGGGCTGTCATGGGCAATTAATTATTATGGAATCCATGTGAACTGTAAAACGGGCAGTACTACTCACCAAGGGAAACTCTCAAGAGTGGACTGTACCACCTATACATTAAAGTCGCTAATGGGGGGGGATACTAATTCGAACACTTCTTTATCTCTCTCTTTGAGTCCCTCAGTCTCTCTAATTTTCTGCTCACTTCAGAGGGTGAGGTAATCATATGGATTATGTGACTTAACCGCTTTCAAATAATTGTAATGATCAGTAGTTGTGGGTGTGTGCGTGCATGTGTGAGAGAGACACCCTGACTTACTCACTGCTGGAAAAAAATGTAAGGACAGGCCAGCAGTTTTTCCCGTTTGTTTCGAGTTGGTGCAAAGCAGGTGAAGTAATATTTCTGGTGTCGTGTTGCAGCTTGTATAGCAGGAACCAGACAGATTGGAGTTTCACACGCGGGGGAGGGGGTTTGAGCGATTTCCAAATCTGCATGCTTCATTGCGGGGGTTGGTCCCCAAAGCCACGTACCCCCATTGAGGGATCCAAAATGCACGACCCTCCCAAGGTCATATTGCAGGACATGACGCTGGGATTAGTGGCAACGCGAGCTGTATGAGTGAAAGGTGCTGCACCTCTGGGTGGGGAGTCCAGCTTTGCTCTGCCTTCCTCTCCAACAAGCCGGGCCACCTCTGCCGGGGCCATCTGCAGCCCCCGGCCCGGCCCGGTCCGTCGCCGTGAAGTGGTGTCTCTCCAGAGCGTGACGCTCCGATCGAAGGCGTGCACGCTGAAAGCAGATTAAACTGAAACTGGATTTAATTTCCACAGAACACACGTGGCATCCGAGTACAGGGAGTGTACAGAAATGGGCCAAGCCCTGCCCGAATAACCCTTGTATGCATAACTATAACGATTGGATTGGATGCTTTCAGGAATTGCGTGGTGATTAATGATGAATAAATCATGCTACCTGGGGTGTGATGTAATTGAGATTTTTTAATCAATGATTTTTTTTAAAAGCATTTTTTAATGGTGTGTCTTTTCTTTATCAATTGCCTTTTGTTTAAGGTGGCAAGTATGAGGATGTGGGTGGCAGATTTTGAAGCGAGATGCTTTGGCTGCGCTAAGGACGTTTTTGTTCTGTGCTCAGGAATGGCGGGCCACTTCCGGAGGGCGTAACCGTACTGAACGAGACTCTGATCTTTGGTCGACCCCTAACTCTGGAGGATGCTGGCCGGTACCTCTGTGTGGCAAAGAACTCCGTGGGCATGGGGAGGGCAGAGGTTGAGGTCACCGTGTCTGGTAGGTGGGCAGTACAGCTGTCACACGCTCATGCCTTCAGCTGCCTCGTTGCTATTCCGTTTGACCGTTCTTGTTTATTCTGCTCGTTGCCTGTCAGAGTCACTCTTTATTCTAACCAGCTATTTCCCTGAACTACGTGTCCATGCATGCTTGAAATCTGCATTTAAATTTTGAAGCTCAGGTATGCTGAATGACAGCGGGGTTTAAGTGACAGACACTCGCGTTGATTAGATTTGTCACACAGAGCCCTTCGAAATGAAACATTTTATTGCCTTCATGCTCTTAACAAATCTTGAAAATAGTAAAACACACGGGTGAGGCGAGGTCATTAACGGAACATTTAAGTTCGGCTGGTTTTGGTTTTATTACGTGTTTCTGCTGCCCCCGTGTGTGTGATATGTGTAACCGCATGCCCCATCTTCTTCCCAATAGAGTTTCGCGCCACGTTCGACAGCCTGCTGATGATCATCGCAGGTGTGGTGATTGGGGTGCTGGTGGTAGTCATGGTAATCTCGGTTATCCTGGTGAACCGCTACCACAAGCGCAAGAATAAGAAACTGGAGATAGAGCTGACCGAGAGAAAGTGAGTCTGAACGGCAGGCCGTCAGGAAACGTCCGGGAGCGTCGACTTACAGCATTAACTGTGGGTGTTTCTGCTTCTCAGGGAGGAGATCAGCACTCTGTCCAGACAGGCCTCCTTTAGGAGGATGCACACTGTCAACGCCGACCTCAGTTTACAGGTACTGGCTCCCATGCAGCTTTCAGATAGCGCACACAGATAGGAAGCCATTTACAGACTGACTGAACTGTAGGTGTCACCTGACCATGTTTATTCACACTGACCGTCTCTCTCCCTCTCAGGCCGAGGACTGCATTCCTCTCAGAGTGGAAGGCACCATCCGTAGCAGCCTGTCCTCTCTAACCCCAGTTAGTCTCTCACTTTCTCCTCCTGTCCCCCCTCCCTCTTTCTGTGTCCTCATTGTCCGTCTGAGTCCCTCTACACCCCCACTGCCCCTTGTCTCAATAACTTCCAGTATCCAAGGTTAAATCCTGACTCAAGTAAACCTAATGATAACAATACTGAATCTGTCAGAAACAGTGCTGCATTTACGCAGAGGAGCTATTAAAAGGGAGATTCTTACATACTCACAGTGATTATATGCGCATAGATGCATATTTTCTGAATTAATTCAAAAAAAGAATAATTTCCCAATGGTAGAACAGCAGGAATCTTTTATCACTTTCTGCTGCCAAGCACGGGCCTTAAATCTCTCTCTCTCTCTCTCTCTCTCTCTCTCTCTCTCAGGAACAAGGTCGCAGCAGAGACAGCCACTCTACTCTCTCTGGTGGTCGGGGGGGTTTAGACTCCTTGGGTCGACCCGTTATATTCAACTCCTCACGGCGTGGGGAGCGAACAAAGGAGAGAGATTCGGATCGGGAAGTCAACGGAGATGAGGCTCTCCTGAGAGTGAATTCCATAGTAAGGAACGCCATGTTTCCGATCTGGGTCTGTGTGTATCTGTAAGTTGCACCCATATGCTGAAATGAGGTTAATGGCTAGTGATGAAGTTCTACAGAAATGCTAATTTGGTAGCAAAATCAACCCATAACAGTCTATTAAAGAACATGGTATATTAGCCTGGAATATCTACCATGGAGATAACATACTATTATTGTACCATAAAAAGAACTGCTGCTATTGGTGTATACAAAACCCATTTAGGTAGTCATGTGCTTTCCAATTTATTACCTCCCCCCCCAGTAAATTAGTACATCCTGGACATGAACTGAAAGTTTTACTAATTACTGTTCTAACTCTGGTCTGGTCTGTAGTAGGATTTCTCAAAGTCAGGAACAAACCCCAAGTTAATCCAGACCCAGCTGATAATGAAAAAGTCTGCTTCACGTAAAATTGCTGGTTTTCAGTACAAAGAAAAAAATATTTAGAGCCACTAAACTTCACCCCCCCCCCCCCAAATTACACAGTCGAAACGATCTGAGAGCGTTAAAAAGTTTCTTTATTGTTATATATTGATGTCTAAATCAGAAGTTACTGTTTATTCATTAAAATTGACAAAATACTGCTTTTTTACTGGAAATTTTTCCAGAGAAAAATCTGATGTGGACCTTTGGTCAAAAAGTTTGACGACCCCTGCTGTACAGCAGCAGCATAGAACTCGAATTGTTTGTTGCAACGCTCTTCTCACTGCCCCGCAGGACTCCCGTCTTCCTCCTGCGTTCCACCCCCCTCTCCGCCCCTCCCTCCCCCCATATGAGCGCTCGGCAGACCTCAGGCTCGTTAACGGCAAGGCCGGCATCCCCGGATGTGACCGGGCTCGGCATTCTCCTCTTAACTCGACCTATCCAATGCTGACGGACGAGGAGGACGAGGAGGAGCACGGCCAGGGAGATGGAGAGAAGCGCAGAGAACACTGCAACCACAACGGCGAGACCAACAGCTCCCAGATCTCAGAAGCTTTGAATAACAACTTTCACATCAGCAACGGAACCCTGCGGCCCAAAGCCCTCGCCAACGCCATCCTCATCCACCCTAAGGGTCAGATCGTGTGAAGGCTCATCCACCTGGCCCCCGGTTACGCTTGTTCTCAAGCCTCTGTCTGCTCCACCCCCTGACCGCACATTTGCGGATCCAATGGAATGACAGCTCCGGGAAGATGGTCGCATGAGCCGCACTCAGATAGATCTCCCTTTTTTACATCATTTGTTTATCGTACGGTCATATAAAGAGTTAAGCTTGTCAGACTGAATCAGTTTGACCTGTTTGCAAGGCTACTATACAATTTTTTTTTTTTTTTTTTGAGAATCTAGAAACATTTAAATTTGCCGCCACATTATTCATATTCAAATGCTGAAGATGTAAATATTTTTGCCAAAAATACATACTATTTTTTTACCTTTAGGCTTTGTCCAACAATTTGGGATTAAGACAGTTATGAAGTATTAATATTTTAACCATGTGTATTATGCATTTTCAATGGTCATTGTTTTATAGTTCTGTTACAGTAGTTACGAGAGAGGGAGGGCCCCGCATTGACACTGGGTATGACTTTATAATCAAGTGAAAAAGGCCGACGTATATATATCAGCACACCTGTATGGTGCAGGGACATCAGTGTTGCTATGGTGAGGGTATGGAGGAAAAAAAAGGGACAAGAATATTATATGTTGTACTCACTGTGGTTGAAACTTTGACTGTATAGCAAACATTGTAATTGTTGACATAAAAGTGTTTAATTTATAAGTCCTGAATGGATGAAAGAATTGGTCAGTTACAACGGACAGGCATGACCTGCCATTACATCACAGCTACCACTGCGTGCGACCGGATGGTCGAAAGACAATGGAGTGCCGATCGCTTCAGCTGGCCTGGGTATACTGCATTTTATAGTTTTACGCTGGACTTCAACTGGTTTCTGAAAGAACCCTTGCCATACTGCAGAAACGAGTGATTATAGTATTTTACAGAACTGTATATAAGCACCAAAGACTTTTTTTATAGGATCGATGGAATGTTTTACAATATTTTAGTAAGACGAGACTTGTCGTTTGAGCTCATTTTTATTCATGAAAAAGACTACATATGTACAGACATGCCCTATGCACTGCTCTTATATTGGTGACTGTGAGATGTTTTTGATACCATATTAAAAATGAGAATGGATGGAGAACTTTAAAAATGCAAGGAAGAATCTGGCATCCCTCCACTAAAGGTTTATGTGTTTGAATTAATTATTTAGCCAAAAGTTTTCAGCCTAAGTGACTCAGTATGATGCATAGGATGTGTTTGCATGTTCTCTCCGTGTTTCTCCCTACAGTGTAAAGACATGCAGCTCAGTGAACTGGTGTTTCTCAGTTGCCCATAATGTGTGAGTGCCTGCCCTATGATTGACGAGTACCTCTCTGTAAAATGTCACCTTCCCTGTGCGTTCTAGCCTGACCAGGACCCCGTATCGGATAAATGGTTATGGAAAATGGATGGATTATTTTTTAAATCAAGAATGTGGAATTGCTTTAAATCGGAGCCGTTAATCATTCATTAGATCTTCATGTACCAGCTTCTGTTTCATCACCTGACCTTTACAAAAAAATAATTCTAAATGGGTTTTATATTTCAGTTACATTTAATGGCATTGATGAGTCCCTGCCAAACGATCTGCTGTGAAGGATTCTTAGGAACACGGTGAATGACGAGGGCCCGGAGGAGCAGAAGCTGAATGTCCCTTTGTCAGAATAAATTATGAATCAACATGGAAAGTTATGACTGTTCAGTTCAACAATGGCAAAAATAGATGCATGGTCTGTCTCCAGTGTGTCTGTGCTCTGCTTATTTAACCTGAAGGCAGATGTTTTTGGTTACATTTGATTTTACAGTATAAGCTATTTTGATGATTGTTCAAAATCAACGAAAAGTAAACAGAAAAGCTTGAATGTTTGTTATTGAAATATCACTAATAATAGTAATTTAAAAATTTAATGAGCCTTAATTATGAGTATCAAAAGCTCAGATGGAGTAAGCCACGATATACTGGTAATTAGGACACATTGCAGTGGTTTAATATACTGGAAAAAGGGAACTTTAATTTAAACCAGGTATATTTTATATACAAACACTGCAAAAACATTCCACCTCAGAAGAAGAAATGAACCCTAAACTGTTTTGTTAATGCTATTCAGCTACTTGTAGATAATTCCAAATGCGCTACAATTTTTGTAGGAACTGGTTTGGTTGTGGGGATTTTCTGTGGGAACTGGTTTGGGAGGTACAGTATAGGTACGCTGTGGATTTATATGGTCTCTATATCATATCAGGACTGGTTTTGGTGCCGCTGCCTCTCCTTGGGGGCTGGGTGGAACTGGAATTGGAAACGGTTTGGGAGGTGCGGCATTTTTGGAATAAGTACTTTGATACAAAAATACGGTAGGAATGCATCTACCACACACTATCCAAAACTTGTATCCTTTCCCTGAAATGCCGTTCTTCCTACAAACATATTCAAATAAGATTTTTATAACGTTAACTTGGCCTCTGAAGAGAAACTACTTTTTGTCAAAGACCTAGTCTGCCACCTGGAGGCGTGGTGGTCATATGACAGCGTCCTGGCCCACAGACGCTTCACGTGGATTGACATTCGGCCACTGCATACGCGGCTTCCGCGTCTTTATTTATATACAATGAGATTCCGTAAGAAGAACACAATAAAGGCAGTTGTAATGGTTTGCAGTTGCGGGAAGGTTTAGGAAAGAAACAGGACCTGTGTGGGAACTGCAAGAGGGTGAACCTTGTGAAAGAGGGATCTAGTGAGAATTTGAATAATAATAATAATAATCAACCAGTTATTCAACGATCCTGTCAAAATATACTGTAGTGGATCAAATCTGGATAAGCTGACGTTTGACTTGGGGAAAATGCTGTTGGCTTCAGTTGTGCTCCATTTGGCTGCAGAAACAAGGAATGATGCCTTTCCTTCGGAGGTGTGTGGCACAGCTCAACATTTTAAGGGACTGGCAGAGTCATTATCTCATTTAAACTGGGTGAAGAAAAAAATCCAGAGCAGTGACGCCAAAAAAGGGGGGTGGTGGATTGAGCAATTAAGACAAGATGACAAGGCAAAGTAAAGCAGGTCACATGGTGAGACAGACGCGTATGTCTGTAGGTTAGCTGAACAGAAAAGCTCTGTCGTATCTCTATGTCAGCCTGTAATCAGTGGAATATTTTACTTTATCAATATATCTGTCAGGCCCATTTGACTCAACCTGCAGTCAAATATAGCTGATTAACTGCATCTTTCCCACTTTCACAGTTGGCGTAAGTAGTACTGGAGGAAAGAGTTCTGAGTGCTTCTGGGTGTCAGTGGTAATGCAGTGCCTCTGTTTTCATTCTCGATAGCTGTTCATAGCTACTGATGGTACAAAAGAACCAAAAGAACAAGAGTCTATTGGTCGTTATGACGTTCAGCAACCTGAGCCCAAAGCCTCCTGTGGTTAGTGTGGTCATGTGACCAGTTCTCGCCTGGTTGTTTTTTTTTTACCGAGTTATTACCTTTATTGAAAAAACAAAACCATGACCACTATTGTTACTGCTTTATGAACAGTATTCCTGATTAAAAATCTCTCCGGAATTTGGGTGCTCTTCCAGTGTTGCATTGATTTCCACCTATAGTAAAAAGACAAGACATTTGGCCAATTCCATCCATCCATCCAACCATCCATCCAATCTTAGTCAGAGTTGTGGGGAGGCTGAAGCCTACCCCAGGCAGGACAGGTTATAAGGCTGGGTTACAGGATGCCAGTAATTTAGCTAATTGGTATCTCTGCCTACGTGTAATGTGTGAGCATGTAATCACTGTAATCACAATCCCATCCAAAGTGTTCCAAACCTAGTTCTCCGCTGATATGCTGTAGCCGTAGTGGCTAAATCACTAGAAAGTAGATGGACAGAAGTTTTTATATTAAAAAACACAATATTTAATACAGTAATATTCCATATTGACCAAGAAGCAGAAGCACCACCTGAACACAGCATGGTTTTGCATTTACCTATTTTCACCTTTGCAAAGCAAAACCATCTTGCCACCCTCCATCTAAGCACCGCTGAGAAACAGCCCGTTTGGCGATTACAGCACGTGTCGATTTATGAACCATGACTGCCGGAGAGCTTTAAAACACTGAGATCAGCATTAGTGACAGAGCTACGTGACACACGTCATAGACCTGAATGTGTCTTTTTATGAGACGGCGCTATGAAAACATCTCTTTCATAATAATAATAATAATAATTGAATAATTGAACCCTTTATTGTCCCTGTGGGGAAATCTCTTTCATCATCAGCAAAAGGAAAATAAATTAACCATGGTGCATTGAGAATGCAAATGATGCATAAACAGAACTGCGTTTTGTTGTTTTTCGAGACATATTAAGTTCAATAACCTTGAAATATGACGACAAAGACGTACAGAACATATCGACTTGTGAATGTTTTCATTTCCATCATCCTTCTACCCGTTAATGTTGGGCAGGGTCACAGGGACCTGATGCCCGTTCCACGCAACATAAGGTTCTAAGCTGGGCTACATCCTGGACACGATGCCAGTCATTATAGCGGAGATTCTCAACCCAAATTCTGAAAGCCTGAGCTTTGAACTAGCAAGCCCCTATGCTGATCCACGATCAGATTTCCCAGCCCCAATCTTAGAATGAACCTATATGACCTGGTCTTGGCTCTGCAGATGCTTAGCGCAAAACTAGTGAACACTCAACCAATCCAAGAAACCAAACCAAAGATGCTTAGTTTAAAATTCACTGGCACATCCAATCAGATATGTGCAATAGGGACTGATTGTCGTAAATTGCAGAGTGCACTGCGACCTTGATCAAAGTGCTAATTTAAACGCTATTGTGAATAAACGTATACTTGACAGAGTCGCGACTGAGCTGGCATGGTAAAAACGGGTCACGATGCAAAAAAGGGTTAGAACCATGGCATTAAAGGGTACAGAATGGGGCAGAACTAGACACAATATGGGCAATTTAGAGATGCCAATTAGCATGATTATGTTTAAAACCCTGGTGCCGTGTTGTAACAGTGTTGCCCTTCATGTGTGCCAACAAAAAAATACAAATACAAAGAAAAGGCAAAGGATGCTAGTTTATTTTGTTAAATATGCAACACGTCACAGTTTTTGACAGAATCGCCTGCTTTGAGTTTTACGCGCTCGCTTTTTCGTGAATTTTGGAATGTATTTTTAGGTAAAAGAGAAGAGCAAATTTTTTCCCACAATAGAAGCAGTGGAACGGCTTCTCTCCAGTGTGAACTGCCTGATGCCTCTTAAGATTGTTTGGCTGCGAAAAAGTCTTGCCGCACGTGCCACAAGCGTACGGCCTCTCTCCCGTGTGGATGCGCTGGTGCCGGTAAAGATTATTGCGATGAGAGAAACTCTTGCAGCACTGGGGACATTTAAAGGGTCTTTCTCCAGTGTGAGTTCGCTCGTGCTGGTAGAGACTACGCTTATGTGTGAAACTCATACCGCACTGCACACAGACAAACTCCCTCGTGCTCGCGACCCAGCCGACGTCACCGTGATTATTATCCCGCAGATTCTTGTCAGACAGGGTATATCCGTCAGTGTCTGGAAGGTGCGAGTCAAACACCGTGTCCTCATATGATCCTGGGAACTCCGCTAAGGTGTGATGCTGCCGGATAAGCGGATTCTGGGCCAAATCCTCTCTTCCCTGCAAGATCTTCACCTGACAGTTGGTTTCCCCCACTTGCTGACTGTCTAACTGCACGCTTGGATTATTAGAGGTCTCTGTTTTATGCCCCATCTCACAGTGCTGGTCTTCAAAGGCTGGTTTCTTCATGCCGTTAGCGCCTGGGTCCACAGTGTCTTTGGGGAACACAAAATTTAAAAAAAAAAAAACAAATGTAGACATGAGGACACGACAAAACGGCAGTAGCCGTTACAGAATTGGTAGCGTCATTCATTTAAAACAAACAAACACAGATATATTAGCCTCTGTGCTCTTCAAAAAGGAGACATGGTTGTTTTGACATACATAATATACAGCTATAATAAAACAAAGCACACACATATAATTCACTTAGTTTTAGGGGTATAAAGGTGCATAAATGTATCGCGATGAAACAAATTCACATAGTCACGCTTGTGATTCTTTTCAGTGAAGTTAAAAAAGGTTTCAGTTTAAGTTATCAAAGCAATCGAACGATCGATTAATCGAATAGTGGTAGAAGTTAAAGATTCCTGATGCATCGAATTGTTCCCTAAATAATCAGAATCAAATCGAATCGCCTTGGGGGCCGACAATTTATTCCGCTACTCAGTATAATACTAATAATGGTGGTGCAGGAGGTAGTGCTATTGTTCGGCAACCAGAGGGTTGCAGGTTCGAGCCCGGATTCCTCCTGACCCCATCAAAGTGTCCTTGAGCAAGACACTGAAC
>JAODKF010000018.1:13996563-14007362 GCA_026779585.1 Mormyrus proboscirostris
TTATGAGAAAGATCTCGGTGTGTATGTTGATGCTTCCATGTCCCACTCTCGCCAGTGTGGGGAAGCAATAAAAAAGGGCAATAGAATGTTAGGGTACATCTCTAGGGGTGTGGAGTTTAAGTCAAGGGAGGTGATGTCACATTTATATAATTCCTTGGTAAGACTTCACCTAGAATATTGTGTACAGGTTTGGTCACCATATCTTAAGAAGGACATTGTTACCTTAGACAATGTGCAACGGAGGGCTACGAGAATGATTCCTGGTCTGATAGGAATGTCTTATGAGGAGAGGTTAGCTGAGCTGAATCTGTTTAGCCTTGAGCAAAGGAGACTAAGGGGGAACATTTTAATACTGGGGGACCAGTATTAGTTTAAATACTAGAACCCGTGGCCATAAGTGGAAATTAGCGAGAGAACATTTTAAAACAAATTTGAGGAAGCACTTTACACAGTGTGTAGTTAGAGTATGGAATAGTCTTCCTGCTAGCATAGTGGAAGCTAAAACCCTGAGTTGCTTTAAATCAGAGCTCGATAAGAGCCCGTATATAAGACCACCTGAGTATAAGATGACCCCCCCCTTTTCCAAGTTCTCTTTTGGGAAAAAGTTTTTTCAAGATCAAATTTTGTCTTATATAGAAAACTTATTTCGTAACGCTGTTTACAATTTGCTGGAAAAAAAACATTTCATAAAGTTCAATCTGTCAATGCATAACTTTCTATAGCCTATGGAATAATTTTACAGAAAAGTGAAAGCTTGAGAGTTACTTGAGGATTCGGCCGCGTTCACTACTGTAATTTTGAAATTGGAGTCATAACTCCGTCTAAGATGTTGGTTAATTTGACGAGCCTTCGAACCACTTTGTTCAAGATAATCTCTTGACATCTTCATTATTGAGTGTTGCGGCATTGTTATGAGGGACGACGACTGATTCATTTAGGCTAAGTCAAAGCACGAATAAGACGGCCGCGAATATAAGACGACCTCCCCTTTTTAAGAGGTATTTTTAGAACAAAAACTGCGTCTTCGGGCCGATACGGGTAGTTAAGTTCTCCCCAAACGAGCTTGATGGGCCGAATGGCCCCCTCTCGTTTGTAAGTTTCTTATGTTCTTATGTTCTTAAGAAAACTTTAGTTCTGTTGAAAACAAAGCTTGCAATGAAATTACTTTTACTAAGTTTTCTTACCCTAAAAGTGCTGGATATAGGAAACAGGTGTCTGCAAGTATGAGAAAAAATATATTCTTGATATGTTCCTGATTGAATGTCAATTCAGTTTCAAAATGAAATATTTCAAGAGACAAAATCCGAAAGTTATACTTATAAACAAGATTACATTAGTGACAACCCAAGTCAATGCAATCAGAAATGCAAATTAAAAAGAATAAAGTTTAGTTATTATAACTATTCAAGAAATAGTGAAATTGTCTGTTATTGCACTTGTTATGAAATGTGTCCTTCTTCTGGTTCTAGAGATCAGGCGTGAAATGGCTTTGGGAAAATAACCTATTTCTGAACTTGCTTGTGAGTG
Source organism: Mormyrus proboscirostris (assembly GCA_026779585.1). Taxonomy (NCBI): domain Eukaryota; kingdom Metazoa; phylum Chordata; class Actinopteri; order Osteoglossiformes; family Mormyridae; genus Mormyrus; species Mormyrus proboscirostris. The sequence goes on from JAODKF010000018.1 coordinate 13,998,091, forward strand.
TGTGTGTGTATGTTGTGTGTGTGAATAGTTCTGTAGCACCTGATGGATGGTGGGAGGACAAACATTTGTTTGCCATATAGAGGAACATTACACCAATTTTTTTTCTTTTGGTATACAGCACAACATGAACAGGAAACACCGTGTTTTTTCACAGGAAGACTTCAGTGCTTCAGCGATTTTGCTGAAACTATTGCAAAACTACACGTGTTTCATTACTTGTTAAGATGATCGCATACAGTGTGATAATATTTTTTGCAGCCTGGGTCACTCTCACTGTGGAGGCAGGTATGTTATTTTAAGAAGTGATGTTTTGTTGCAGAAGTAAAACTTTGTCAGAGAGACCTTGCCTAAAATGTAAGAAAGTAGCAATAATGATGTTTGATTTATGATGATGACAGTAAAGTTGATAAATATGGCGTTGAAGCTGCAGAAGTGCCTGATTCTTTAAGAATAATGGAACAGGTCTGTGACCATGATTCTGTTTGCAAAGGCAGGTTACTGCTTTAGAGAAATGCACTTTAATGATAAATGATAAATAGGTATTTGTCTCTGTAAGCTGGATTATTTCTGTCTTTAACTGGATTCATTTTATTTATTTATGTACCAAAAATGGGCAATGATATAGATCACAGAAACATTCTCTCTGCTGAAAAAGTATGATGCAAAAGTTTACTTCTTGTAATAGGGCTACTGTGTACTGATATCTAAAATAAAATTTAAACTACTCAACCATTGTTATATTAAGAATTAATATGTTAATGATGTTCTATACAATGAGGTTTAATCATGTAAATTATTTTCTAAAGCTCTTCATATTCTCAGGATTGTCTGTTGGTGAAATGAGACAAAGACTAAACAAGTCTTTATTACTCAGTTTATTTCATCACAAGGATGAGAGCAATAATATATGAGTCTGACGCCTTTTTTGTTTGTTACTTACTGTATCCAGTCTAGCTATTTGAGTGCTCACCCTGACACTGATAGCTATTTAAGCAATTTTAGTTGATTTAGTTGATTATTTTAGTTGTTAATATTAATAGAAAAGGACTCTAGTAAGCGCAGGTTTACCCTTTATTTTTGATTTCACATTTTATATTTTACATTTTTATATTTTTTAAGGTTGTGGGAACGTCAGCACAATAATATTATTACCGAAACATTCTTCTACTGAAATTAATGTTGAAAAATATTGTTTTCTAATAAAATACTACATTGTCAAAGTGCTACATGTGTATATCACAAACACACCATCAAGCCTTAAATCCATAACCTCTGAGGTGTAAAACAACAGTGTTACCTACTGCTGTACCAAGCCCATCATTCGTTGTTATGTAATTCATCTTAGTTGTAGCAGTAGTTGTAGTAGCAGGATAACATTCTAGGTACATCAGGAAAACTGGACACGTTTCATGCTTTAATTGTTCTTTAAATATTCCTATAATGACAAATTGTTAGCGGGGAAATCTGGATGATTCAGCTCCAAGGCTACATGGTTAGTCAGGGACAGTCTAATGTCAGTGGATCTAGCAAACCTATCTCAGAGGCTGCAAGGCAATACTCAGCATGTTTGATTAGGTAGCTCAGGAGATGAGTCAACAGCAGTATGGCTGATAGACTTAAGCAGCTACACCCCAGAAGTTTAATCAAATTAAACCAGTTAAACAGAGATCAGTCTACCCACAACCTAAAAGGCTTACTTTCTGAATTACCATATACACATAGGATACAGCACACAAAGTGATACATACCCATTATACATGGTAGATCTGGCTACAGGTGTATTTACCATGTGGCAGCTCTGGTTACAGAGAGGTTCCTCGGGGTCGTGGGGGTGCTAATGACACGTAGCATGTCGGTCTTCTGGCTCCAGAGCGTCACCCCTACTGCTTTGCGGACCCCTCCTTAGATACCGCACCAAGTGACGGACATCTGTTTCCTCTTGGGGATTATGAAAACCCAACAACATGGTAAAGTTTTCCTAGCTTACTACATCCTTATTATATTACAATATCCTGTTTTAGGCCTGATACCAGTCCAATACCAGTTGCACTGAGACCATTGAAATGGCACCAGACATTAATATTGTAGCACCGGTGAGATCTGCATGTGCCTCATGAACGCTGGTGTATATATCCCTGTGTCTGTGTAATTGTAAATAGCCCTTGAATTGTTCTTGTGGTTATAGTTGCCTTCCCGATCATGGCGTGTATGTTTATTCACGTCTTGCATGTACCCTGTTCGATCCTCACGTCTTCTTAGCTTGTATAAATCTCCCACCATGTGTGAACCTTACAGTTCGGCATCTGACCGCTTGTGTTTCCGCTCTGTGTATTTGGGTTCGGTGCTCGTTGGGTGTCTGCTACGGTCCTGTTCAGGACTATAATAAAGAACGCATTCTGTCGCGGCCAGTAAGTCTCCTCGTCCTTCACTACGCTTGCGATGCCTCGGTCTGTCCTGCATATATCAGTCTCATTAACATTAAGCAGTGCTGCTCCCATTTAGGCTTTTCTGTGGACTTTGTGTGACCTGGGACAGGTGGCAGAGAAGCAGGGAGAGAGGAGCTAGAGGGAGGTTTATGATCAAAAGCTCTGTGAGAACCTGCAGTCGGCCACTTCCTGCTCAGAGGGGGTGGGGTCACCGGCTGAGGTCACTCTATCAGCTCTCTGTAGAAAATTCGGACCTCATTATTTAAAAAGGAGTACAGTGTGGCCTCTATTCACAAGGAGTCCAGCCCATTTGACAGAACTAGCTTTGCTCTAAAGTTTGTTCTGCCTTCTAGCCTCTGTCACCTTGATATAATCATACAGCTGCGAAAAACTTTGACAAGAATGAAATGCAGCCATAACCTCATCCATGTTCCACAGATGTGGTGATCGTAGGAGGATTCTATCTCTCTCATACAGTTGAATCTTCATGTTATCAGTCCATTATTACGAAGCTGTTAGCAACTGTAACCTAGCATTTCTTACACCTTTTCACTCGCATGCATCTTGTGGTAAAACCCTCTGAGTACATGCTACTGTAGCTGTTTATGATTATTTGGAAACAGCTGCACCTACATCCTGGAGTGTGTTTTTGATTGGGCTGACAGTTGTAAAAAGTTTTTTTCTTTACAAGTGAAAGTATTTTTCTTTCATCCACTGCAGTTGTCTTCCTAAGTCTATAAAGTTGTTTGGTATTTATTATAATAATGTATGTATAATGTTATTTCTGATAATGTAGACTTTGGCACACCTAATGTTTTCTCTGTGTCTCGGATTGATTTTGCCTGACTGCTTTACTGACATTGACACCTAATAAGTCCTCGTTTTGAGTGACAATAGCAACAGAAAGCAAAATACCATACATGGCTTTTTATCAGCTTAATTGATGATACAGTAACATACATCTGGTCAAGGAACAGCTAATCAGATAATTCTCCAAATATTTTTCCTCCCTTGCAGTGGGGGTGGGGGTATGTATAGAAAACAGAATTCTAAAAGTTAGTTGGAAATCTCACACAGTTCACCCAGCAAAGCTGTTCATAGGCTTACATTAAAGCTGACAGCCAAAATACTGAAAATTATGTCTCTGTCCAAATACTTAAGGTCTGTAATATACAAGAAACAGAGTGTGTTTACATTTGAGTGAAGTTATTTCTTCAAAAGCACTTTGTTTCTGTTTGTGTGTTGACGCCCCGATATCATGCCATGGAAAGATGGCAGACTTTCTGGTGCTGAACAAACATTAGACCAAAGTACAGAACAAAATTACAAAAGTGTACATGGGCACAGGATGCTCTGTAGTCATGGGGATTGGGCCAGAAGCCCATGCCAGGCCATACCGGGCACAAGGCAGGGGTACACTGGGCAGGGTGCCAGTCCATCACAGGACACAAGGCAGGGGTACACTGGGCAGACTTTTAAGACAAGTAGCACCTATAGCAATACTTTAGGTGCTAACATGGACCAAAGAACCCTTATGCACAATTTAAGTCAGTGGTTCTCAATCCTGTTCCTGGTGTGAGTTGGAATGAAAACATTCTGGCAGATGGTCCTCCAGGAACAGGACTGAGAACCACTGATTTAAGTTAAATATATTAATTAAATACTGTGAAACCAATTCACAGAATGTACACCATACAATTTGTATTTTCTATGAGCCCAAATAAAACACTAACAAGGAGAAAATGACAAGATGTGTTTCTTCACCCATTAATTGTAATATAACTGTAGCAGAGTTAAAGTCATGCCTGCAGAAATGTCTGGTGCAAATGAAGAATAGTACACTACCAGCAATGTGTTCAGTTGATATTTTTCCCTTGATATGAGTTATGTATTTAAAATGCTGCTCTTGCATTCAGTACATTATGTAATTGGATAATCATCTGAGGGTAACATTTGATTAAAAAAGACTCCAGACTCCAGCCCTGCAGTGTCTCTCGTTTATGGACCTTTGTGAATTACTGAATGAACAAATAATGAATAACACAAAAAGTAATATACTGATATGTTTGTTCATTAATGAAACACAACACATCTTTTATCCCAATTAGTTGCTATATTTCTTCATGATTTGTTCTTTAGTAGATGATTTACTAATAAGTTATTAAGGAACCATATTGTACAGCACTACTAGTAAAATTAAATGAAATTATATTGAAAACACATGGGATTCCTTCTGGATGTCTTTGTTTTAATATTTGATATTACTCTCAGGGAAAAATAACATTTTAGTCTTATAATGCAAATAAATTTAGCTCTTTATTATGTTCAGTCTGTCTCCAAACTCCAGCACTGCAGAGTCTCCTGTCAATGAGTATTTCTTTATTTCTCAATATGTGTTATATATTTAAAATGCCTGTTCTTGCATTCAGTGCATTATGTAATTAGTTAACCATCTGAGGGTAACATTTTATTAAAAAATGATCCATCTCTCTCCAGACTCCAGCCCTGCAGTGTCTCCTGTTTATGGCCTAAAGGGAGCATCTGTTCATCTCACAGTGGAGGGTCTTCATGACCTACAGATCAAAAAAATTACATGGAGACTCAACTCTACAGCAATGCTGGATCACATAGTGGCTATTAATCATACGGAGTACTACTCATATAATAAAGAGAAGACACAGTTTGACCGTAGAGACTTCTCTCTGCACATTAAGAACCTAGACGAGACAGACCAGGGCACCTATACTGCTGTAATAACTGATACAAAAGGGGCTGATTCTGAAAAAGCCAAGTACCGTCTGCATATCCAAGGTAAGCAGGGAATTTGAGTATGTTTATTAGTGTCTCTGCTTGAATATAACCTGTCCTGTGAAACATGCATTGGTTCTGCTTTGCAGATGCTGCTTACAAACCAGTTATACAGATGAATTTTTCTACATTAAGCTCTGCTGAAGGATTCTGCATTGTGTCAGTGAACTGCTCTGTGAGGGACAGCTGGGTCTATTACACCTGTGACCAAACCCAGTGCTCACAGACAGAGCCCCAGTCCTGGCCAGATGTGAACATCACTGTCACTGTTTATAATGGAAACATCATCTGCACAGGCAGTAACCGGGTCAGCAAGGAGAACCAGTCAGAACCACTGGGACATGCATGTGAGTGTATGATGGTGGATTTGATTATTACTTATATTAGGACACTGAACACTACTTGCTACTTACATTTCAAAATGTCTGGTGTTTGAAGCTGATGTGGCTCGTAACTGGATCATAATCACATTGGTCACCATGATTATTTACTCTGTTGGTAGCTCTCCTGTGTGATACTCAAATGTGATAATATACACAGAAAAGTGATATAATTTCTATCCTCAAGTACAACTTATATGCTTATTTATTATTTTTAAAAATGGTAATATTGATTATAATATTCAGTCTGAGATGTGTGTTTATCTGAGTGTATGACTGACTCTAAACTGTAGATGTCTGTCACAGGTAAGAAGACTCACAGCACATGGTGGTTTTTGTCACCGTGGTACATTCGGCTGCTGATACTCGGTATTGTCTGCCTCTGCATTGTCTGCATTGCTTTCATCTGTTTTAAAATTCAGCATAACAGACCTGCAAGAAATTCAGAGGTAACTTAATATTTTCATGTAAATATTTACCAATTAATTAATGAAACAGCACATGTGCATAGATACAAAGATAAAATTATCAACATTTTAATACTTTTATTCATTCTAAGTCATACATTCCAAATGACGCCTCTGTTCCCTGTGATGCATGTTGACCTGTAAAGTGCTGTATGGTGATGCAAACACATCTGCATTAGCAGTGTAATAACACCTGTTAACCTGCAGGGGGCGATAGACTCGGATGGAGCAAACGCTACATACATGGTGCCACCGACCGCAAACAGAGCATTTTCCCCAAATACCCCCCAGGATAACACTCTGTACTGCACCGTGGGACACCCAAAGGAGCTGCCCCCAGGACCACCCCCACCAGCTCACTGTGATGACACGATTATTTACAGCCAGGTGAATAAATAACATGGACTTTTCTGCAGAATGAAAGCTGTTTTGAACTTTTTAGCTCATGCCTGTGATACCACTTCCTTTGCAGTGGGTCTGTCTGCACTGTACAGTGTTCATGTTATCAGATGAAAAGAGGCTTTACACGTTTCATATTTATGCCCATTGAATGGATGGAAAATATGTGACGTCTTACACTTTTCAGTCTCTGATACAGGAAACAAATTCAGCAGCAACTTCCTCTTTTATTTTGTTGCCACAGTTAATAACAGACCAATAATAAGCGATTTACACTGGTATTTACTGAATTTAGCAGCGTGTGCTTTCTGCCACTCTAATGCAATGTCAGTTTGAAATGTTTCATCCATGTTATATATTTTGATATTTACTGGTGGTAAAAAAAACTCAAGATCTAAGGTGAAAAGATCTATGGGATGCAGGGAATTGGAGGATGGCATTTGGGATTTAATTTGAAATTAAATGTTTTATTATGCCATTTGCACAACTGTGTGTGAATTCTGGTACACTTGAGTTGATTTGTTATCACATTTCCCATCATGCTCTACTGTGAGACATACCTAAGCACCTCTCTCCCGCACATACTGACTAAAATTATTTTATACAATTGTTATTTGATTACACATGAGTAGATGGGCTTGTTTCTTTACCTCCCCCCCCCAAAAAAAAAACATCCACATGATCCCATTGTACTCAGAGGTGTAATTCAGATAAGGGCCCCACCATGACAGGAATACAGACGGCCACTTTGTAGTACTTTTATATTATTATGACAGCAGTTTTTAAGCAAGTTCTTGGGGAGTCCCTCCCCCCCGACGGTCCACATTTATTCTCTCTTCTAATTCCTTTTTGTGAGGGAGTTGTGAGACAGAGCAAAACATGTGGACCATCTGGGGTCCCTGAGGACTGGTTTGAGAAACACTGACTCGTGTAACCACTCCTATTTCCTTGTCTCACTTCTTCATGTCTTCCTGAAAACATTGACTTTACATATTATTAGAACCCCGCCGCCCCCAGAATGGTCCGAAATGATCTTGGGATCCGACTTTAAGCTTTGCTCTCGCCTGTATATATATATATATATATGCATATATGCAAGAAGAAGCATATCGATGTACCTGTAATTCTGCAAATAAAAAGCATAATTTCATTGCATCATTTACAGATATTCTACTTACTGACCACTAGATGGAGTGTTGACATTTTTATAAGAATACTAAAATGCTGCATGAGCAGTCAAATATCATGAGCTACAAAGTAACATGTTTTATTCATGTTATATTAAGTCTGTGACACTGTCTGCTTGTATTTACAAAGTGTAATTTGTTCTAATTTTCAGAGGAATAAATGCAGCACATTGTTAAAATGCAGCTCAGCATCAAGTAAAAATGGAAGGAATTTCAAAAAAAGATGCTAACTAAATACACAAAATATGCTGCATCTTATTACTGTTACTTTATAACTGCTACTTCATGAACTGCTGAATAAAAACAATAACGTTCCCGAAGCCGCGCGGTTGTACCCCGATATATCATGGCTGTGATTGGCTGCGGCCTCGTGCCAATGACCGAATCACAGCCGTGATTTACTGGACTACAACCGCACTCCTTCTCCTATAGTATTGCTTAAAAATACAAATTTGCTGAACAAGCTAAGGTTGTCCAGGGGGCAAATTTCTGATCAACATTTTAATACCACTTTCTCTCCTTTTTGGAAAAAAATCACTATTGTCATGACCTGCTTGTACGGTCCTCCTGTGTGCCACGCCCCCTCATTTACCTCATGTGAAACCCCGATTGTGACCAGCTGTCCTGTGTTATTTCCTAGTGATTCAGTGTCTATCAGTCCGCGTCTCAATCCGTTCCCGAGATCTGTCATTGATAGCTGATTGACCAAACACACTAACATTGTTCCAGTTTTTTTGTTGCCCTGCAGTTCTTGAGCCGTGAAAAACCAGGTTTACATTGTGTCTGTCAGTGGTGGAAGTTAGCTAAAAAAAAAATCAAGGCGATAAAAAAATAATACGTTTCACAATATTACAATAGTTGTTTCGACCGGTGGTAGGCGAGCAGGCGAGGATTCACGACACAAGGGTTTACTTTGAAGTGAGAAGCATTTTCAAATAGATGTTGATGGATGAGTGAATCAGGGACAGACATTATAGACTCTATAGAGTAGATCCCCTCTGGGCATTCACAGGATTTGAACCAGCAACCTTCCAGTTTTTGGCACAGGTCCCTAGCCTCAGAACCACCACTCTGCCTATCATACAGTGAAATTAATCTGTTCGTTTTTTTGACATGAAATTTTTCTATAATTAATTGATTAAAATCAACGAGTTATTTTGACAAACTCAAAAGAAGTGTCATTTTCCATTTGCATAACTACATCAAAATGTCATCTTGCTCTCCTTTAAGACATATATGAATATACAGGTAAGAGTTCAGGTAGGATCAACTGTTTGTCCTGCACCCCTGGACCATTTTCAGGTTAGTTCTTGCTCAAGGGCCCAAGGTTGAAGCAACTATTCTGCCGATCATGGGATTTGAACCAGCAACCTTATGACCACAGTCACAGAAGGCTAACCTGCAGTCACACATTAATCAGCACCCACAGTTCTAATGCATCTGCTTTACTGCTTTATGACTTAGTCTAACCATCGGCATTCTGAGTACTTAAGCTAGTCTGTACTACTAATGACTTGGACTAACCTGTAGAACCTGTCCTTGAGGTGCACAGTAATGACAGCTGATATCATGATGACCAGACCCACAGAGAACACCAGCATCTTC
>JAODKF010000018.1:14027554-14040594 GCA_026779585.1 Mormyrus proboscirostris
CTAAAGAAATAAAGTAAAGAGAAAACAAAGAGCAGTATACCCTTAAACTGTAAATCTACATTTACGTTTCGCTGCAATGCAATTAAAGTATAAGCAAAAGAAAATAAACCTGTTGCACAGCGTGGTGCGTTGGGGCCCAGTCGTTGGTAAACTTTTATCCTGCAACTTTGTTCGGGATCAAAAATACTCAATGCCGAGAAATACGCGCAGGCGAGTTCCACCGAGCGGGGCTTCCTTCGGTGCACCGCAAGTCCACACGGCGTCGTGTTGCAGACACCCTGGCAGCCATATACTTCCTGGTCTCCAGCACCCCAGTCACTCTCCGTTGCGGTCGAATCTGCCGTCCGGCAGCGGGACACAACAGCAAAAAAACTCTGGACGACACTGTGATTACGTCTGCTTGTGCAGTTTGACGATATTCGGTAACAGGCGATAACAGAGAAGTAACCTGATGGTGTCTGACGGTGACTGATTATTATTATCGTCTTTATCTTAGACGGTTTTATACGGTTGGCAAGTTATAACGCTGGCTGTTCAGTGGCTCTCTCTAGCTCTCTGTCTCTGTCCGTCTCCCTTTCTGTCTTAGCCACGCTTTACCTAGACACTCCTTTTTTATTGGTCCATGTACATCTCATTAGTAACCCATCAACATGGATAAAAATGATTGGCCACTATTATATATCAGAAACACAGCAACTCTTGCCCTGGCATTCTGGGAAATGTGGTCAGTACATAATACAGTAACATAAAAAAAAACACAGTACAATGACAAACCCAAAATATGCAATTCCCTGTCTGACATTTTCACAGGTCCTTACAAGTATATTTCACAGGACAAGGTAACAGAAGTGATGATGCTGCGTAGAATACAGTACTGTAAAGCAGTTACTGAAACCGTGCAGATGTTTTTGATATGGTGATATTTGTACCTATTTTCCAGCCGAAATGTTCTTATCACACTTGCCACTGTGTATCGGCTTAGATTTGGCTTGAACTCGCAGTTCATGGTTGACAACGTAGTCAACCAGTGTTGCGCGGATCTCATTTGTCAGATTCAGTCCTCTTTGAGCACCTTCTTGTCTTCGTCTTCCTCTTCTTCTACCTCCAGCATGGCCTCCATCTCTCCCTCTTCCTCTGTTGATTCCTCTTCCTCCCCTTCCTCCTCCTCGTCGTCCTCCTCGTCGTCTTACTCTTTTTCTGACTCTTTCCATTGTGCTTGAAGACCGATGAACTCACCTGCTGCTTTTTATAGTGCTTAAACACCCGATTGGTGTGTCTACAATTAAACAAACAAGTGTTTGCACACCTGATGACTGTGTTGAACCAATTGGTTAGACGGTGCGGTAATTTGACAGTCAGTGCTTTGGTATTGCAAGGAAGTAACTTCATGATAGATTTTTGTGTGTGATGTATGTTAAGTGTGTTTAGTGTTTTGCAAATCACTGTGTGTAGAGTTTTGCAACAAGTGTGAGGTTGACGATGTGCTTATAGTTGTGCAAATATGGGCTGATGTTTTGCTTCTTGAGTGTAAGGTCTTGCTAATAGTGTACTACTTTTAGTTTTAGTGTGTAAGCAATCCAAAAAAACTGTAAAACACAATGACTCAAAACTGTTCTCACACATTTCTAAACATTTGAAGAAGCCAAAGAGGGACTAGAACATAGAATACATGCCATAGGTGAATAGGAGCTGAATTTCAATGTCAGGGTACAAATGGGTCACACAGAGGATTCTTTCTGCATCGCCCAACAAGGGATAGCATCTCTAGACCCAGCCCTGAGTCATGGTGATGACGCAGAATGAATATTCTTCTGTGACTCTGGCTTGACATTTTACTGTAATATGCCTCTCATTTGTTTGCTTTTTGGCTTTGTCCTTTACAGTAACTTTTCTAGAGTACTGAATACGGCAAACGTTACATATTAGCTATCAGTCATAACTGTACATTATACAAATATTTTTGGTAGACGACCATACTTTTTTTTTTTTTTTTTACTATAGTCTTACGGTTTCTAATTTACATCCCAACAACAGTTTTGACTGGTAGTGTTTTCAGTTTTTTGCTGTAGTATGTAATGACTGTGTTTATTTAACCGACTGGCTTGATGCATGATCTAAAAGCAGTGTTTGCTTTTGAGCAAAGATAATATAGTTTTGAGAAGCCGAAGCCGGGGGGCCCGGAGACGACCGACATGGAGCCGGAGACGACACTGAGGACCGGCACCAAGGCACCGGGGGGGGACTCGGAGGCGACCGCCGACCCTGAGCCGTAGAAACATCAGGCGGCCCCGGAGCCCCAACCAAAGCATGAGAGGGCGAGCCAGGGGGCAGGGCGGGCAGGATCCGGGCCCTACGCCTGTGGCCCCATTCTTTGCGGGACACTGACAGTCGGGGTCCCAAAGGGCATTGGTCCCGGAAGGGCAAGGGAGCAGGAGTCCATAGGAAGGTCCCTGAGGGGTCCCATGGAGGTAGGAGTGGCAGTCAGGTTGTCCGGGACCTCCTCAGGGACTAGGACCTGAGCTGGGGGGACCGGAGTCAGTGTCTCCGGCGAGGCAGCAGGCGTGGCCGCAGCAGCAGGCGGTGCGGGCGTAGCCGCAACAGCAGGCGGCATGGGCATGGCCGCAGCAGCAGGCAGCACGGGCGTGCAGGGCTGGACGGATGAGCAGGGCAGGACGAGCTGGACGGACGAGCAGGGCAGGAAGGGCGAGTCGGGCAGGACCGGCGAGACAGGAAAGCCAAGCTTGGGCGTGCGGCCAGCAGGGGGCGCCTCGGCGGGCACCTTGGGCATGCGGCCAGCAGGGGGCGCCTCTGTGGACATGGCGGCATCCTTGGGCGTAGCAGCTGCAAGCGGAGCTGAGAGCTCGTGCGTACTGTAGCAGCTGCGGGTGGCGCCGCAAGCTCTGGTGTAGCGGCTGCATCTGCCGCGGGCACGGCGGCATCAGCAGCAAATTGGAGGTCGAGCCCTTCTGGCAGCGCGTTCAGGTCAGGTGATTCCCGGTGAGGTGCTTTCCTTTTTTGAAATTGCGGGACCCGCGGTATAGCATCCAAGACGGACCTGATCCCGCTAAACTCCGGGTGGCCACCCTGGAATATATGCGCTTGGGGCGATGGTGGCTGCGGGGCTGTAGCGTACCTTTGGGGCTGCTGGGTCAGGAGGGGTTCCTCCTCCTCCAGACATTCCGTGGACTGAGGCACTGCGGCGAGATAACAAACCCCCAAACGGATCATCGGGACTTGCTCTGGTCTTCGCCTTTTCCCCTTCTTTCTCCGGGGGTGGGCTGTCGCGGAGAGGGTAAGCGGCTGGAGCCGCTTCTCCGTTATTCTCTCCATCAGCTGCCGGAGGTTTTCGCGCACCTCTCCAAGGGGGTACGTGTTTCCGGGTGGGGGTGCCTCACTTAAGGGGTCCCTGCTCCAGCTGGCTAAGTCCGGGCGATGGGGTCTTCTTGGACCTCAGGTTGGGACAGCCAATAGATCACCTCTTGCAGCAGACTGAGACGCAAGTGTTCTAAATGCACCCATGTGATGAAATGGAAATTCTGAAACTATGTGTAGGCCTCTCCCCCTTTCTGCCTCCTTCCTCTGTCTCCATCTATCTATCTGTAAAGGAAAAAATGGAAGGAATAAAAATCCAAATGCTACAGTATGGGCTGATATTTGTGGGACTAGAAACTGAATCTGAATTTATGAGTTTGAATCTGAATTTATTATTTGAATCTGAATTCAGTTCGCAAATGCAATTTCAACTTTTTGAGACGCACAATCTGGGTCCTCGAGGAAAAATAATGGACCGCAGGTCATTTCCACGTTTACGACAGTTCTGCAGATCAGGGTAAAGAGGAGGCGTGTGCCAGGATGTCGGAAGTGCAAATGCGGGATCATATACGCAGTCATCATATATGTAATAAGAATTAAGCAGTACTGGCACTGCTATATCTTAATCTTTATCGTTCCACCACTTCTCACAAGTTGCCAGTACTCTGCTACTCAGAGATAAGCGTCGAACGAGAGTGGCAGGGCAGCGCATGCAGTACCGACAGTGCTGTTGAGGTGCTTTTGTTGTTCCCAACACCCCCGCTGCCGTTCTACCGGTCAATGCAGTAGCTTTTATGCCAGTTTGAGTTTGTACTGTGTTTTTGTATTATTCAAAAACAGCTACAGTATGGATTGCCCTGCAGCTGCACCTCTGAATGATTCTTTATAATTACATACATTGTAAAAGTGAATGTGCATGATTATTTCATATGGATGTATCTAAGAATATCAATCCATGGCCGTCACCATTAAATTTATCTTAATATACAGATTATCATATTCTTTAGTCTTTTTGTGTTACTGTTTTGTTTGTAAGATTGTTACAAGAGAAGCTTGTTTCTCTTCCAGGTGTTTGTGTTGCTGTTGATCTGACAGTAAATGGCATCGTGGGAGGGACAGAGAAGCTGCCTTCAGCCCTGGAGAGTCTGAAAGTGGAAGATTTTCAGTCTCTGAGGTGGACTTTTAATGGAAAAGACATTGTTGAAAAGTTCAGTGGTGAACCAGAAGTAAATCTCCATGCTCAGTTCAAAGGACGACTGCAGCTGAGCCCTGATTTCAGTCTAACAGTGAGGGAGCTGAGACTGGAGGACAGTGGGGAGTATCAGCGTGTAGGAGTGAACAGAGTTGCTCCACAGATTCCCACATACAAAATCCAGCTGCAGGTTTATGGTAAGAAAATGAATTTAATTAATCTGAGTTTTCAATAATCGCAAAGTCACATTTCGGTATGTGACAAAAATATAATGATGAGAAATGGGGATTATAGATCTTACATTTTCAAAAATTATTTTTTAATCCTAATTGTTAATTAACGTGACAGTTGCACACAATGTATTTATTTATTGGATACACTCAGTAACATTCATTCAAATTGTTTATGCAGTTTGATTTCAGTTTAAGGTGTCCTAGGAAGCAGAGGAGCCAAGGTGGGATATACCTTCTAGTGTATAGGATATCCCCAAAGGCATAGGTTTGGCTTCCACATTTGTAGGGCCTAAATCAGCCCTCAACCGCCCCCCCGAAATACACATGGTACATATCCCTACTCTGATATAATCTTGCACAGTCTGGTGCTGTTTTACACTGTCTGAGAAATGGAATGACATAGCATTTCTTAGCCCCAATTGCACATGAGCAATAAAGAATCTTGAATTTTAGTGCTCAGCATACTCCTACAGGAAAGCTGGAAAAGCATCCCAGGAGACTTATGAAACTGATGTAGAGGAGAAAGTAGAATCAGCCAGTCCCTGTAGCAATTGAGGTTAAGGGACTTGCTCAAGGGCCCAATGCTGGAATCACTCCCAACCCACAGACTGTAGCTGACTCCCTGAACAGATGAATCTTTTCTGTAAAATTTTTTTTTGGTCAGTGCATAATTCTATATATGTTATTTTATAGTTTCAATGTGTTTTTAATAATTCTAAAACACAGAGAATAGTACAAATAAACCTTTCTATGGGTAAGTGTAGTGTTGCACGGTATACTGATAGTGAAAAAGTTGCACAATATCTCATCATTAAAAATGATACTATCGTTATATTAATATTTATTTAATATACTGTGACGACCGGTTGGCAGGGCTAGGAGTGAAGCAGGCAGGAGCCGTGAGCATGGTCGAAATGGGGTTTATTGTACAGGACAGGACACACGGTAAATCACATCAATGACGGACCTGGGGATACAAACTGAGACGTGGACTAAATACACAGGACAGGCTGAACTTAAAAGGTAACAAGTGATTACAGTCGGGAATTAACACAAGATAACGAGGTGGGCGTGGCACAGAGGAGGATCGGACGAGCAGGTCATGACAGTACCCCCCCCAAAGGCGCGCACTCTGGGCGTGCCCTACGGAAGGTGACGGAGGAGACAAGACCGGGTAGCACAGCAGTAGGGGACCATGAAGGGGGCAAGGAGACAGATGGAGGGACGGACAGAGGGAACGAAGGGAGCAGGAGGGAACACCAGCGCAGGCAGGCAGGAAGGGGGAAAACCCCGCAGGCAAAGGTGCAGCCGAAGCCGGCGTAGGCGCCGTCCAACGTCCAGCCGAAGCAGGGGGGCCTGGAGGCGGCCAACAAGGTGCCGACGGAGGGACCGCAGGTGGGCGACGCGGCACCGGAGGGGGACCCGGAGGCGACAGCCGAGCCAGCGCCGCAGGACCCGCAGGCAGCCACTGAGCCATGGCCCGGGGACGAGCGGATGAGCCAGGGGGCAGGGCGGGCAGGACCCGACCCCTGCAAAGGTGTCCCCTGCCCTTACGGGACACCAACAGGCGGGGTGATGGTGGAGGAGTCCTTCCCGTGAGCCGTGAGCACGGTCGAAATGGGGTTTATTGTACAGGACAGGACACATGGTAAATCACATCAATGACGGACCTGGGGATACGAACTCAGACGCGGACTAAATACACAGGACAGGCTGAACTTAACAGGTAACAGGTGATTACAATCGGGAATTAACATGAGGTAACGAGGTGGGCGTGGCACAGAGGAGGATCGGATGGAGTTGGGCGTGACATAACCCCCCCCAAAGGCGCGCACACTGGGCGCGCCCGAGGGGAGGCGATGGACAAGATGAACTGGGAGAACAGGACCTGGAAAACAAAACAAGACCAACAACGCGGCACGGGGACCAGGACGGAAACGCGAAACAGGCACAGGGGCAGAAACCAAGACAAGATCTGACAGAGAACAGAAAATGCAGACAGGCAGACAAGGAAGGGAGACACCAGGGGAACACAGGCAGGTGGAACAAAAGGGCCAGGAGTGAACGGAGGCGGAACAGAGGGACATGGAGAAAAGACAGGCGGGACAAAGGGACCAGAAGGGAATGGAGGAGGGACTAGGGGAGCCCGAGGAAGCTCAGATGGGCGACGGGCGGCGGCCAGAGGAGCCGCAGGGGAGAGGGAGAAGGGAGCTGGAAGGAACCACAAAGGGGCCAAGGGAACGGGACGAGGGAGAGACAGAGGGGATATGGAGGGAGCAGGAGGGAACACCAGGGAAGGCAGGCAGGAGGAGGAAGCTGCGGCAGGCGATGGCGCAGCCGGAGCCGGCAAAGGCGCCGTCCAATGCCCAGCCGGAGCAGGGGGGCCCGGAGGCGACCAACATGGCCCCGGAGTCGACGCCGAGGACCGGCACCGAAGCACCGGGGGGGGGGACCCGGAGGTGACCGCCGACCCCGAGCCGCAAGAACCGCATGCAGCCACGGAAGCCCAGCTAAGGTGCGTGAGGGCAAGCCAGGGGGCATGGCGGGCGGGACCCGGGCCCGACGCCTGTGTCCCCTCCCTTTGTGGGATAATGACAGGCGGGGTCCCACTGGGCGTTAGTCCTGGAAGGGCCTGGGAGCGGGAGTCCAGAGGAAGGCCCCCGAGGGGTCCCACTCGAGCTCCTCCTCCTCACCAGAGGGAGGAGCCGGGCTTTGATTGTCCGGGACCTCTGGGGCTGGACCGGCGAACAGGGCAGGACAGACGAGCAGGGCTGGACGGGCTGGACTGGCGAGCAGGGCAGGACAGACAAGCCGGGCTCGGGCGAGCGGCCAGCAGGGGGCGCCTCGGAGGGCGTGTGGCCAGAAGGGGGCGCCTCGGAGGGCACCAGGGGTTCGCGGCCAGCAGGGGGCGCCTCGGCGGGCACCAGGGGTTCGCGGCCAGAAGGGGGAGCCTTGGAGGGCATGGCGTCGTCTGCGGGCGTGTGGCCAGCAGAGGGCGCGCCGCACCGAGGAGTGCAGTAGGATGACAGAGGCAAGCGATGGTGACTACAGTCTGAAGGTGAATATGAGTTAAACAACAAAATGAAACTAAAGACTTGCTTCTAGGCCTAAAATTAACAAGGGGAAAATAGCAGAGCAAAAAACAAACCTCAGACTGTACTAAAGATTCCCTTCCTCCATTTCCCATAAACATAACAATGAGTTGATGATTCTTCTCCTTTCAGATACAAGAAAGAGTTTGCTTTTGTGTTAAACAGTATGTAATAGTAACAATTAAACTTTTCAGTGTTGGGTACTTAAAACATAGGCAAATACAACAAAATATTTAATCAGTTACTGGCTTAGTTATACTAATTTGACCCGAAAGATCCCACTACTAATTAACTTTACAGTAGTGGTTTTTTGAGCTAAAGCAGTGGTGCAGATAGATAGGATTTTTGAATTGGGGGGGACCAAGCTTAGCCAGGGAAGGAGGGCTGAAAGCAGAAACACTGAATTCAAATGATGCACTCCAGCACATATCATATGTCACAACCAAACTGTAGTGATTGGTTATTTGAAAATTAAATTAAATACTGCATGTACACACTGTTAGGCCTACTTTAGCCACGTTTGAGTATTCTATTCGAAAGAAATACTGTTGATGCTGTAAAAGAGCACTAATATAATAAGATGAAGCCCAATCTAAGATAGGCTATGTGAACGTCATGATATGCCATGAAGACTCAGATTCCACCACCGACCATAATGCTCCAATATCTGGTATTGCCTCCATGGCGTAAGTTTTGTTACGCCCGCCTGGCTCAAGGGCAGCGCAACATAAAAGGAAACTACACGCAATCAAATAATCAATTAAATTATTTATTTAAAGAAGAAATAATAAGTGTATGCAAAGTCAGTAATATGTAAGTAAAGCAAAAGTGTTGCAAGATATGTCTAGAAATGTCCAAAATGTCCAAAAACATAACCACACAAAATGCCAGAGGAGGGAGAGGGGGGCCCTGGAGTAGCCCCAGGTCTCTTCATACCCCTCCCAATTAACGCTTCACACAGCACACCTGCTCCTGATCACCTACTCAAACCGGGACAAGAACACAGGTAATTAGTGGGCTGGACTGACAGACCGGCAGGGCCGTCACAGTTTACTTAACGTCATATTCCGGACTTGCTTATGGAGATCACGTGTTTCAGGCCCTCTAGTCACGCTAGCATATCTCCTGGGGGAGGTCTGCAGCTAGATGCTCTAGGAAACAGTTCACCCATCTTCGCAGAGCATGCGTTTCTGACATTTAATATTGAACATTGATTGCTTAGCCTTGGTATCCCAGATGTATAACTCGTATTTTTAACTTCGTATTGGTGGAGTACAATAATACATTTATCTTCCACCATCATTTCAGCTCCGATGACATCACTGTTCACGTTAGTATGTCAGGGTTGGTGCCCATCTGGTCCGGTCTTGTGTTGCTTTTCCCCATTTGGCCAGCAGCTCCCACTGGCCAGCCCATGTGGCTGTTGCCCTGTGTTAGCTGTGTGATTGTTAGTTATAGTTATCCCATGTTGGTTATTGTAGTTTTCTTGAGTTCCTCAAAACCTTTGGTATTGTTGTTCCCAGTCTTTCTCCCTGCCTTAGTTTTGTGCTAGCAGTTGAGTTTTGACCCTTCACTGTCCCTTTGTTTTCCGATTCTGCCTTTGTGTTCCATTTTGTTAATAAATCCCTGTTTTGTTGGAGCTGCTACGTGGATAGTCTCTCCCTCACCATGCTAAACCCTTTGTTTATAATGGGTTTAACTGGAATAATAGATTTACACACTTTTGACCGCGAATATGTTTTCTTATACTGGATTCCAATAAAGCACATTTCTTTATTTATTTTTATTCTTAATTTATTTTTATATTTATGTTATTGAAATTCAGTTGGTATGAGTACTTGTTTTATATAGGCAGTGGCGAGTAACGTAAATGAAATCCAATCAAAATGAACAATTTAATCCAAAAATATTATGGTGTTCCTTTTAAGTAATAATTTTGCTGATGAAAGCTACTGTCATCATGACTTGTGGCATTGCACCCCATTTAAAAGGCAAGTCAGCATTATGATATCGGAAAGAAAGCTGGAGTTACTCCTACTTTGTCTCAAAGTTGTCCAACTAAGCAAGAAATCCCGCTTTGTGGTAAGAGCCATGCTCGGAGCAGGATAACCTTGCAAGTGAGCTACTTTTAATAGTACTGAACATTTCGTGTTAAACCCAAAGTAATCTTGCTACGCCTGCTGAACCTGCTTCATAGTATCACCCTTTAGAGTCAAAAATTAAGACCTAGTCATTTTAAATTTAAGAACCTTTTAATGCCTTAAATTATTTCAATTCAGAATTAACACTTTCAGCTTCCTCAGACGCCATGTTTTTTGTTTCACTCCAATTTAGGTTGTGTGTTTTATTTCATGATAAATTCAAGTAAGGCCATTTTAAGAACTGGTGCAATGTTTCATATTTCAGCCTTTACAACAATGACATTTGTGTCCATAAAGACTGCAGGTTCAAACGTAATATAAAAACAGCTTTACGGATGTTTCCTTTAGGAATCTGTAGACAGGATAAAGGTTGACCTTTTTGTGTCTGTGTGTTTGCATAGATCATATTTGAGGACCAAATTGTCCCCAAAGTGTAGTAAAACCTGAAACTTCCCCACTTTTGGGGACATCTTTTGAGGTCCCCACTTGGATAACCTCAGTTTTATAAAAATCTGTGAATGCAATTAAAAAAGTAAAAATGCCAAAAGTCTTGTATTTGGGTTGGTTACTTATGGTTAAGGTTAGGGTTGGGTAGGGGTTAAGGGTGTCGTGATTGGGATTAGGGTTTTTCCCATGGAAACGAATCCCCATTTAGATAGGAAGACCAACTTGTGTGTACAGTATGTGTGTCTTGGAGGGAAGGTGGCATGAAAATCTTATTAAAATGGGAAAAGGGGAGCCTTGCATTGCTTTAGTATGTTTTTGACCTGTGGGGAAAACTAGAAAACGCCACAAACTCCATGTAGAACTGGAGCAAAAATTGAAATCCTGGTCTCCCGAGGTGTGAGACAGCACCACCACCATATACCGCCCCATACTGGAAAATGATGATCATAAAAAAATGGAGGGAAGGATCGATGGATGGGTGAATTCAGAAGAATTTATCACAGTTTTATAATTGGGTTTGTTTATTGTTTGATATTGTCAGAGGATAAGATTAGAGGAAAATAGATGGATGGTATACAGAATATGTTTATTATTTACGAGCAAGTAAGTATTGTAATGATAAGTAAGTCTTTCATGATGTTTAAATTAAATCTTTTTTAATTTCTCTAATTAATATAAATGACTTTCTGTCTTTCTTTATATTTGCCAGAGAACATAACAGTTGTACTCATCCAATCAAAGGTCACCTGGGTTCAAGTGAACCACACTTGTATGGTTCATCTGGTGTGCAGCTCATCAGGATATACAGAACCCTCCTTTTCTTGGAGCAAAGGGACTTACACTGAGAACAGCAAGGAGATGCACTTCTTTCTCTCTCCAGAAGAAGGTGACATCTCCATTACATGCATTGCTGATAATGTTGTCAGTCAGAAGGCCACCAATGTGAACATAAGATGCATCCCTACAGGTAAATGAAATGCACACATTCTGCCTGTTCTGCAGCATCATACTAAGTTATACTGTACAGTGCCAATGTTGTGAATTATAAGTATTGTATATATAACCATAATTGCTTCAATGTAGCAATACATGCTGATTTAGCATTGTAAATCCCTACTGAGCAGAACTGTGTACCTGTCAAATTATAGCTGCTCTATTCCCATATGTCAACTCCAGTTAATTTTTTACAGTCAGATTAAATAGAAAGTCATCGCTTTTTGCTGGTATTGAAATGAGATAAATTATTAAGCAATAGTATGCAAGATGGAGTGCGGTTGTACTCCAAATATATCATGACTGTGATTAGGGCACAGGCACGAGGCCACAGGCAGATATATTATGATATATTACAGAGAGTACAACCACAGAAGTTCAGATAAGTTATTGTTTTATACAACAGTTTGAGTAGCATTTTTAAGTTAACAGTAATAAGCCACCAAAGATAATACTTTGCTTGATTATTTATAACATTTATGGGCCTCCATGAAAAACAAACAAGCAAATAAATAAATAGTTCCCGCCAGCCAACTGTTGACTGTTGCCAAGTAACACAGACATTCCAATGCAACACATCTCACTCACTCTGAACTACTTTGCATAATTTACGTATAATTAAGTAATGGTTTTTAGATACACCTGTAAAGCAAAGTGATACATTCTATGTGAAAGTCTGAGTGCAGTTATTACTCTAATAACCACACTCATAGAATGCCTCTTGTCCAATCAGATTACTTGGTCCCAACTAAGTGTTGTATAACTACATTTGAATTCTTTGTATCCAATTAGTCAAAAGTCAAAGGGTCCTCAAATAAGCCTAAAGCCGCTCTCTGCCTTGCATTCATGTCAGTGGCTTCACCAGGAAATTTTTAATTTTGGCCATCGGGGACCAGTTATGTTTTTGGGAGTGGCTGCACCTCACTGTGTCTATTCTATGGCTTTGCTGATAAAACAAAATACATATTCTGTTTTCCTTATTTTGATGTGGGATGATAACAGGGCTTGCCATGTATTTACTCTGGGTGGCAGTGGTGACCTCTGGCTGCCACTTAGACCCATCCTTGATGTCACGCTTAGGTCGGGGAAGGAGGAGAAGGAAGCTGTGATAGGAGTAAAACAGGGTTTATTCACTCCAAAGTGGGACCAACAAGAAACAACAATGACAGATCTGGGGATACAGGCTCAGACGTGGACTTAAGTACACAGAACAAGCCGAAAATAACAGCCAACAGGTGATCACAATCTGAAATTAACACGAGGTAATGAGGGAGGCGTGGCACACAGGAGGATCGGACGAGCAGGTCATGAAACCTGATTTATATTACAACATTAGCAGCATATATTAACTTAATACAGTCATCCCTTACGCATCACAGGGTTTAGGGGTGCAGGCCTCCTACAATCTGGAAAAATTGTATAAATTTTTTTTGTGCCATTGGCGAGTAACGTTAGCTTGTGAACAAAGCAAAGATACAAGAAACGTGAGATATAAAGATGACTCAAGATATCATGGAACTGTACATAGATAATGGTCATTATTGTTGTGACGATCGGTGGCAAGGCGAGCAGGCAAGGGAACGAAACGAGCCAGCAAGACGGGGAAACGGGGTTTAATCAAAAGCACGGT
>JAODKF010000018.1:14066810-14077531 GCA_026779585.1 Mormyrus proboscirostris
GTCCCTTGCTGAATTACACTGATTTTTATACACTTTTAATATTTCTTAACAAGATATTAGTCACAGGGGATGTTCCAAGCATCATATTTCTGAACCAATTGCAGTCATTGTGCTTCCTTACCAGGGCTCAGGTGTTCTGCCCCTAATTGTTTTCCCTGTTATTCCCTGTCTTTTGGAGTCCAATTACTTCTCCGCCCCTATATGATAAGCCTGGTGATTGTTTCCTTTTTTTGGCCAAAGCTTCCGGAAAGCACAGTCATAGCAAGATGGCCTCCACAATGTTTTATATTCTCGGCAGAGAGCCCATAACCAGCCAAGGACATTACAGGGAAGACCCAAGCAAAACCCCCAGGGTGTACTGTGAGACCCCAGGCGTCTTCTTCAGTAATGACCATGCAGTCCTACTCCTGGCACTGTCAGCTTAGCTATATAGCCAATAATATTCTTCCGTCTTCAAAAATGCAGATAAGCTGTGAGCTGAATAATGACCATATTCATACTATCGAAAATAGCAAAGATATCAAAAAACAAAAGGTGAAGATACAAACTTATTATGGTTACATCATGCTGCAGTAATTAATTGATTATGCTTTTCTCAAAATTGTTTGTAATTTTAATAGTTAAGTACTGAATAAGTAAATGGAAAAAATAATTTAACTACTTGAATCACTATGTAAATACACTTGTAGTTTAACTACCAGCAACCTACTGCAAGATGTAGCGTCTTTCACAACAGAGACGTCCCCAAAGTGCTTTATATGGATTTGTTGTGATAGATTAAACATCATTAGAGAGAGTAATCCAGAATGGGAAAAAGAAAGGAAAGAAGTTAAATAAAGACAGACAGGTAACAACAGAGTACTGCTACTCCCCAACACTGTTTAATGGAAACTAAAACACTAATTTGTGGTGACTTTGCTGTTCCTCGTGTTTGTAGATTCTGTAGATTCAGTTTGATCGGGAGGCCGTTTGGATTTATGTTTAAACTTCTGCACCGTGGCATAGATGGTGTCTGACTGTGGGGCTTCCTGAAGTGAGGTCATTCTGATGACATCATATGTCGTTGTTATCGTGGCCACAGTAGGCTGATGTGTGTCCTGTTGAGACAAGAGTGTATATATTCTTTGGCCTCTGAAGGCAGAAATGGCGGAAAGGAAACATCACGACTCCATGTAGTGACTGGCTGTTGACTCCCCAAAACACTGAATCTGTGTCCAGTTAAGTATCTAACTGGACACGATGGCTTCTTCATTTTACACTGCTCACATCTTTCACCATTTTGTTATCCTGTTTTTAATAGAAACAATATTCCTTGAACAGAGGAGTAATGTCGGTGTATGGGGGGAAGTTTACCTCAGTACTGGAATAGATTTGTTCTGTAAGGACAAATAAAACCGGTTTAGTTGATGCACACAGACACAGGGACACTAAAAAACACACCAATTCATATATGTAAAATCATTACAGGCATCTATATAAAAACTGAATTCAAAGTGTGGACATATGTCAGCCGGTTATTCTTTACGAACTGACTTAAATGTAATATATGTAAATGAAATAAAATGTAAAACATAAAAATAGTAGGAGGTTTGCTGCTACATAAATACAATACTGTACTTGGTGTTGCTGTTATGGTAAATATTTAATTTAATACAAATATGTTACCCTGAATAAAACATTTGCTTGATAAATATATATGCAAGCTTATTATGTTACACTTTGTTGACACGTAGATGCTGTACCTGTGTGACGCCCGGAAGCCCTTCTACAGAGAAGAAAAGTCACAGCGGTGACAGAAATCACAGTGGTGATAACAATAAGGATGACCTTGATGAGGAGATTCTGAGTGTACTTCTGCGTTTGTCTCGAGTGATCTGCCGGAACACACACAGGTAAACATACCTTCAGTTTCTGTTAAGCTCACACACTGATGCAGGCACATGCATTCAGACAGAGACACGCATGCATGCCAACAAATATTCTCACATGCACACAGGAAAATGTATATGCGCCAGAACTATTATATATACATATATATTTATGCGCATATATTCAGGTAAAGACAGACTCGCAGTTGAACACATACACCTGACACATACCTATGTATAATGGGCAGAGCTCTGAGATCCTCACAGTTGCATCGGCCCAGCTGACCTGGTTGCTGTAGTTACATAATATAAAGTCCTTCGTAACAGATAGAGAGAGGGCAGGGCTGGCGCCCTCTACCTGAGAACAGGTGCGGCTGTCACAGGTGGTGGTTAAGGACGTGTTGTGAGCCATGCAAGTAAGGGTCACATCGCAGGAGTCAGGGCTGGAGGAGTTGGAGTCGACCCTGAGGAGAGGAGGCCCCACTCTCTCTGTAGCAACAACAGGAGAAAACCAGCTAATGTTAATGTTTGGGAGAACCAGGGGAGATCACCAGTATGGTATTCCCCCTTTCGCTCGGCATGCGGATGCTCTCTGCTGAACGTCTGCTGGATCATATGTGTTAAAATGTCCAAAAATATTAGGAAAATATTGTGTCTTGAGAGGGTGGCATGATGACTCAATAGGTGGCACTACTTCCTGTCGCTCCTGCCCCAGGGGCACCACAGGGGTTCTGCAGTATCTGTGGTACTTGGGATCGGCTGCAGGCTGCCTGGGCCTTTGACCAGCATAGGTGATTGGAGAATAGATAGAAAAACGCATGATATCACAATAGCAAGATGTTCAACTCGTATAGCAACGCTGTTGATACACAGTATTTCAGGGTGACATTCAGTTTCACGTATAAATTTGGCTATTTGTGTGCGTGCAGATTTCATGATATTCTTGGTTCTGTGCATATTTCAATCAACTGAGATTCAGTTGTATTAGTGACTAAATTGCTTTATGTGAGTAAATGACTGTGAGTGAGTCAGTCTGTGTAATTATTTAAAATGTTCCGTTATGCAATCCCATATGTCCCTATATGAAATCTACAAGTGCTTATCGTACTAGCCTGATCGGATCATCCTTTTCAGCTGCCTTTGGGAGACCAATTCGGCGGAAATTATTGTGCCTGGAACAATCCTGTAATTTGTTGCTACAATGCAGCCAGACATTGGTTGTGATCATTGATCAGTTTCTTTTGCTCCCTCTGTTCTCCAGTGAGTAAAAGAAATTTTTGCGCACAAACTCTGGATCATGGACATAAGTGCACAAAAAAAGATTTCCCGGCTGTCATGTTGGTAAGCGGCCAGAGCGGAGACAAACGCGCAGGAAGCCAGGAATCGGGGAACACGGGATTTAATGAAACGAAACGCCTATCCTATATCTTATCTAAGAGCCTATTCTATATCTTATCTAAGAGCCTATCCTATATCTTATCTAAGAGCCTATCCTATATCTTATCTAAGAGCCTGTCCTATATCTTATCTAAGAGCCTATCCTATATCCTATAGTCAGCCTTTGATACACCTGCCTATTACAAACATGAATGAAGAAATGTGATGTCCCACCTTGGACTGAAAGAAGGAACTGGGTGACATTCTGATACCCATTCATATCTGTAGCTGTGGCCATGTACAGTCCATTGTCCAGGTCAGTCAGATTATTCAGGACCATTGAATAGCTTTTTGAGTCAAACTCCAGTCGGTTCTCATAATTCTTTTGTAATTTTAACACTTTCTCTTCAAAGTCGTATTTTATTAGTCGTATTGATGAATTCAGTGCCCAGGTGATGCTTTCCATTTCCATTGCTCCATGTCCTTTGGGGGTCAGTCGGACAGACGCTCCCCTTAAACCAGACAGAGGAATCTCCCCACTGTAGACTAAACACAAAAAGGCAAATGTCAAGAAACAGGTCATCACAGTTTGCTGTGTCATTCATGGGAAGAGATACAATATGTTAGAACCCTGAGGTCATACCATGTTTAAATGAGGGATTATTATAATTGTTCATACGGCAGTACTGTCCAGTTCTCAAATCTGAAAGATGATTCATTTTCTGATACATAGTGCCAGGTGAATCACAGCAGTAAATCAATTTTGAGATTACAATGTTTAATTAACGTTACTCAATGGAAACTATAAATGCAAAGAGATTGCTACAGATCACTTAACAACTGTGCTTCACGCTGAGGACTAGGGACTTATATCATGAATAGATTTGTTGGTTAGATAACTTGTCGTTCACTTATATTTAGCCCAGACTACCTAAAATCCGATAAGTTATTCAACTAAGCAAGAAATCATGCATTGTCACAGAGGCCTAGGACCTGTGGACAGTATTTAAACACCAAATTGATTTACTGATGTAATGCAATTATAGTCCAGTCATACGTTGCAGTTCGGTTTCACCTGCCTATACGAGATGCTACTGAAGTCCAGGTTTTATAATGGTAAACACTAAATAAGTCCGATTTTACCCATAATTCTTCTGAATACTAGGAGGAATATGAAGGTAAATTAATAAAACAGTAGTTTGAATGTATGTTTACATTTCTCTGCCTGTGCCTCTGTGCATTAAAAACACACAATGAACTTTTTGGAGTGCATCTGCAGGCTTATATCATGCTTACTGCACATTTGGCATTACATGTTTGTAGATAAAGACTGGCCTTTGGGCTTAGCAGCAGGTATTTTACATTTAACAGCTGCGTGGTGTACTGTACGGTCAGCCATGGGGTATTTCACTGGATTTATGGGTTTTTCTTACCTTATAATTTATGGTGTGCCAGATGAATTTTGTGATGCTGCCACGGAAGTAACGTCTAAATTTTCACATTGCATTAGGTTTTTGAGAAACGACCAATTTTGTTATATTTATTGTAACATTTGTAAAACATGGCTATTTCGCATAACACTGGTCAACAAAAATCTGAGTATAAAATAACTAAGGGTTGTCTTTTATGAATATTTTCATACTAATTTAAGAAATGCACTCAGAATTTTGCTCTCACCCATTTTTAGGATGTATGACCATATTGCAGAGTAATTTAGGAAAAATGACATTCGGAGTGACATTTTTAGGACTATACTGAAGGGCACAAAGTATCGTAAGTGTGTTTTGCCGGAGTTTACAGGCTGAAACATGGTTGAATATGTAGAGAGAAGGTCCTGCTCTCTCTCTGATATGTAAATATGATATCAAGGCCAGTGGAGTCCCAATATTTTTTGTTATTATTTTCCTAGTGTTTGCTATTGTTATAAGTAACTGATTTTACTTGGTGCTCTGCTGTAAACACTGTGTCAGGGACAATACTTAAACAGATCACTAGATGGCGCTTACCGCTAGGGAGGAACCTTAAAGCATCATAGAGGCTAGCGCTGCAGATTAAATCCTGCAGCCAAACTCAATGCCAGCTAACGTTTTGTGCCTCTTTGTTCCCAATTACAGACACAGGGCCGGCGGCAGGACTTAGGAAAGACACACCTCTCCCTGACACCCCTGGGCTGGAGAGGGTAACACATGCCATGCACCACACATTTATAAATTCACTCCACGGAGGTTCTTTGCCTCCCCTGAAGAAAAAAACAGCACAGACCAGCATGATTTCCATGGGTAGGTGCTGGTGTAGCTGGTCTACCTGCACATGAAGCTGGTCCACCAGCAATATTTCATCAATGATGCTGGTCTCTCAGCACCAGAACACATCATATGCAGGTATAACCAGTATGCATTATGCTGGTCATGCTGGTAACCAGCTATGCTGGTCTATGCTTTTTTTTCCAGCAGGGTCCACAGCCATGGGTTTAAAAAAGTAATGTGCTGCAGGTTTGGTCGGTAGGACCAGTTATGCACTGTACCAGCATGCCTTGCACCGCACTGCACATATCTGTAAACAGTGTAAATGAATATGCATGCATTGATTTATGTTATACACGGTAATTGTAACTGTCTTTTCCCGGGGTGATCCAATGGAGATAGCACACTGCTTTACCAGTGCCAGGTAACAGAGGGTGCCGTGGCTCTGTGATGAAAGGCGCTCAATTTGAAAGCACCAAATGAAGCTCTCCTACTACAATAGAGAGGGTCTCCTTGAGCCTTATCTCGCCGAAGCACGCCTGGTGGCACAACAGCTGGTCCCCATCAGAAACCACGGTCCACCTGGCACTGGCGCTACAAGGGGAAGCCTTCCATGTTCTCATCATCTTTACTCTGGAGAAGCAGTGGGATTACGCCGCTCTGTTCAGTGCTTGAGCAGCAGTTCATCTGGCAGCTATCGGCAGAAGCCATTAGGGAGAAGCTGGTGACTCTAGACAGGGAAGCAAAATTCCGGATGCATTCGCCGCAGACCTCTGCAGTTACGCAGGCCAAGTTACACATTTCCTTCATGCATTGAAGGAAGAGCTGTCTCTTCATGTCTTTATCTGGGCGTGGATGCTGCAAGTGCTGGCAAATTTGGCGGACACTTTGGCTGAAGCACACAGGCCCAAGGCGATCCTGTCTCCACCAAGTCAAGCAGCATGGACCTGAAACTTGACAGTGGTGCTGGCTGAGGACTCTGCTAGATGGGCACCTGGACATTTTCTCAGCTTGAGACAAGTACAGCCCCACCAGAGATACCCAGCCCATCTGTCTGCAACCTCAACTGCTACATTACATTACCTGGTTAACCTGCTTTAAGGTCCTTCATCCTCTAAAATGTTTATTGGCAGTTCAAACTGGCTCCAAATGCCCGACCCAAGAGTGTGGGTCTCTGGCACTTCCAATTGATACTATTCAGGCTCTGTGTCATGACCGTGCAGAACATGGACCGGAGAAGCAGGCGAGGATGACGAGGAATCAGGAACAAGGATTTTAATCGACATATGGTAAGGCAGACAGGACGGAAATTTCATAACACTACAATGACCGGACGGGGGAAACAACCTAAAACGCGGACTAAATACACTGAACTAATGACAGCAACAGGAAACAGCTGATCACACGGGGAATCCACACGGGGTAGATGAGGGGGTGTGGCACACGGGAGGAGCAGATGATCAGGGTATGACACTCTGCAACATCCCCACAACCTTAAAGGTTGATGGAGTGAGTGTTAGCTCGTACCCCACAGAGGCAGTGCATGCTCTACCTGGACGATCTGCTCGCCCATGCTGCTGATTTTGACCGCATGCTCAACAACTTGTGCACCATCTTCACTGCTATTCGCAAGAATGGTCTGCACCTCATCCCCTGGAAGTGCTCCCTTCGACACCAAATGATGGAGTTCGTAGGTCACGTAATGTGTGTTGAAGGCGTGGCTGCAGACCCAGAAAAATAACTGCAGCAACTGGCTGACACTGTGAAGTATCATGGACCTCCACAGTTTCCTGGGTCTCATCTTGTATTTTTCACAGTTTGTACAAAATGTACCACCTTTAACTGCCTGCAGACTGCATTCATGTTCCATGTTGCCCCTGCAGTGGGAGGAGACTGGCAGCTAGAAACTATAGGCTATTGATTGGCAGTGGCTGCGGGTGGAGTAGGCTAGTGACCTGATGCCAGCCTGAGGTCAAGGTTGCCTGTAGGTGAGGATGTGACCTGACTGAAAGGAGGTCTCTGTGCTCTGCACTATGAGGCACAGGTGTTTGGTTGGATGGGAGTTGCACATGCCTGTGTAGCTGGAGGTACTGAAGGAGTCAGGTATGGAGTATGGTGCCTCTGTGGAGTATGGTGGAGTATGATGCCTCTGTGGAGTGTGGTGCCTCTGGGAGTGTCTGAGCATCTGCACAGGCTGCCCTGGCAGCACCAAGGTGCAGTGACCGCCTGGCACAAATGCACCTATGATGCAGTTAGGCACATGTGGGACATTGACATAAGAAGGGGTAGTCACCTAATCTGCATAGTCACTGGAAGGGACCAGGGAGCCACTCGAGCACCTTTCTCTGTTGTATATTTTTTTATGCAGCATGAAAAACTGAGCATGTCATTTATTGCCTGCAGCTGCCAGAGTGACGAAGGGCTGTGGTCCTGCACAGGGGTCGTATGGCGCTGTATCACCCCCTGGCCTGACATGACCACCCTGCAGCAGCCGGAGATAAGGACACCCAGAAGAGGGAGTAACATCCCTGAGCACTTTAACATTCCAGTCGTGGCAACAATGCCAACTTCCACCATGGTAGTGGGACTTTGCGATGGGCTTGTGAGTCGCCGGCGGTGGCTGACCCCTTAGATGAGGGCAGTGTGACATTCAGGGGTTAGTCGATAGGACCAATTATGCACTGTGCTAGCATACCTGGTACTGCAATGCACATGTCTGCAAACAGTGTAAAGGATTATGTATAGATAAATACAGTATATTAATTGTCATAACTGTGCAATGTTAGCAGACCAATGTGTGTGTTTCTAACCGTTACCGCATCTGTAGAGTAAGTGGTTCCGTGTTTGTACCGCTGCTTAGGCAGATTTGCGGTGTGAGGTGATAAACAGTATATCTCCCTTCTAAAATGAAAATCCATTTAAAATACACCACACACTCACAACAGTATAATGCACGACTTGTCATGCATTCACTCTTACTTAGTGGCTGTTATATAGGAAAAGTTCAGCATTTTGTCTATCGAGCCCTATTTTGTGTAGTAAAGTTTCATAAAAAAGACATACCTTACAATGTGCATGCAACAGTATAGGTTTTGCTGTCCCACTGTAACATGCCTGATGTGACTCAAAAGGGAGAAAAAGACAGTTGACAGAGCAAGGACTTTGTTGTTTGCCACAATAAATTGAGGATTGTGTCATCATTTGCAGTCAAATTTGGGTTTATATTTCTGATAAAAAGTCATTGAAACTGCCATTGGCAGTACCCGTTAGGATACTGAAATATTGTGTTTTATATCCTTTTTGATGGAATAAATTTAACATCAAATCTGTCTTTGCTGCAGCTAAACTCCTTTGTGTTACAATCTAGCATGCTAGTTGATAATTAAAAAGTATCACATGATGAATTTTGCTTCTGCTTTTGGATGTTTCATATCACTTTATCATAACTTGTTAAGACTATATTAACCATATCATTACCTCTAACATAGACATGTACAATAACCTCTCCCTTACAGAAAGTTTGTACTCAAAGGAGATGATATAAGCATCATCTACAGATATTACTACTGGACAGCTGGATGTTGCAAATGAAATATACTCTTTTTTGAGGGGGTAGCTGTAGCCCTGTAGAGTTCTGCTTGTCAGCTGACTCACTATACCCACTACTACTCTGCACCAACATCACCAGCAACTGTAGTGCTCTCTCACTACACTACACAGTCTCTCCTTATGGGTGCAGAATAATCAACCATTTAATTTCCACTATCCGTGACGTCACTCCTGATAGCGGCCAGTCACCACTGTTTCTATACATTACATTGTGTCTTGTATTTTTCTCTGCTCCTAATGTGTATCACCCCAACTTCATAAAGCTCTGCAGTAACTGTGCAAGTCAGACATTGTAAGGATTAAGGTTAGGCTTAAGAGAAATCCAAGACTGGGTATATGCAAAAAGAGGATTAGCGGAATCATTTGCATGTCAAGCTCTCACTCTGCATGCAGTGTCTAGCCCAACCATTGTGGTCTGTGAAGCCCCTCATCTGACATCTCCCCCCACTTCCTGTACAACGACATTTGAAAATGTGATGAGATTATGAGCTCTGTTAGTTTGCATTTAAAATTTTACCAGATGGCTTCTTTGTCTATTCAGCTGGTCTACCACTGATCCCTCTCTGCAAATACACTAGAAAACTGTTAGAAAACACTAACAAAAATAATCTCTGTCAAGCTTTCAAAAATGAAATTTGTCAAACAACATTGCCAGGTTTGATTTTCATAAAATCTTGGAACCCATTTGTTATAGTGCAAGGCATGATAGGAGTTTTGTGGCAATATAAGTGATCCCACACTTTATATCAACAGGCTAAATAAATCTGTGATGAAATGAGACAAATGAATGAGTCAAAAAAACAAAGAAATAGAGGCTGGACAACACATTTCTCCCTGGAAAACCATCGAGCAACTGGGATCAAAGCAACTAGCAGAAGCTAATCGCTGAAGCATCCCGTTTGAATGGACAGGACCCATTCGAATCCTTCTACCAATATTTTTTTTTTCACACACATTCAAAGACACTGTCTTCTCATGCAAAGTCTAAAACTAAAACTACAGGAAGTACTTTAATGCCATGACAAGACAAATCAAACTTCTGACAAAATTTCGTCTTTAAGTATTGAAAAGCATCTGCTATTCATCAGGCACATAGACACCCAAATTAGCAGTTTACTGTATTGTACTAAATGAAAATAAATTAAATTGAATTTCAAAGAATAGTCCATTATCATTGTCTTATTTTGCATTACAACTCATTTTAAGATAGAAGCTAAATAAAGCTTTTCTTGGTAAAAGGAACTTACTGATGTTACACTGAGAAGTGAAAAGAAGCCCCAGTCATTTCTGTACTGTAACTGCAGTAAAGTTCAGGGTTTCCAAACTAATACTACAGATTGTATTTCTCCTCACAAACTCTTTGATTTTTTTTTCTTCCCCAGAAATGACAGACATTGTTCAGACGTGTCAAGAAATAATTAAAGTATCTTTTTGACAGGTATTAAGAAGTGGTAGGTTAATAGTCATCCTTTCCTCAACAGGTGTCACATTTAAATAACCGAAGAGACAATTTAGTTTGACGTTCGAAGATTTACCATTACAGTTACTAAATATCTACAGTCTTAGTTAGAAAGGAATTACCTACCTTGATTAAGGACAGCAAAGGGGAAGAGCAGACAGATGA
>JAODKF010000018.1:14198960-14211988 GCA_026779585.1 Mormyrus proboscirostris
GGAGGCCAAGCCAGGTACAAAGCAGCAGTGTGTCCAAGAGTTATTTTGGGAGAAGAGAGTGACCCAAGATGTGTGTAACAGACTAATTACAAACATAAACAAAGTAATAAGGTTGATTGTAGATAATAAAGGTGGACAGAGTGGAAAATGAAAAAAAAAATATGGTTCTGTACTGTGCTGGAATAAAACAGACACATTCCTTAGTGTGTTCTTTCTTTCTGTCTGGCTAACAGTCTAAAAGGCTGCTGGCATTCACGGGTGGGGGGGAGGGGGGTTCTCACAATGACGTGTGAATGTGTCATTTACTTCTCTGCTTGGCCACAGTGAAAAGAGATATGTTTGCAGGGGTCAAGGTGAGGTTGTTTTCTTAACCTAAGAACATTTAACCAACGGTCAAGCATGGTGGTGGTAGTATCATGCTGTTTTGCTGACAGTACTGTACATCAATACATAGCGCAAAGAGGATGGAATAATGAAGCAGCACTAGATAGATAGATAGATAGATAGATAGATAGATAGATAGATAGATAGATTTTTTTGTCACAGTACCAGACACAAAAAGAGGAACATAAAAGAAACATAGCACAATAAATATTTACTGTAACCCTTTGGAGTCTGAGGCCTCTCACCCACTTTCAAAGTAGTCGGACATGCCTTGTTATTTCCGATTTCCAAGTTTTTCTGAATTGCTAAAACACATATCCTAAAATCTCCTCTACTTTAATCAAATCACTAAGCACAAACCCTAAAATTCAAGCTAAACTAACAAAACCTTACACGCATCTTGAAAAATCTTCTCAAAACTAGATTATCTTTGCTCAAAAGTGAACACTGCTTTCAGATCATGCATCTAGCCAGTTGGTTAAATAAACACTACTGAACAGTCATTACACACTACAGGAAAAAAATTGAAAACACTACCAGTCAAAATTGTTGTTGGCATGTAAATTAGAAACCGCAAGACTATAGTAAAAAAAAAAAAAAGCATGGTTGTGTAACAAAAATATTTGTATACTGCACAGTTATGACTGATAACTGATATGTAACGTTTGCCGTATTCAGTACTCCAGAAAAGTTACTGTAAAAGACAAAGCCAAAAAGTAAACAATAGGCACATTACAGTAAAATGTTGTGCAACTGCCAAACCAGAGTCACGGAAGAATATTCATTCTGCCTCATCACCGTGTCTCAGGGCTGGGTCTAGTGATGCCATCCCTTGTTGGGTGATGCAGAAAGAATCCTCTGTGTGACCCATTTGTACCAGTCACTCTTTGGCTTCTTCAAATGTGTGAGAACAGTTTTGAGTCATTGTGTTTAAATGACTACTGTGTGCTGGCTGCGCTTAACTTCTGTGACCTGTGTTTTCTATTTTGCATCAAAGTTCACCATTGTGCAAAATGTGTTTTGATGAATGAGAATGTGTTTCATGTTTTGCAAAAAAGATGACTGACGTACCAGAGCAGACTAGTTACTGTACGTCATCATATGTGACAATGTTAGCTTCCATAGGGCTGCTTTGGTCCGCAACTGGTTTACAGATCACCCACTCTTCACTGTACTCAACCTCCCACCTTACTCTCCATTCTTGAATCCGATTGAAGAGTTCTTCTCTGCCTGGCGCTGGAAGGTCTATGACCGTCATCCCCATCAACGCGTGGCTCTTTTACAGGCAATAGAGGAGGCATGTGAGGATATTGACCAGGCATCATGTCAGGCCTGGATAAGGCACTCCAGGAGATATTTTCCTGGAGTATATTTGCCTTGGACTAGAAAACATCGCATGCGATGTTGATGAAATTCTGTGGCCAGACCCAGAGAGACGGCAAGACTGATTTTTCTCTCTCTCAGTGAAATTGTATGTTGTCTTATGTTTGTTTAGATGTGTGTGAATAAACATTCATACTTGAAATTTGCATCCCTGTGTGTTTACAGAACTATTTATGACAAAAGTATGACCTCAAATTGACATACCTTGTGCACAGAGAAAGCAAAAGCCAGATGTGTTTTCCATCCATACCATCAGTGTGTAGTTGGCGCATTGTGTGCTTATTAATATGATGGTTTGTGTTAACTGATTGGTACAAAAATACCATTTTTACAAAGGTTTGAAGAGTTAAGCAAGATTTATTAGCTTTTGCAAGAAACCTACAATGTTTTGCTGATTTGTTTTTTTTATTTGTGTGTTGAGTTTTGCAAAAATAGCCAATAGTTACAAAAATGTGCTTAAGCCATCAGAAAAAAACGTAATATTTCAACAGTTCGGAAAAACTGTAAAATATTTCACCTATCTAAAAAGATTTGTCCCAAATTGCTACAAATGCTTTTATTCAGCACCAATAATCTGAGATCATTTAGAATGTGATTATTCAATTTTTTGTTAAAATCTACTTTAAACATACACTTTTCAAAAACTTATTTACAGTGGTGCTGACAAATTGTAAAAAATCACATTATAAACATTTCTCGCCAAGACTTTTGGGGTCTGAAGCTTATAGACATAGGGGCTGGCTACACAAAGGTGAATGAGACATTCAAAAAATTGTATGAGGTTTGATTACTAAAGTGTTACAACTTTGAAGTGACTTTGGAGTCACCACACCTTTGCATACTGTCAATGGCCCATCAGTCTGGAATGTCTGTCACTGCCCCTCACACCAATCAGTTTGGAAAGGCAGTGTGTATTTTACAGTTTTTTTTTCAATTGCTAAAACAGATACTGCAATACTGAAGTTGCTTTCTCAAAACTCTTCATACAGTCACCACAACATTAGCTTATGTGGGCTAAACTGTTAAGCATTTGCTTTGCTTTTATACAAAATGCAATCAATGACGAAATGCTTCAAAAGTTATGGATTCCTGTCTCACTCACAACATTAAATTTTCAGAGGCCATTTTGCACATATCCACATACTGTCCCTAAAACTGCTAAGACAGTCAAAACTGAAATATGTCATTTTGCTAAATTATTATCAAGACCCTTTCTAAAATAGATTGTAAAAACCACATAATATAAACAAATTATGTCAATTGACACAAGATCAAACAATGAATGCTGGATGCCAAGATATTTCTCCAGAGCAATGCCATGGATGGTTCATGCATGTGTAGAGATACAATGCTAGATACTACCCTGCCTTAGCAACTGAAAAAAACTGTAAGAAAAGACACAATACTAGCCTTTTTACAGTTTAAAACATGTGATGGATTAAACGTTGATGAATAAAATGTGCAATCACATTATATTACAGGAATAATACAAAACTAACTGTCACTCCTGATCAGGATGGCAAGCTTCAAAGCAGGTCCTGTCTGGTTGAAGGCAGAGAACAGGACATGCTTTGCACTTCCGAGGGGGTTTTGTATGTACTGTATAATATCACAGCGCTGGATTAGCATGTACCAGCATGCTCGCTAGCAAAGTACCTAGCCCTGTTTGTCTCTGGTGTTGTAAAAACTTCGGCTGTGTCTTCAGTTTACCTTAACTCCAACAAGTTTTTCGGCTAAGCAAGAAATCCTGCTTTGTGAAGTACCGCCGATCTCAACCCTACTGAAAATTTGTGGGTTATGCTTAAAAGCCGGGTCTGTGCCAGGAACCCAACTAGTTTAAATGAACTAGAAATTCTGCAAAGAAGAGTGGTCAAATATTCTGCCAAAATTATACCAGAAGCTTGCTAAAAAATTCTGGTTGATACCTGTTGTACTTGTGTATGTAAACTTGTGACCACAACTAAAATGTGTTTTTGTAAAGAAAGTGCCATCTCATGGTAACACCCTGCAAGTGAATAAATGGGCGGGTTTAGACGAGAATTTAGGCACACCCCCAGAAGGAGGGGGGTCACTCCCTTTGTCTGGCTTTTGGCAGGCAGCCAGCTTGGAGGGGAAAATTGAGGTGGCTGCATCTGTATGTCTCATGAAATGTGTCAAAGCAATCGAGATACTTTAACAGCATTAATCACAAAGGGTACAGATTATTACTCGACACACATTCACACTCTGGAGGCACTAGAAACACTAACCCACCTAAGTTTAGTGTAACAGCAGAAACAAGAGCACCCAGAGGAAACCCACACAGACACCCACTCCTGTTGTGCACAGAAACAGGAGAAATCAAATGCTGAGGTCTGGAAGTGAGGCCATGCTGCTATTCCCTGAACCTCTCCTGTGAAACTTCCCTATACCAAGCAAGTTCACTTGAGTAGTATTTGCGCCAGATATGTTTTTCTAAGGTGGGTGTTTCACAAAGGAACATTTTGGGCTCACACGTGTAAATATGTTACTTTGATGGTCAGGCAGTTTCCTGGAATACAGATTTAGTGGAATGTTCTTTCTGCTGCATAACATACCCATGACTCATTATATACTTTCTTGATTTTATAAAATGAAACTTGCTTTACTAAGAAAAGTATTTATCATGAGATTTCAGCACATTTTGGTGTGAATATGGCTCCTGATAAAATACATGTGTACTCTAGATATCAGCAATCCTGATTTCCTCAGTCTAATGTTTGCTCATATATAATCCTGGTTTGGCTAGCTGACCTTTTGCCCTTTTCTCTGTTTTACTAGTCTCTTCCTTTCACAATCATGAAGCCATAATAATCAATAGCTCTACCTTATACTGGAAGTTGTCCCTCATAAACCTACTCTATTGAACACAATATCTTGAATCTTCAGTCATGGCTACCTTTAAACACATCTGGTTAAGCTGGGGACTAATCTAAGTCGAGGCTTCCAGTCATTCAACGTGGCCCTGTTTCTTCCTTCCAAAGATACTTGCTTACCTGGGAAGCTTTCTCCACTGTCTGTTTGTAGCCACACGTCACAACCGACCTCTTCCTTCCATAAACGGCGGATGACTCTCAGGCTGACCTCCATCTCACAGTCAGCAGGGGACAATGGACTGCCTGTCTGCATCTCCCTAGGAAAGTTCCTGGCTAGACGTTCAACCCCAAGGAACTTGCAGGTTTCCAGGATGTCATCACCAGTCATATCTGTAGCTGGGTAATAGCTCCCAGTGTAGGCAAATTCCAGCACAGCTTGCAGCCCTGCTTGTGACACCTGCCCATTTACTAACTCCATCTCTCTCCCTGCCTTGCCACAGCGGAACCACGCCTCCGCAGTGTGGCTGACAGCGGCTAGCACCAGCCCATGTGCCCTGTAGGAGGCACCATTGAGCTGCATACTCAAGTCCAGTAACTGGCCTTGATCCCGCAGGTTGCGTAGTCCAGAAAAGAGAGAGTCACAATGAGAAGGTAGATTGCATATGAAGGGCCTGGGATCAGTAGGTGGGGTGAGGCTGCAGGTAAAGGGCATGGACCTTATAGGTCTGATGGTTGACTTCGGAGTGTAACTGTCTTGTCTTCCTCTTTCACTTGGTGGCTTTCTCTTTCCCCCACTGTCTGGAACTCTGGACATTCTCCTCTTTCAAATTAAAAGGCAAAGGTCAGCATTAAGATTTAGATGTGATCGAATGTGTCGAAACGGATGTTCCGAACATTTAACCTTACCACTGTTTTAAGCGTACATGAACATTGAGCCATTAAATTGTTTCATATGTCTATGTTTTGTATGTTTATAGCCGAATGCAAGATATATATGCACATGTCTGTGCTGGAGATTAGTTTGTATAGCCCTGCCCCCTAGTATTTTGAGTCTCTGTCCTCCCAGTGTAGGCCAATGTATATTTTTTTAGTTTTACAAAACATACTAGCCCAGTGAAGCTGACAGTATAACAATGCTAAAGTTGCTGATTTATTTATATACTGTTTCCGTGAAAGAAGGTGGAAATGAAAACGCAATTGTTGTTTGGTAGTTGTTATACCCGTCCCAGCACATGACTTCACAATCTCAGTCACTAAGTGTTACAAAATTAGAACAGTTTAAATTAGCTACAACACGGATATGTGGTCCCTTTGTCTTTCATTTTACAAGCAATACCTTTTACCATTTGCTGTTTTTGTATAATTAAAAATGTTGTTCCTCCACACGTGCGTTGAAGCATTCTCTTCCTTACCTTCCAGCTCACCAGCCCGTGTAGAACCAGAAATTTTCAGGACAGAATCCAGGCGCAGTGCTTGTCTGTGACACCTTGTATGCCTCTAACATGCTAATTATAGCTGCTACCAAGATATGTAGGCCCAGGCCCAGTCATGTGTCCACAAGGACAACACACCTCTTTTATCCCACCTACCAAACAAATTTTGTACTGAATGACACAAGGTAAATCCAGTACCTCAGTCATATCATGTGGCACAATTAGTGTGGACCCAAGGGAAGGTTTTATGTTTGAGATTTATATGATGCCAGGACCTGATTTTAGTTGAAAAACTAGACTAAGATGGTGGTTCAAGAATGTTTAGTGCTGTTTTTCTCAGGGGGATTAGAATATTATACAAATGGGTGCCAATGATTCTGAAAAGAAAATAATCAATTCAAGCGAATACCTAAATCGCCAGTTATGGGGTTCAATGCATAAAATCAGTTACTGGTCAGATCAAACATCAGAATGGGGCTAGATGTGATATAACTGACTTTGACTGTGGCATGACTGTTGATGTCAGATGGGACGGTATTGTCACATCCTGCCAGCCACGTCCTCCTGACCCTCCTGTCTCCTTCCTTGCATAGCTCAGTACGTGCCCTGCTTTCCTCTGCTCCTCCCGTTTTGATTCCGTGTGATCTGGTTTATTTCCTGTTGTACATTCTGTGAGTTTAATAAAACCCCTTTTGTTTTGCAACCACACCTGTCCTTGAGTCCTTCGTCCCGCCCTACATGACAGAATTACTGGACTCCACAAATTAGCCGGCGGTTATTCCTGGAAGCCTTTCATGTTACGCATTTCTACCTGCATAATTTCCTTCAAACCTGACCTGCTCTCAGTATCCAAGCCTCACTTGCAGCGATAGTTGGTGGACAATCCCCTAATTGACCCAACAGTCGCCTTGGTGCCCTCCGATTCTGCAGTCTCTTTTGTGCCCTCCAGTCCCACTGGCCACTCGGTGCCTTCCAGTCCAGCTGGCTCTTTGAGGCCCTCTTGTCCTGCAGTCTGGATGGGCTCCACCTCACCAGTGAACAGGTTCAGGGGTATCTGCGTCCCAGGGTCATCACCAAACTTCCCATGATCCGGAAGACTTCCCGGACGCCCTCTGTTTTCATTGAGTGCACCTCAGTCTCTGTCCCAGGGCCCTCTTTCCTTTGATTTTTCTGTGGGGTCTGTGTCCCCAATGGCTTCCTCTTCTGTTTCCACTCCTGTCTCTGTGGCCTCTCTACTTGTCCATCCTGTTTTGGTGTGGTTTGTTCATTCCCTGCCTGTTTTGCTAACTGGTCCCGTAGAGGTCTGATGTTAGTCCTTGGTGCCTGATCATGTACCGAACGTCATCTATTTCATCTGTTCGGCTCGTCTCGTTGCTCTCTCCTGCAGTCCTGTTGGTCCCTGGTCCAATCCCTGCTTTGCTACCCCTTCTCATGCCATTTGTCCTGCCTGGCTGTGTCCTGTCCAGTGTCCCGTCCTTCCCCATGTGTCCACCCGGTCATTTGGTCCCTTTGGTCTCCTACTCTTTTTGTCCTTCGTTGGGGGGGGGGCAGGTACTGTCACAACCTGCCCACCACGTCCGCCTGACCCTCCTGTCTTCTTCCTTACGTGGCTCCGATGGATCATGCCTTATGTATAAAAGTACCTGTTTGCCCCGTCATTACTAGTCCAGTCATTGACATCGTACCTTTCGTGTTGCCTGTGCCCTGCCTTCTTCCGCTCCTCCCGTTTTGATCCCTTGCATCTGTTATATTTCTGGTTTTATGTTCTGTGAGTTTAATAAAAACCGCTTTTGTTTTGCAACCACACCTGCCCTCGAGTCCTTCGTCCCACCCGACATGACAGGTTTAAATATTTCAGAAATCTGATCCCCTGGTATTTTCTCACACGTCTCCATACTCTAGTGAGTGGCAATTCTGTGGAAGGGAATAATTCTTAACGAGAGAGGTCAGATGAGAATGACTAGACTGGTTCGAGCTGACAGGAAGGCTATAGTAATTCATATAACCACATTTTACAACAGTGGTGAGCAGAAAAACATCTCTGAATGTACAATGCATCAAACCTTAACGTGGATGGCCTACAATAGCAGAAGACTACCTCAGGTTTCACTCCTATCAGCTAATAACAGATCGGAAAAATGTCACTGCTTCCCAAATTTTGCTGGGACATGTAGATGGTAAGATCCAAATTCAACATAAACAGCATGAATTCATACGCCCAACCTGCCTTGTGCCAACAGTTCAGCCCGGTGTTGGTGATCTAATGATGGGGCAAATATTTTCTTGGCATACATTGGGCCCAATCAAGCACCATTTAAATGTTCCAGCATTCCTGAGCATTGTTGCTGACCATGTGTATCCCTTTATAACCCCAAATGACCCATCTTGTAAAGGCTACTTCCAGTGTCATGTCACAAAGCACAAGTCAAAAATGTGTTTAGTGTACTTCACTGGCCTTCCCAGTCATAAGATCTGAATCAAATAGAGCCCCTATGGGTTGATAATGACAGTATAATGTGTACAGCAATTGGATGAAGACATACTGAGAGATATTAGCTAAACTACAAGGTGAAATACATGCAAGGGATACTCACAAATGAGACTAAGAACCTCATCTCCAACATAAGTGACTTTAACCCGATACTCATGTATCATTTATAAATTAGGTCATCATACTGTTCTTGGGGTGTTTGCGTCAAAATTGGGCCATTGATTTTTCTCCTTCTTATGAGTCAGCTAATAAGAATAAAGAAACCCACCCTTGGAACTACGTAACTGCGCCACAATGAACTGGCACTAAAGCATTTACAATGTGGCACAGTGGGTCAAATACAGCCATTCAGTTAGGAGTTAATTATTGTCACCATAACTTGAATGCATTGTTAGTTTCCAAAACCAACACTGTCATTTTCCCATATTGATAATAACAGGATACAAGCATTTCTGGACATGTTGACAAAGACTTTGAACCGCAAGGTAAATACAGTATAGCTGTAACTGATTTATTTTGGTTTAATATTTTAAATGAACCCCACAACCCTGACCTGGATAAGTACTTGGAAAATGGATGGATAGATAGATGGATCTTAAATTTAACACTGCTTTCAGAATCAAAACAAAAATAGAATGAGGGTGACCATCATCAACCAAATCAACAGGACTAACACCAAACCTATTACTACAGACTCCAGCTTAAGTCAAGATATTTTCAGTCAGAAAATGACCATTTTCACAAATCAACCTCTACGGAAACTTTAGGATAATATGTTTGGAAATGTTTATGGTTTTCTGTGCTACTGACAAAAATGTGATAATCTCACTTTTCTCTGGAAATGGTATTCAGAATTCCAAAAGGTGTAAGTTCTGCTGAAACCTCTCTCATTAGTAAATTTTAGTATGTTGAACCCTCAGCAATCTACTCCATACCTGACTGAACCTGAGTTCTTCAGAGATACCGGCAGAGAAAGGGTAAAGACTTAAAGGTCCTTCCTTACCTTGAGGGCCATGCACATTCTGGAACAGCAATCACATTGTCTGCATCATACTCCAATTTTCCAGTTTTTATGGAAGGATGTCTGCACTACACACACATCTCCATCCATAACTTTTCATCAGGAATCAGTCCTGGGATATTTCACCATCTTCTCCCTACTTTCATTCTCTATACATTGGAGTCTGTCTAGGGTCAGTCCTGGGACCTCTCCACATTTTGCCCCATGGCTTTTCCTGCCATCTTAACTTGCTAATATTTCTCTCCCTTCCTCTCATATAATACTCATATAAAACAAAATATATAATAGTCTTCTAGCAGCCATTATCTGAAAGGGGACATCATGTGAAGTCTAAGTATGATATCTCAATCAATCCATCCTCTCTGTTTGTACCATTTGACACTACCGTCACCCATTCCCACAACCATGGTTACTTTAAATCCCTCCCACTTCTTCAAGGACGTAACCTTTGTTGCCCTTCTCATCTTCAGTTTCCCTCAGCAGCTAATATAAGGACATGTCCTATTCAGGGCTCACTACTCTATAACACAATAATATAACAAATAACTATATTCATTATGCTGTCATTATACCACATGCTGGGAGAAAGAATATTGACAACAATGAAACCCAAAGGCCAAGCCTATGTTTAACAGTTTCAAACTCTGCTAAGAAAACCAGATGGCAGGTTAATCAGTATTGAGGGGTTATGATGAACAGGGAGGGGGCTGTCCCAGCACACTTGTGCAACTCAATACGTGTCAGACTTATTTCTCTTAAATTGTTAGGGAGGGAATCCTGATTTTCCACTTAACTAAAGTGATCGTGAAACCAATCAATTTTGACCTACTAATTTGAAGCACTTGGCACAAGAAGCAAGAAAACATGTACTTGGACAAGAGGAAATTGCAAGCAGGTGCATTGTGTTGTAATTCATACAAAGTTTAGAATTTTACAATAATAATAATAATAATAATAAGCTGTATGCAGAATGGACAAAAGAACAAATTAACGTTACATCCCTTAGGCTTCTAAAGGCACCTTCTGAGTTAAAGTCTGACAACATTTTTTTGTATAGTGTTTACTTTTCCTCCTCAAGGACCCCTGGAAAAACTGAATTGCTGATAATGTTGATCTCTTTGTTATGTGTGAATTTCATTGTTAACAGGCAATTCTAAACCTTTCAAATAAATCCTCTGTACGTACTGATGGGATGCCATTTTTGGGTACTTTAACCCCAGAGCCTATTAATTATTATTTAATGTTTGTTTCTGTTTCTACAATATTCTGTCAATCACATAAAATATGAAAATTGTATATTTAATACTTTGATGTGCTAGAATTAGCAAACTGGCTTGTTGTATGAACATTATAATTCATCTTTAAAAGAGGAAAAATAGGATTATAATGAAACTGAGGAAGCGGATTATTTACACAATTTATTCATTGCAGGCAGTATTTTCAATGCACTTTAATTCAATCAAATGTTAATGGTTACTGCAATTTAACCTTCCAAAGACAATGGAAAGATTAGGGCAGATGTTAAGAAGGACAGTAAATGAGTCTCGCTTTTATATATGACAATGAAACGGTACAAGAAGGCAAGTGTAATTCGCAAGCTGGTTTTAACCTGCAGTACTTATCTCTATGCCAGTTATCACAGGGTGAGGCTGGAGCCATAAAGAAGTTTACAATGAAGTTAAAGGAGTTCGATATGACGAGCGATCAGTACAGCACAAGTTGTAATCCTACTGGGT
Organism: Mormyrus proboscirostris; assembly: GCA_026779585.1. NCBI lineage: Eukaryota > Metazoa > Chordata > Actinopteri > Osteoglossiformes > Mormyridae > Mormyrus > Mormyrus proboscirostris. The sequence goes on from JAODKF010000018.1 coordinate 14,210,243, forward strand.
AGGCGCTGCTGTTGAACAATGTGTTTAACTCAAATTGCATACCAATAATAGATAACAAACACCTCAAAGTTGTTAAGAAGTTGCAGTGAAGACTATTCCATTTTTTGCAAAGCTGTTCAGTTAGTTTTCACAACATGGAGTGGGGAAGATGGACTGTAAAATGAGAGACAGTGACAGTGGGACTGGGGTAGGATTAGTCTGGGAGATCTTCCCTGACGCACAGACCGACACCGATTTATAAGTATTAGAAGCTTCTCTCCCTCTATTACCACATCATTTGGCTTGTTCCATTTTTCAGTTTATCCCCTTATGTCTTTCAATCTGCTTCAATCTCTCTCTGTTTTCTGTAACTGTGAAAATAAAGTGAAATATTACCAACTGCCCCTTAAAATACCTTTTAATGGAAGTATATAAGACAAGAAACATATGTAAAGGGATTTGAGAAATTTAAATGGACATAAGGGTTGAAGGTACAAATAACTGATGACGTATCTATGACATTGGTGGCTCAGTGGGCAACAATGTTGCCTCATCCCTCTTAAATGGGAGTTTGAATTGTATCCCTGCTGTGCGTGTGTGCATAGAGGTCACATGTTCTCACTGTCTGGCATGAGTTTCCTCTGGTTCCTTCCTGCGTCCCAAAACCCTGCGGTTATGAAAAGCTATGTTTCTAAATTGCCTGTTGCGTGTATTTTCCATACGCGTCATAACCTTGTACTGAATGAGTGGCTGGGAGTTGGATTGCATGTTTATAAAACATGCGGAAACAGTATAAAAAAAAGCAAGAAATGCTAACTTGTTAGATTTTACTCATTTGCTTTACTAAATGTGGTGATGTCAGTGCACTTTAGTTTTTCAAATATCTTTCTTTAAGCAGAAATTACATAGTTATACTCTCAGTAACAGGCCTTATTGGCTTCCACCCAAAGAACTGATTTTAACACCTTGGTTTTCCTTAAAGACAGAGGGAGGAAGTGGAAAACGACAGTCGAGTGTCTCAGCACAAGAAGGAACACTCTTTGGACGAGGTTTTATGTAGTTTATTGGTTTATATTTATGTTACATAGAAACATCCATTTAATGTTTGTATTTCACTGAAATTGGGCATTTTATGTAGTTAATGATTGAACCTGAGTTCTTCAGAGATACCGGCAGAGATAGTGAGATTATTGGGCGGCTGTAAAACGTGATTGTATGAGAACGGAGCTTAAGCACTGATGTCTCTGTAATGCCATGGACCATCCATCCATCTTCCAACCGCTATGATTTAACACGATGCCTCATATTTTACTTAAAAACGAAAGACCATCAACATCAGTCGTAATTATATAACTAGATAGTATAATGTGCATATACTGGATTATCCCATGCACTTGTCTCCCAGCCACTTCAACATCACAGAAGCACAGGGTCCCTGCAGCCTACCCCGTTCAGCAAAAGGCAGGGAACACCATGGATTGGAAGCCTATTGTAATTGATAAGAAGGATAGTCTGTCTGGTAGCAATAATAAGAATGGTCATTTGTAATTGAAATTTATACTTGAAATGTATTTTTTTCTGGGTCATTATTTGTTTTCTTTTTTATTATTATTATTATAGGCCTGTTCAAAGTGAAAGGTGTAATATTTACTAGTATTCTTCATCTGAAATTAAACTTGTGAGAGCCAAACAGGATTCAATTCTTTGTAGTAATAATTTAATTTTTAAAAGGGTTAAAAATACTCGTTACTTAATTTCATCAAAATT
>JAODKF010000018.1:14226551-14247253 GCA_026779585.1 Mormyrus proboscirostris
AAAACCAAATACTAAATCAGACACAAAAACCGGAGAAACTCAAATAAAACACTAGGGATCAAAATACAAAAACAGGGAGGTGGGATTCAAACACAAGACAAAGGTTCACAGATAGTCACATGGCTCAACGCATAGAGCCATGTGGCCAGACAGGTAACAGCCCAGAACAAAGACAGAACAAAGAACGGGATGACCAGCAACACCTGCTGCCCACACGAGGAAGGGACACAGTGAGACACAGGGGCTGACCCTGACAGGCTGCTTATAGGGTAAATAAAATCATACAACCCCAGAGCTCAAAGAACCAGAAATCTACCATTCTAATCTATGGCTCATGTAGTAAACCAAGACCTTTTGATCTTTGTGAAAAATGCTACAGATTGCAGTCATGCAGCTGACTTGAACAGGGAAGCACTCAGAACAGAGACTGTCTTAATTAACTCCTGGTATAACGACTTTCAGACAGGCTTCTTGTGCTGGATATTCACCACACTGGGGCGCCAACAGTCTGTTTCTATTAAGGCAGCCGCTTCAGTAGTTCAAAACCTGCTGACTCCTTTTTTTCTGATTGTGCACGGATTTTGACTTTCTAAAAAGCCTTAAAGCATAAAATAAATATGATTATTTGTGGTATTTTATTGGCCGTTACTGCTTTAATCGTAATTCTTGTAGTACAATTTCATTTGGCTGTAGCAATAGACACCTTTGAGTATATAAATGTAGTAACTGCTACTCTGTCCTCACTAACTGTATTTATATCTGTTAATATAGTCCATCTATCTGTAGTAACTCCTCAGTAATAGTGATGGTTTCTGGTCTTGCAGGACCTTACCAGTGCCACAGGCAGACTGCCCCAGTGCCCTGTACATGGCCTGGCTGAATGCCCTGACCTGTGGGCTACACTGCCCCGCTCTGCTCATCCGAGGCAATCAGCAAAATGTGTTGACCTTCTACTGTCAGTGAGATGGCAAGGGCAGTAGAAAAAGCTCTAGGGTTAACAAAGAGGTACGGCTGGCAAGGTAAAGATTCCACCTCCTCCTGAAGACTGCAGTAGTTCACCATCAACTGTGAATGAAGAAGTGAAGCCAGCATGCAACCTTTTGGCTGAATGGAAGAGGACAAAGCCTGCAAATTGACCTTATATTCAACTGCCTGTATGTTGGTTGTAATTGTTTTATGACCAACTCTTATTTTAGGTCTGCCTGAACGTTATCACCGACAATACCACATCACAATAATCGACCGGTTTGCAATGATAGTGATGTTTTTGTAGCATTTATATTACTTTCGGTTAAAAGTCACTTGCTAAAATGCAGTTTACTTCACATTATTGGAGAAATTATGCTTATATGGTCATGGAATCATATGAAATAAAGTGGACATTTTCACATTTCGTTGTCATCTTAGAATAATACATTTTTAAAAGAAAACAAATTATATACATTTCCCTGTTTTTAAACACTTTTTCTTGTTATGGTAAAATATTACAAATTAATCGATAAACCAGTAAACATTGTTTTTGAACAAATCTAAGAGGACAAATTTAATTTGGTTACTGAACTGATTCGTTCAGTTCGTTCACTAGTGAACTGGATTCCGCGTGCCGAAACTAGATAACCGCTCATTCACACTATACGCATCACGTACGACCTATCACAGTGAACTCATTTTGTAGATAAGGAGTTGGGGAGACAACAGGGGCGTTGCGAGACGAGAAGTACAGTTCCTAAATTCTGAGTCAAGTGCTCCAGTAAAAGTGGTCTAGCGACGCCCATGGGCGACAAAATAACGAAATGGAAGTTATGTTCCTTTACATTCCTGGTTAGGGTGTAAACTAGTGGCGTTAAATCGTCACACAATCACACTAAATCTGACGCAGATAATCATTATAATTTTCCAATAATTCACGGGAGTTTCAGGAAGCCTATTCTAGTTAACATATAGTGATTTCATTTTTACTAAATGCAGAAAATCATAAGTAATTGTACAACTTGGAATAAAAATTTAAGTCAAGTACCACCGCCCCCTCAAAATAGGATTGGCCCCTATGTGTCCCCCATTCTCATTGGCTCTGACAGATGTCATTCAATGCACGTGTGAATTTTAGTACGGTATTTCCCCGAAGCGTGTTATTCAGCTATTACTGCGTTAACAGCGAGCGGGTAGGTGAGACGTTTCTGTTATGCTGGCTGTTACAGACAAAACCTCCTGCAAGTGCTACCTATCAAATTCATCGAAGTGTATCGCTTTTTGTTCTATATATTTAAAGCGCTGCCTTCCATTAGAGGCATAAAAACGCATCTGAAAAATCGTGCTCTGAATCGTAAGATATCCTGTGGTTTTGCACAGATTGTTACGTTACAATAATTTTTTTCTTTGTTTTGGTGATGTAAATTTTTTAAAGTAGTAAAAAAAAAACTTAAACTTGAACAGAAGTAAGGTATGAGCAATGATGCTGTGTCATTTTTGTGGGAAAAGAAACTTTAAAAGATCGTCGTGGTCATTAGGTACTGTACTACGAAGCGGGGTTACTGGCTTTTCAGGGTACCTTGGCCGCTTCGCAGTACAGGCCACTGGTCAGTGAAGCATAAAGAAATGATCTAAACTCACAACCAAATTTGTGAAAACGAGTGTTCACTTAAATTGGTAAGCAGCTGCTAAAACTATGAATGGTTTCGTAAATATTCTAAGGAACATCGTTTATTTTTCGAAATTTTCAATATGGTTAAAAATGTATGACGTAGTCGGCAGGATTCGAACCTGCGCGGGGAGACCCCAATGGATTTCTAGTCCATCGCCTTAACCACTCGGCCACGACTACCCACACTCTGTAGTAGCTCTGAAAAAAATCTTAGATACCCTTGCAATGTTGTTAGGACTTGGTAGGAAATTGTTAGGTACTGTTAGGAAAGCCGATTGTTAGAAGGTACGGCCGCGACTACCCACACTTTAAATTGGGTCTGAAAGAAATCTTAGATATTCATCAAAGAATATACAAAAGTATGGTAAATTGATTAGAATAAAGTTAGCAATGTTCATTTTCTCAAGAATTTTATGAATGTTGCCTAGATGGGTCAAAAGTTAGTATGAGGCCCAAATAGATCGAATGTTTGAACACATATGTTACAATCTCCTGATTCCAGCTGCGCCGCACTTCCGCGCAGGTGTGTTTACGTCATCACGAGTTTGGTGGATGCGGGGAATAGCATAGCTGTAAATGTAAATGTAGCCGCGGAAAAAGCCAAGAGAGTCTCAAAAAGCTGAACGGTGGGTTTATTTTAAAAGTTCCAGGAGCACACGCTAATTGGTGACGTACTTCACATTTTTCGTCACAATCTCGTTTTCGAATTTTTGTTTTTGACCGGTCAGAAGTGTTTCGTTTTCCCGTTGCAAAATTACCGATAAATTACTTCACAAAGGCGTCGCTTCAAACTCACTAGAGGTAAGTAGATTTTTAATGAAATCCTATAGATTTGATATATCATTTATTCAACCATGTCTGTGTGAAATTTCGTGACAATTCTTAGTGTCGAAGTCAATGGTTTTGCTTGCGAACGAAAGCATTCCCAACCGAGCTCTATCCAGGCACGACATAAAATGTTTGTTTCATAAATTATTCATCCTTTCTGTAATAAAATTAAAAATATAATACTTAGTAGTATTTTAGTAAGTAGAGCACTATTTACCTACCCCTTCTAGGCCTAATTTACAATTTCATTTCATTGGTTTCTTAAATGCCCTCCTTTTATAATTTCAGACTTGTTAAAGCTATGCCTCCTAAGAAGAGGAAGGTCAATGTTAGGGTGCAGCCAGGGATTTCCTGGCAGTATTTAGCTGAACGTTTCAAGGATTATGGTGGTGGTGACATGAAAAATGGTCACATCCTTTATTTCTACTTGGAGAATGAGAAATCTGTGAAAAAGACTATTGATACTCTGAAGTCTGTCTCAGGCATGAGCTGTGCACCCTCAAAAATAGTGACTTTAGTAAAAAAAATCAATTGAGCATTACAAACATTTGACAAATGAGACAGAGATGGAAAAATTCAGGAATATTTGTGACAATATTTTCCTCGGTATTAGTATTACTGCTGAAATCACCTTCACCCCCTGTAGAGGAACCTTAACCTATTGTTAAGGAAGATGATAATGACAGACCAACCCCATGCAAAGATTCTGAAGAGGTTCTTGTCCTTCAAGAAAGTGACTCCCCAGTTATTAAGTCAACTCCTCTTCCACTGTCACCACAACCAGGACCTTCAAGTACTGTTTCTCTCAGAAACGTATGCTTATTTTCATGATAAAGACTTCCAGGATTCAAGGAAAGAAATTATTGGCGACATAGCTAACTCGCTATCTGATCGCTGTGCAGCTAATGGAGTTGTACTTCGTTTTGGTTGAGGAAACCTGGCAAAAAACCTTAAACGAGTTAAATTGCCACCTCCACCCCCTTGACACCATAGCTACAAAAATCCGCCCTGCTCTCAAGTCATTGGAAGAAGGAATAGGCAAACTATATGGAAAAGACTGTATGGCAGCCAATGTTATTCTACAGGTTAATAAAATGAGGTACAAGGATGGAAAGGGGGACCCCCGCGGCTTTAAAACCTTTCTCAGCCAAAAAGGTCTTCCTGTTGGTATTTTGCCACGGTATAGAAGAAATCGCCTCCATATCCTATTCAAGATAGCTGGTCTTTTGCTTCAACATTATGATGTCTTCATCGAGTTCTTTGAAAGTGGTACCTCTTTTGGTGGGCTTCGCCGTGATATCCTGCAGGATTTTTGCAATGAAACCACGCTTATGGAATTACATGTGTTGGGTCTTATGGGTAAATATCTGACTGGCCCTTGGATGAAGTTGTTCTATGCTGTTGCTGATGAGCAAACTGTTAGTCATGTTGAAGGGATTGAAATGGTAAAGCAAGTCATTGCCAGGCTCCGTGAAAAGGTAGAGGCTCCCATGGATGGTCTTCAAGTGTTGACCTGTTTGGGCATGAATTGCCTAATGATGATTCGGTCTTGGCCACACTGCTTAACTTCCCCATCTCTGATAGAGAACATTTTGCTGTCATGTTGAAGACATGTCTATCATCTGTTGTCGATGTGCTTGTTCATCGATATGCAAAGTACTTTTCCATGGACATCTCTGAGAAGTTGGAACAGGAAACTGAATCAGCTCGTCTCCATAATATCGATGCTGAGGAGTTAATGGGGATGTTTTTGGCTGCTCAGCGACGTGGGCCAAGTGCCACCCTTTGTTTTCTTTCGTGCCGCAAGAGGGCAATAAAGAATAGAACAGTGAATTATCTAGACAGTCTTGATGAAGAGAAAAGGGATAAGCTCTTGAAGAAAGCTGTTTCATATGGCAGGCAACAGAGGATGAAAAGGCGTAAAAGACAAAAAGATCTTAGTGATGAATTGATAAAAAGACAAGATGAGAAGAAACAGGCCAGGAATTCAGCGAAAAGAAGGGAATTGGAAAGGAACATGAAAAAATACGGTCTGTCCTTAAAGATTTCACTGTCAATGAGGAAATATAGAGTAGGTATTCTTAACCTACTTAATCAAAAGAATAATCCTTTTCTGTCCAAAGACGACCTTCGGTTCTATGGAGAACAAGGATGGTAATTTGCAGTGTTTGTGGGGTTGGCAGCGGATGTTCAATAGATGCAGTAGAGGCAGTAGAGGCACTAAAGCGGAATCCAGGGAATAGTGTATGTTGCGCATAGGTGACTGGGTTAACAAGCTACATTGCAGGATATTGTAGTGGTAACACAGAATTCTTAATCTAAGTGAGTATAGGGTTTATCCTTAGATACTTCTATGGCAACATGTCCTAGATCTTAATCCTTCTCCATGGTAGGTCACAGAGCTGACTGGTTTGCACCACCTTGAGTGGGGTGCCTGCCATGCAGTGGAGCCTGGTATCCAGTCCTATTTATGTCCCCAGACTAGTCACCAGTTCTGTCTCATGAATAGGGATGGGAATTGGTAAGATTTTATTGATACTAATGCCATTATCGATTCTGCTTAGATCCCGTTCACCTATTACCTTTTTTTTTTAACTGTTTTTTTCAGCCAGTTTTTTATAAGGAAACAAGTACACCTACACAGGTTGCTTTATTATCTGAAATCCCAAACAGAATATTGCCTACAGGTCAGCAATTTTAGTGCAGTAAGACCAGCAACTACTAGTAACTATGACAACTATATCTGAGTCTGTCTGTTGTTTCATCACTGCATATTGAATTATAATTCACAGTTCTTAAACTGTCTTAAAACAACTTGGGAAAAATAAAGAAAATTAACTCTACTACGTCCTCCCTGCCATGCCTGGAGGGAAGCTGGCGTTATTTTGGTGAACTCCCCCCGAAGCTGGTCTAGGAGCAGGGCAACCTCAGTTCTGCAACGCCGGATCATCTTTCACCCACCAGTACAGTCGCTGAAGGGCAAAGAATCGATTGGCCAGGGTCTCGAGCGAAGATGGTGGTAAAGCTGCGGGCAGACGAGCTTTGGGCGCAGACAGAGCGTTGGGGATACAAGCCACGGACGGAAACCTTGTGTGCCAGGAGGCGCTCCTCTGAGACTGGTGCGAGGGGGAGGGGCACCGCAGGAGCTGGTTTTGCAAGACCAGGCGCCTCAGGAGCCGGTTCTGCAGTGATGGGGGCCGCCTCCCCGGGCACGTGGAACATCGCCGGGTCGAGTACCTTAAGGTACACCCTGTTAGTGGCCCCAGGGACGCAAGCGGGAGCCGCATCCCATCTGCTCTTCAGAGAATCCTTCCACTTCTTTTTTGCGGCGGCCTTAGCCGGAACCAGGACTGGCCGCGTCAGTTCTGCCAGAGAGGCAGTCCACCATCCAGAGCCACCTGCCTAAGCATTGCTTCAGCCACCCCACTCCGCAACTGCAGCAGATTTCGTCGCACTTTCTTCACGAGGTGTGGGTCTGCAGATGGGGACATCTCTTCCAGGAGATCCCTCGTCCGCATGGTAAGAGCTCGGGCTGTGGGGTCATCCTGTATATCTGGCTGGTTGAGTCAGTTTAACACCTCGGCCACTAGACCAAGATACTCAGCCTATGTTCAAATAACAATACTTTTTGTTTTGGTCTCGCTAGAAGAGCGTGGTTCTCCAAACAGCTAAACACTATCACAGAAACTCCACCAATGCACTAGTATCTTTCTTGAAGTTTCCTGGTACAAGTGTGAAACTGAAATGATATAAATAAACACAGTCAACATGAACAAAACTGTACACTAAAATCAGTTTCATCAGCCAGCAAGCAAGCTTTTACATACAAATGTTAATGTACTGTCCAGGTAAATATTGTAGCGAGCCTGTTTAGTGACCTATACAAACACCATAATCAACAAAATGTATCAAAAATATCCATCTCAACATGTCAACAAATGGTAATAGAACCAAATACTTATAGATGTTGCTTTAACAAACAGAAGTAACCAAGGATGGAGCTGAGTGCAGCTAACACCATCTGTCCACAACTAGTGCTCATGAAGTGACTAACTTCCTGTCTAACAATTTACATGTTATAATAAGACAGCCCACAAAGTGGTGCTGTAGCACTAAGTAACATTTGAGTCAAAAACATGCCATATATTTAATGAAACACAACACTTTTATATTTCTCAGTGCATGCAGGAAATCTAAAACATCTCACCAAGAAGACACTGTAGTGGTGTTGATGGTAACGAGCACCAATTTCGTCTGGTCTTGTATCACATGGCTGTCTTCAACCAGTTACCTAATGTGACAGTATATCAGTACAATGGACTGTGGGATGGAGAAAGGTTTTACCCCTGCAGTCTTTTGGCCTATTTCTTCCTTGTTGATACTCCTTCAAAAGCCTAAGGGAAACACTCTGAAATCCTGTTGGTATCAGGTTTCTGTGTAGCCTGACCATGGGTCAAGAATAATCTATGAAGACAAAAAGACAATGTAATCAATGTACAACAGAAAGTTGTACCAATTTAATTAGATTGTGTGAATCATCGTATGAACCGTGTTATACAGTATAACCCCACCTGACAATTTGACTGTTTATAGCAATCCTCTTGTTTGAATCTGTTACAAAAAAGGCAAAACACATACTTAATAATATGACTGCTTGTGTAATACTGCCTAAATATAATGTGTGATTTATGATATGTGTAAATTACAAAATGTGTGCATCCATTTGAGGGCAGGTCACCTTTCAGCTGCTTGTTGACCAGGTGCGGAAACACGATGTTTCCCGCACGCTTTCCACGACCCTGGCAAGGTTGCCTTCCTACATTTCAGTGTATATGGAGGGGGCCTTGACCATGGCATGTAGATTAGAATATAGCAGCACAATCTCAGCTGTCTCTGTGGTTGACAAGGCAGTTGTCGTGCGGTTCAGGTTGACAAGGTACTTTGCCAAGTTATCAACTGCCTCCCATCCTGGAATACCCCTGGCATCACATTGGCTATTCTGAAAGATTAACAACCAAAGCACTTTTCAGGGAATTCATAGACACTTTATATAAGTTAATGTTACCATACAAAACACCAGAAATATGTAACAGACATTAATCAGGATGAGAGAAGTTCTTAAACACATTACCTGAGATGATGTGATAGGTCCACAAGAGGAAATGCCTCCAGTAAGTATGCTTCTTCCTCGACTGAGAGGACTGTTAGAGAGGCTGTTTTCCTCATGACTTGTCTCCTGCAAATTTGCAAGGGAGAAACAATTATGAAAAGCAATATCATTAGAATATAAAATTCCCTCTGTAAAAAGTTACCAGTTTATAAGCATGCAACATAAAAATACAAATTGCAGCCATAACAATAATAATAATTCATATGATCAAGTGGTCAGATTACCTGAGATAATGCTGTGCTGGCTGAAACTCCATGGGGAAAAGGACTGCGATTGACTGAAGTGTTCAAATTGTCATGTGCTCTATTCATGTTCCACCTGGACCCACCCTCAAACATGTACATCTGAGTGTGCATAGCATTACATCTCCATCCTTTAAAAACAATATGATGTTTGAGGTTATTGAAATATTGGTTGTATTTATTAAATGATGACATATCAAGTCTCACAAACTTGACACTTAGTAGAAATGATGTTTTTATGAATATAATTTCAATGGCAGACATGTAAAAAATAGAAATCATGTCAAAGAGGTTTCTACTCACCTGGGATAAAGGCGCACTGGTGGCGGTGAAAACTCTCCAGAGAAAATGACCCTCTGCCACATCTCAAAATGTCTAGGACCTTGTCTCCTTTTTGCAACCCAGAGCCAAGTTTGGTATATAGTTCAACACCTAGTGGGTCTTGGATCCATGGCAAGTGCTTCTGTTGTACCTCCCACACGTGTGTCATGCTCTCAGGGTTGATCAGGTGTAAACCTGAAGTGTCAGTGAGATCCCACCTGGACTTGAAGAATTCTTGGATCAGGCTATGGGTTTTTTCAACCCCACGAGTTCTCCTTCTGCAATGCCTGGCCAGTTCACTGGAGGTGATACTGGGTAGAACTTGTGCTTCTGTAGGAGCAAGACCAGCATGCTTTTTCTTCAACTCTGACCTCTTTGCATCCTTGACATGGCAGATGTCATCCTGGTCCCAATCAGAAATACAACAGGACAACATTGAGCAGAAAACACCAGAGAGGATAGTATTCTGTTGTGAGATCAGTGGTGAATCGTCTCATAAAGGGGAAAATATCCGGTCTCACTTTGATCTTCCATGGCCGAAACCAGACAAGTACTGTGGGGGCACACCTGTGCAAATGGACAAGGCCTGTATGTATGAATTCTGTTATAACTCTATTGCTACAGTGATTTAGATGACATCTACATCTCCGACGCATGATAATTGTGACATGATACATGTAACAACTGTGGGCAAGCTGTTATACAGAATAAACTAACAACTTGAATTTTGTGTTTCACATTGATATCCATTGAAAATAATCGTAAGATAATAACGGTTAAGTAACAGTAAAATAACCATGTTTCTAAATGTTGTTAATTTTGTACCTATAACAAATAATACATTACAAAAACATTCTAAAGGTCACACACCTGACTCACTGTAGCAGTCTCTGTCAACATAGATGACATCAGGCTCTGGCTCTCCTGTGTACTGTGCACTTGACGATGCCCGGGCACAACTCATCTAGGCCAGCTCCCTCCCCAGTGGTTAATACACAGTTCTGTACCTGGCCACATTCATTACTGATGTATGTCATCGAAGTAGCTGTGTCTGCAATGCCACCAGCGAGCTTCTTTGTGATCTATATAAAAAATAAATCAGTTTAATGTTACGCTCTTCACTGGACCCCACCCACGGACAAGTCAGCACAGCCTTGCTCCGCCTACAAGTTCGACTCCGCCCACGAGATTTTGCCACGTTCTCATCACTTCCATACCGGAACGCTGAAAAGCTTGACGACAAGGCACTTCAGGAGCTCTGCTTGATTTTTGGTTTTGTGTTTGGCTTGCTTTCTATGATTGAGTACTTGTGTAAGACTGTTTTGGTTTCTCAGATTACGATTTCTCACTTCGCCCTTTCTCTGTACTTCTGCCCCGGTTGGTTTGCTTTTTGGTTTTCGATCTTTCGCTCAGTTTTCGTTTACGACTTCACGCGCCCCTCGGACTCCGACGCTTTGCTGTGTATGTGCTGTGTGTGTGTCTGGTGCGTAGGGAGTTGTTTGAAAGACTCTGTGTATACTGTGATTTGGGTAGGGAGTAAAGTGTAGGACTTGTTACTGTGTTCTTTGTTTTCTCTAGTTCAGTAAGATTTGGGTTACGTTCGGTAGTTGGGGTTTTTGTTTGTTATTTTGGCTATAATCACTCTCGAAGCTTTTGCACCAGGTTTGTTACTCTGCCTGTCGCGTCTTAAAATCAGAAAAATCTATAAAAATATACCCCTTTGTTCCCTTGTGCTCCACACCCTGTGTTCCCCTTATTCCCATTCCCCTTTCCAGTCAGACCTGGTAGCCATCGTGGGGTTCTTTAACGTGGTGGTCCCTGTCGGTGCATCAAAGCGGGAGATTAAGCAGTTCCTGCAGGACGAGTTGGCCATGCAGGGAATCCTGCCGGAGCCTGGTGATCTCTCGAGTGTTGCACCTTGCCCAGCCCGGTCGCCTACGACGGCGGAAGCCCGGTGCTTCTGCCTCGCCTGGATCCCAGGGATCCCAGCTCGCCTAAGGAGGATCCTCCTTACAATTCGGCTTAGGGAACTCGAGCTGGAGATTAAGAGGCAGGACTGCCAGGCCCAACTACGGAAAAGGGCTTTGGAGATGGAAGCAGAGTGGGATGCTGCTGTGCAAGAGGCGAAGGTGGGCCAGCCACGGCCTATTCCTCAGCCATGTAAGGTAAGCTCGCCCCTTGAAGTTGCTTGCTCCCCCGCTCGTGCCGGTGCTAGCTCACCAGACGAGACTACGCGTTATTGCACGCAGTCTCTGCCAGTTCCAACTCAGTCCCATGAGAGGGAAAACATTGGATTCGATGTGAGTCGCCATACTGGACTCGTGCCCACATTTAGAGAAAGCAAAGTAGATGCCTATTTCCCTCTTTCAGCGCATCGCGACCACTCTTAATTTGCCCAGGCACCTGTGGTCGCTTCTACTCCAGATCAAGCTTGTGGGGAAAGCTCAAGAGGTTTATTCAGCTCTTGGTTTAGAACAGAGCCTTGATTATGATGTTGTAAAGGCTACTGTCTTGCAGGCTTATGAATTAGTGCTCGAAGCTTACCGGCAAAACTACCGGTGCCGAAATATGTACAATCTGATCGAGTCGAACTTCCCAGTTATTTTCGCAAGTGTTACGTGAGTTGAATATTCGACATCGGGTCACCAGTGCTTATCACCCGGAGTCCCAGGGTGCCCTTGAGCGTTTTCATCAGTCGTTTTAGACGATGCCTCGAACCTACTACTTAGAGGCAAGAAAAGATTGGGATGAAGGGGTGCCTTTGCTTCTTTTCGCAATTCGGGATACCGTATTGGAATCCACTGGGTTCAGCCCAGCTGAACTTGTTTTTGGAGATATGGTGCGTGGCCCTTTAAAGGTACTACAAGAACAGTGGTTGTCCCTGAGGCCATCCTTTCGGGCTGGGAATATGTAGAGCTGTGTAAAATTGTTGCGTTAGCGCCTTGGCGAAGCCAGGGAATTAGCCAAACGCTCTAAGTTTGTCACAGGAGGAAATGAAAGCTTGGCTTGATAGGAAAGCCAAAGAACGAACTTTCCAGGAGGGAGATCGCTTGTTGGTCCTTTTACCCCTGTCTGGCTCGTCTCTTCAAGCGAGATTTTCAGGTCCCTATAGAATACAGGAAAAAGTCAGTCCCACCGATTACATTATCGAAACCCCAAATCAAAAACGAAAAACCCGTCTGTGTCATGTAAATATGTTAAAACCTTATGTTAGTTGTGCTGATCCTGCTTCCTCGTCCGCTCCCATTTTGCTCCCCTCCGCCGTAGTTACTGTGCCGGTGCACGAGTATACGCTCGAGCTCGATGATTTGCATCTCGGGAAAAATTGTTTGCCATGTGCTCGCCTACCAAATTCAGAAGCCCTTAAATCCCTCGAGCGAAGGCTGTCTCATTTACCCAAAGCCGCCAGAGTGGACATTCAGTCCCTAGTGCATAAGTTTCCGTCACTATTCTGCAACACCCCTTCGCAGACCCCTGTTTTGGAGCATGACAGGGCATCAGCCACCAGATTACTGGCACCTTTCTTATGGATGATCTGTAAGTTGAACACCTGTATAATGAGGGACCAGCGGATGAGGCATTGGTTGGTATTACACATCTTATTTAAAAACACAAGGGGGTTGTGATCAGTGAAAACGACCACTGGCTGAGTACTATTTCCAATGTAAACCTCGAAATGCTGTAAGGCAAGTAATAGCGCAAGGGCTTCCTTTTCTATCGTGCTGTATGCCAATTGATGCTTAACAAACCTCTTCAACCAATAGCAGATAGGATGGTCCAAACCTGCAGCATCCTCCTGAAGAAGGACAGCGCCGGCACCGGTACCACTAGCATCTACCGCTAACGTGAACGGTTTTCCAAAATCTGGGGTAGCTAACAGGAGAACTAGTGAATAGAGATTTAACCGAGTGAAACGCAGATTGGCACTCAGCAGACTAAACAACTTGGGCATCTTTATGGAGTAAGCTGGTTAGGGGTGATACAACATCCGAAAAATTTCGACAGAAACAGCGGTAATAACCCACCATCCCCAGGAAGTGTCGAAGGTGTCTCTTAGTTTTTGGAATGGGGAACAACGTAATAGCTTGGACTTTTGTGTCAACAGGCTTGCATCCTTCAACCTAGTAAAAACCTGGTCTAAAGCTACCAAATGTTGTTCCCACGAGTAAGCTTCACAGTTTCAAACATCTCCTAAAACTCTAGTCATGAGTCGCTGAAATGTAGCGGGGGCATTACATAATCCAAAGGTGTCTGGGGTAGCGAAAGCAGAGATTTCGGAAGCACGAGGGGTTAATGGTACCTGCCAATTACCTTTTAGGAGATCGAGCTTAATGACAAATTGAGCGTAACCAATGTGATCTACACAAACATCCATCCTGGGAAGCGGATGGAACTACTTTTCTATAATCTAAAACTAAACGTACCGTTGGGTTTTGGGACGAGCAAACAATAATAACATAATCGGGTATCATAAATGAAAACCACTGTGCAAGGGGTAGGGGACAAAAGAGTGGTGGAGTACAACAGACTGCTTCCTCACATTGGGTTAAGGCACTCCTCCTTTTGTGAAGCTCACAGTCAGACAGGTACTTGATGGTGCACCTTGCCCATTCCTCACTGTGAACTTCCTCTACTGCTTGCTGGAGGTAAATGGAGCTGTTCTCTGCAGTTTGTGGTTTGAGCAAAGTCACACACTTCCTGTACAGAGTAAGATGAGTAGTAAGAACAGTTAGGAACCTGTTTTAGTGGGCAGGATCCAACTGATTCAACACCTCAGTACTCCAAGGACAGACAGGGATCATGCATCTGCTGCACCGAGGATAGTCCCCACCAACAAAATAATACCTCAAGTCAAAATTCCCTTGCCTTTGTGTAGATGTCAGAGTGGTGCATCATGGTGTTGCATTGAGGGCACTTCAGAGAAATACCCCACATCTGCATCGGTGCCCAAAGACACAATTGCTGCCTGAAATAGTTCAAGGGATCAGGTGGAGCAGTTGTTAGCTGTGGTGGACCAGGTGGATAGAACAGTTTTGAAAAAACCGCTGCCTTAGGTGTCCTGTTGGCTCATAAAGACATTGGGCAATCCAGTCCCGGTCAGCTGACTTGACCCACATGAACTGTTTGGGGAAAAGCTCACCCAGTTCACATCCGGTGGCCTCAGGTGGACAAAATATGACGATGTGGCAGGAAGAGGCAGTGGTGGTTGTAGTGGTGGTGGACGAGCTGAAGGATGAGGTTGTTGTTGTGGTGAAAGAGCTGCAGCAGGTGACGGTGGTTGTGGTGGTGGTCATGGCCTTCCTCAAAATGCTGGAGCAACCCATCTACAACCTTTAATAATTTTCCACATTGCTCACAAGTTTCCTGTGCATGAAAGTAAGATAAATGTAGGAAGTATTACCTCATGTAAATTTTAATATCTCCACCAATATATTTTTAAATGAAAGTTTGTTGAATTAGTATTTAATGACGATTATTGCCTAATCGTTATGTGGAATGGTTGGTTTCTCCAAACTCAATTGCGGGATCCCCGTGAGGTTGTTAATGTGAGACTTAAATGGGATTCACTAATTACCAGTATCGCTTAGTAACCTGGATTAGAAGGCTTGTCCAACGAGCTGCATCACCAGGTAATGTAAATGATCGGTAGCGAAGCTCCCCTCACGGCTGATGAGAGAGAGTCTCGCGATATTTCAGGCGAGTTTGAGGTTTCAGAGCGTAGTAGCCAGATAGCACAGAGGCAGGGACTATTGTGAGCACTCAATGAACAGAGGCTGAAGTGTAAAAGACATGCATGCCTAACTAACACTACAACTAAATAAGACAAACATTACACTTAACACAAACAACAAACACAAAATAACGGAATAGAAACAAACAATTATGGAAATGCAATGACCGGATTTAAATGAGTAACCTTGAAAGAGAAATACTGTTCTGCAAAGCAAGCACAGTTTGAGGAAACACAACCCTAAAGTCATATAGCAGGTTAACAGAGCTACTTACTGTAGGTTGTTAGAATGAAAGGAAGTTGGTTTACTTGGTTGCAGAGATGGGGGGGGGGTCTTGGCAGTTGGTTGCAGAGGCTGATGAGCTGACGGGATGATGACACCTTGGATTCTCTCTCCTTGTGAAGCTTTACGGTGAAAGGCTTTGTCTTGGTTGCAGTTCTCTGTTGTGTAGCAGGCCTTCACCTGCACGCATCAGGAGGGCTTCTTGTGGGCTTCTCTTCTCCTAGGCTGATGTTCTTTCTGCTCCTCTTTGTTCTGAGGTTCATAAATAGGGATGAGCAGGAATTCTACTTCTGGACCAATGGCTAACCATCCATTTGGCAGGCTTTTGGACGGGATGTCTGTGGCTGTCCTTTGGGATTTATGACCAGACTGATTCCCCTTTACTCATGATTTTCATTAAGCTGGTGTAACTTTTGATATATTCACTTTCATGGTAACCACTGACTAGATTTGGAATCAGGAGTGATTGTCCATCAGTTTGACACCTGAGAACTGCTCAACATTAACTTTCTCGCTACAAAGAGCACACTTTATCTTCTCTAAAATCTGATTGCTTGAGCAGCTCTGCGTGGCAGGGTTTGTCTGCAGCCGCCCTGCACCTGAGCAGCTCTGCGTGGCGGGGTCTGTCTGCAGCCGCCCTGCACCTGAGCAGCTCTGTGTGGTGGGGTCTGTCTCCTTTCTGCTAGTGTTGGCTCTCCCCCTGATGCACCTGTCTGCTGAGCTGACTGAAAAAAGTTTTTTGTTAGAAAATAAATTCTTAACTTCACTGTTAGCAGCTGTAAACAATCCAAGCACAACTAATACATCTCCTGTGCAATGTTTTATAATTCATCAAAATTATATCAAAACACAGGGTTCATATACATTTTAGCCAAGAAATAGGCTCCAGACCGCCTGTGACCCTGAATAGGATAAGTGGTTTCAGAAAATGGATGGATGGAATTTTCACTGACAATTATGTCCTGAATTGCACACATTTAATACAATATATTTTTTTCTGAATTGAATGAATCACATATTATTATGATGAGTTATAAAATTCCATGACTTTTCCAAAACTTTCTGGGTTTTTCATTTTTCAAGAACCTTTCCAGGCCTGGAATTTACTTTCTTTAAATTTCATAACTTTTTCAGATTTGTTTTTCAAAACATATAAACCTTGAAAATATACTCAGCAAAAAAAGAAACGTCCCTTTTTCAGGACTGTATTTCAACAATAATGTTGTAAAAATCCAAATAACTTTACAGATCTTCATTGTAAAGGGTTTAAACAAGGTTTTCCATGCATGCATGCATTTTTAGTTTATGACTTATGGTGTTGACTCTTTTAGTGTTGATACAAATATTTACACAAGTTTACTGACAGTAAAAACAGTTGAAAGTCAGAGGACGTTTCTTTTTTGGCTGAGTATATATGAAAATTAAATGTGATCATCACCTTATGATATCCACATGTACAGAGGATTTTTCCCCCCAAAGGTATCATGTTCTCGGCGGTTGTATGGAGGAGTCAATGGACAGCTGTCAGTTTTTTTAATGTCAGCTTTCCATTAACTGGCCCCTGGCTTCTTACCTGTGGTAAACCGGTACTCCCCCTGGGCATACAGGTACAGGATACCTGCCCAGTAGTTCCCTTTCTTGGTTATTTCTGCAAATGTCAAATATCTGGGATAGTTTCCTAATGATATATACGTCACCAAAAACAGGGCAGCTTTCCCACTTTTCCCCCTGCGGTTCGTATTGTTTGTACATTGTTTATTCGAATCGCTCAAAATATGGATAAAATATAAGCCACATGAAACTCACAAGTGTCTTGCCAGCGCCTTTTTGCGGACGATTCTGGAAACACAGACACTGACAATTTCAATAACACACACGGAAAGTAAATAAAAATACTCTAAGATTTATAAATGTATTAATCTGCTTGTACACATTGCTTTTACTCATACCAGTCTCTTACTCTTGCAGTCAGTGGCGAGAAGGCGCGATACAATAATCCACGTGACAATAATCCAATCATAAAACATTGATTGCTGATCGGTTCCTTTGACCCATCGTCTGTTTCAACTGATTGGTTATTTTGTTCCCTCTGGTCGCAATGTTAGGACCTCTTTAGGAAATTTTGGGAATTGTTACAATCTAGTTAGGAATGCTTGCAATGTTGTTAGGAAAGCCGATTGATAGATGGTACGTGTCATGGCGCTGACCTGGGAAGCAGAAGCCGGGAGATGTCGGTTCGGGGAAATGCGGGGTTTAATGCCAGTAAAAGACTCAAACAAGCGGTAAGGCAGACTGACAATACAATGACCGGACTGGGGAAACAAACTGAAACGCGGACTAAATACACTGAACTAATGACAGCAACAGGAAACAGCTGATCACACGGGGAATCCAAACGGGATAGATGAGGGGGTGTGACACACGGGAGGACCGGATGAGTGGGGCATGACTTTACGGCCACAATTAACTACCCACACTTTCTATTGGGTCTGAAAAAATCTTAGATATTCATGAAAGAATATACAAAAGTAAGTTAAATCGATGAGAATAAAGAGTAACCCTTTACATTAACCGCACCTTCATAATGCTTTTATATTGCATTAATAAAACCTTCAGTACACCTTCATAATGCATTCATTAAGTATTCATAAAACTTTTGCAGTCAGATGCGAGAGGACGCGATACTGTGCTTGTCACGTGACAATAATCCAAACATAAAACTTTGATTGCTGATCGGTTCCTTTGACCCATCGCCTGTTTCAACTGATTCACCACAAGTGAGAGCTGAACATCAACTCCCTCATCAAAAAAGCCCAACAGCAGATGCACTTCCTTTGGCAGCTAAAGAAGATCAACCTCTTACTTCTACACATCCATCATGAAGTTTATCCTCACCTGCTCCATTACTGTCTGGTGTGCTCCTGCCAAAGACAAGGGTAGACTGCATCACGTCATCCACTCTGCAGAGAAGGTGATTGGCTGCAATCTGCCATCCCTCCAGTAACTGCACATCTCCAGCACCCCGACTCGGGCAGGAAAGATTGTGCCTGATCCCTTCCACCAGATTGTACTCATTAGTCAATAAACAAACTTCTGTTTCTCGTTATAGTAGTGTGGCACTGTAATATTGATGACTGTACATTTTGCAGTCTTAAGACCCAAACCAGCTGTTGAATTTTTTATTTTGATCAATTATTATCGACGCATTATAGTAGTACAGTTTTCTTCTGAAATAGACAGCATATTGCTGCAGCGCCTTCAGCTGCAAATAGCGTCTGGACACATAATGGAGAATTGGGGAAAATGCATGCTAATATACATCACTTTTTGAGAATTAATGTATTCACTTGAGAAGTCGTCATGACGATACGCTAAATATTGCTTTTAAACGATTTCGTAAATATTCTAAGCAACATTTAATCTTCGAAAATTTCAATACAGTTAAAAATGAAAATAAATTTCGTAGTCGGCAGGATTCGAACCTGCGCGGGGAGACCCCAATGGATTTCTAGTCCATCGCCTTAACCGCTCGGCCACGACTACAGTGACGCAAAGCCTTTGTAGATTTCATTTGACTTTAATCATGGCGCCGTTCATTTTGTCATACAATTTGGTAGTTGGAGTTAATGTGTCTCACTATCTGACCGTCGATACGCAGGGATGTTTCATGCAATATCATATTATTCTACATTAACACGGCATAGCACGACATATTCATACATTATCGCATTATTCATTTAACTTTTTTAAGTTAAACATGATGATAGATAAACATCAACTACATTGGCTAAACTTTAAAATAAGTAATCAAGAAACCAATTCAATAAATAGCGTGGTCACAGATATGTGAAAAAGATTAAATGTAACAGGTAATGCACGTAATGTGCATGCAGCTTTCGGTTTCACATACGGTTCCAAAAAGGAACAGCTGCGACCGTAATTGTTGTGCCGCTTCCTCAAATAAAATCTCCAGGAAAAAAAATAACTACTGAAGCAAAATGGGGGAATACAAGTACCCTTTGTACTTCGAGGTGTCGAATCTAGACGAAAAACTGCGGAAAAACATCGAAAAATATTTTCAAATTCGAAGAAAGTCCGGTGGAGGTGAATGTGGACCAGTAGAGCTTGTAGCCGGAGCCACTTGTAAGATTGCCTTCAAGCATCAAGAAGGTGAGAGACCAGCTCATAAATAACAGCATTCAGAGTTCGAATTGTGTCTTTGATGGTCGTCCGGTAGGCGGTGGCTTGGTCGTAACTAAATAAATAAGGGACGATAACACCAGGGACCCTACAGGGGGGGAGGGGGCGACGATTTGCCGAGCGTGGGGGTAAAAAAGGACACTGCATTACTGGTATACAACGATATAAAAAACACACAAAAATAGTCGGAATCTTTTAGTTACGGGAAAATAGTCTGTGCTCAGCTGACGGAATAAAGGACCTGATAAATTAATTAAGGAAATGAAAATGAAAGTTCCGAGTTCAGACGTTGAAAATGAAAGTACTGAAAGTAAACACAAACTTTATCGATCGACCACTTATTGTATTGTATTGCATAGATAAGAAATTACTTTTTTGTTGTTATTTTGGCTCTCGACCGAAGTATTTTTAATGATTTTTAAGAATTTGATGAAATCAAAGCAGGCCACGATGAAAAACCACAGAGAGAGAGAGAGAAAAAAACATTAGTAGGTGTGCCAAAGCTACGGAGCCCGCAGCGTCACCTGCAGGAGAAAAAAAAACAATCCGTGGCGAAGGATTTGCAATTCGTTCCCTCAGTTTATAAACCGTACCCAAGAATTCTTAAACTGTTCCCTCGGTTTAACAAATCGTGCCCACGGATTAATAAACCGTACCCACGAATTTCCAATCCGTGCGCTCAAATTTTGTAAACCGAATGTTCGGTTTTTGAATCCGTACCCACAGATTCATAATCCGCACGCTTTCGCAATCTGTTCCCACGGGACTGTAAACTGTACTCATGGATTTGTGGCCCCGCCCCCAGTATTTGCCGGCAGATTCAACCAGCCACCTGGATTCATTGTATTGTTTATTTTTTAAAATGGAGCATTTTCTTAATTTTCTAAAAAACGATAGTGAGTTGGATGACGCGACTCTGTCAGTGGTTCTAGAGGAGAAGGTAAAAAACAATATAAAGCAAATAATGTCCAAGTTATGTTGGCATTCCATGTTCTCAGCTCTCCGGCTGAATGCAATGTTATAACTGATGTTATATTTCACAACATGAAGCAAATTTAGATTGTTGTCACTTTTCCAGTAAGCAAATATGTGACCGTGGACCACAAAACCAGTCATAAGGGTCATTTTTTAAAATTTGGGATCTTCTGAAAGCTTTCCATTGATGTATGGTTTGATATGATAGGACAATATTTGGTCAAGATACAACTCTTTGAAAATCTGGATTAAAATATTGAGAAAATCACTTTTAAAGTTGTCCACATAAAGCACTTAGCATTGCATATTAC
>JAODKF010000018.1:14247353-14269526 GCA_026779585.1 Mormyrus proboscirostris
CGGATTGGAAATTCGTGGGTACGGTTTATTAATCCGTGGGCACGATTTGTTAAACCGAGGGAACAGTTTAAGAATTCGTGGGTACGGTTTATAAACTGAGGGAACGAATTGCAAATCCGTCGCTACGGATTGTTTTTTTTTTTCTCCTGCAGGTGACGCTGAAAAGGTACTGTAGCAAAGAAAAACACCCCTTTTCAACTATCAGAGGTAATGCACAGATTACAGTGCAGTGCCGCACCCACCACCAGTACCAGAGTGATGAAAATAAAAATGTGTGTAGAAAGAAAGGGAGCTCATGAATAGCACCTCTTCTCTGAAACATGGTGGAAGATGTGGTACTGTACGTCTTTGGTATGTCAGACTGCCACTGGATGACTGCTGATAAACACAACAGGATGAATTACTATAGTTACTCAGACATTATCTGTCAACAACACTCATGCCTAGCAAAACATATACTTAAATGATGGTGTTATTTTAATACAAAAGCAGTATACTGAATGTCATTGTGTTGGCTGCGTCAAATTCCTCTGTGAAGGTCCTGGGAGCATTGTGAAACAGTAAGCATGAAGCAGTAAAGGTCAAATACAATAGTTAAACAAATTGTGTGTGTGTGTGGCTGCCACTGGAACTGGTTCTCTTGTATTTCTTAACGAGATGACTGCTGAAAAAAGCATCTAGAAGTATAATGAGGTGTATAGAGAGATCTTAATATGACTCAACGCCACCAGATGATCAAGAAGCTTCTTCAGTTCAACATATCACCACCACTCATCCGTTGGGTCCATAATTTCCTCAGCAATAGACCACAGGCTGTAAGGGGAGGCACAGCCGAATCAGCAACCGTGATCAACAACACTGGAGCCCCTCCAGGGTGTGTCCTTAGCCCCTTCCTCTTCACCCTCTACACCGATGACTGCATTAGCCCCTCATCTATCACCACCTACTACAAGTACTCCGATGATACTGCTATACTGGGTCTACTCAGTGACAATAATTCAATTATAGCGTATCAACTTTCTGTTTCACACTTCATGCAATGGTGCTCTGTCAACTTCCTGGAAAACAAAAGAATTGGTCCTTCATACCTCCTACAACAGGCTGGACTCCCACCTCAATTCACAACAAACCGGTTGAACAGGTTGAACATTTCAAATATCTTGGACTCACATTAGACAAGAAACTTACATTTGATCAACACGTCATGGACAGTCAAAAACGGTCCCAGCAGAGACTACATGTCATCCGCAAGCTTTGTGCTATCTTTGTTGTCCCCGTCTCCTCTTATTACTTTACAAGAGCATTATCCAAACGATACTGCTTTACTGTTCCCCCTGTTTCTACAGCATGCTCTCTTCACCTAATAAAAACAGTCTTACTAGGATCACGCATAGAGCAGCCGAGATCATCTGCCTTCCCATTCCAAAACTATCTGATGAAAACCACAAAGGCAAGATACAGGACTCTGTAGGACGCAGATACAGGAAATGGAAACGGGTTCGCTTTGGCAAGAGTTTCGTTCCAACTGCTATAGCCGCACTTAACTTACCACATTAATCTTGTATCCATCAAATCTCAGTTACTATTTGGATGTATGTTGTGTGTGTATATGTTTATGTGTGCACTTTATGTATTTGGGTCTGTTGGGGCACCCAGGGGGTTAAGGGTCTTGCTCAAGGACCCGCAGACATGCTGAGGTTGGGTTTGAACCTGCGACCTTGTGATTACAGGCACGCAGGCTTAGCCCACTGAGCCACAGGCAGAAGCCTGTAATGTACTTGTGTTTGTGGTGATCAAACTGTGAAGACAAATATCCTTATAGGACAATAATGACTATCTATCTTTTTATATCAAACTGAAGGCAAAACACCACTGAAATACGTGGGAACTGAAGATGACTGTAATATACTGGTGGTTTGTAATATGACAGGTATAACAGGATGGTCTGTAATATAACAGACTTCTGGCAGTCATGGGATTATTACATATGATTGCATTTTCTTTGAAATATTAGTTAAAATATTTTGTTCCCTTAAATTATGTTGTTGGTATGTATATATATGTGGTTTCCGTAGTTCATCCATACTATATCACTGTCGCAAAACCTTTGCTGACCCAGCCCTGTGGGTAGTTGTGGCTGAGTGGCCACAGGCGATGGACTAAGGCGATGGACTAGAAATCCATTGGGGTTTCCCTGCGCAGGTTTGAATCCTGCTGACCGCGTGACTTATTGGTGATGGTTTGCTGGATAGGGAAGCACACTTGTAATTGAAAGGTTGTGGGTTTGAATCCCCAACCAGCAAGGCACCCCGAGCCAGGTACCGCCCCCAAGCACTGTTCCCCGGGTGCTGAATTAGCTGCCACCTGCTGTGTCACAATGTCACATATGGGTTAAATGCAGAGAACACATTACACTGTGGTGTGTCAACAATAACAATTAATCACAAAAAAAAAAATCCTTGACATAATTTTTTTTTTTTTTTTACCCTGCTCTGTCTTTACTTTATGCATACCGTTACATCCCAAACTTACAAAGGAGACACTCTCCCTTTTTTAACATTGTAAATTCATGCATGTGTTCCTCACACAGTGCTGTTTTTTTTACATTCACAGACCAGCAGAGAGTTCTCCAAAAGGGAAATCATACACTGGACACGCCCCGTGGCCCAGTTGTGGTGTCAGTGCGTGAGGATGCGGACTCACATTATTCCACAGTAAGGCTAGCATAACCTGTTTCATTCCATACACAATTTACACAACTTGATGTTATGAGAGAAAGAAAGCCCTGGGTCTGGGACTATGTCTGTTTGGGCTTCAAATGAAAGTTCAGGCTTGATTTGATCCCATGACATCAAAGGCACCCAGGAGTCTTCCTGCCCTGCTTCTTTATTATTTATTATTGTCTCTAAAGAATAACCAAAAACTGGGCTGGCCCCCTGTCCTGGGTTGTTCCCCACCTCGTGCCC
The DNA here is from genome assembly GCA_026779585.1 of Mormyrus proboscirostris. Taxonomy (NCBI): domain Eukaryota; kingdom Metazoa; phylum Chordata; class Actinopteri; order Osteoglossiformes; family Mormyridae; genus Mormyrus; species Mormyrus proboscirostris. The sequence goes on from JAODKF010000018.1 coordinate 14,250,320, forward strand.
ATAGCTTCCAGGATAGGCTCCAGATCCCAGACAACCCAGAAGGATAAGCGGTTTGCAAAATAGATGGATGGATGGATGGATGGATGGATGGAATAACCAAAAATTCAAATATTAATACTGTAATATTAAAGTATTATTTTTAAAAAATATATAATTATAATATATAATTCATTTTCTCGGTTCTTCATCACCACTTAGCCAGGTGCCAATCTGTAGTGTATTTTTTAACAGCCAGATACCTGGTTATTTATCATTGTTCCAAGGAGCTTAACCATCAACACTAAAACTAGCTGCTGTTCCTGCAGCCAAGACCTTTGTCTTGTTCACATTTAGCCATGTCAGGTCCTTTTACTCTGGTTGTTATCGTTCCTCATGTATTCAGATGTTCTTGATTTTCTGCTATATGTGTGGTGTCAACAGTATGTCAAGATTGTTGATGTTTCTTCCAGCAGTCATAAGCCTGCAGTTGTCTATTCAGTTTACCTTCTCTATGTCCTGAATGCAAAATCTCCATATTTCGCCCTGACCATGGCTTTTAGCCACTAAGATGAGGACAATATCATACTCTGGTACACCCATTTTCCTGAGAACACTCCTTATTTTGACATGGTCAACATAGTCAAAGGCTTGTTGTATTCCATAAGGCTAGTGAATGACCTCCTGTTGGATTCCTTGGATTTTTTTCCTGGTGCTGCAACAGATATTTGAAAAAATGGAATATGAAAAAGTTTTGGGAAGAAATACACATTTGAATAACTGGTAATAACTAAAATCCATGCACAGCTCATATTCTGACTCCAGCAGAGGGCCAATACAACTCTTCTAGCATGTAACACACATACATAACAGGCAATTATGTAAACAGAACTGGTGGTGGGTGTGAGTCAGAATGCTTTTCCTCCAAGTGGCCCAAAAGCTGCAAAGTATGGGAGCATTTTCAAAGTGCCTGTAGCAGTAATGTTGTGCAAATATTAAATATTCAAAAAAAAAACCACAGCTGAATATTTGAATATGAAAATATTTGATAGTTGCACCCCTAGTTTGTTTATTGATCCATCAAGCATAATCACTGATTTCCTAAATCCAGCTTTTACACAAGGCATTTAAAATTTTGTGAAAGGATCTAATCTGTGTTGAATGATCTGTAGCACCTTACTGGTAATAATAATAATGGCATCACATAGAACAGGGTTTCAGTATAAGCGCATAATAAAAAGGCACCTTTTATTGTACATCTAGATTCAAGGTTATGATACAAGTTTATCATAATGTACATGCATAAAGTTCACTTGTTCTCTTATCTCCTTGCTCAGGACTCTCTAAAAACACCTGCTAAAGCAACCTCAGGTTGGTGCTTTGAAACAGCTTCTTTCAAGATAAACCACATTGCATGTCACTCTGATAATAATGATTAACGCAAAAACCTTTTGGCTAATTGTTTTTGATGAGATCAAATTTAACTGATCATATTGTCATTGTTATTTTTAGAACAAACACATCACTTTCACTCCATCTCTGGGGCGCCCCCTTGTGGCAAATATAAGAAAGCGGTGCAGCTGGATCCATACCTGATTCGCTACCTGACAGATAACATTCAGGCTGGAAATTACCTACAACATCAACTCTCTACACTCTTCTACTCTTTCCAGCTTCAGCCTGAGACAGAGAATATGGTCGTGAAAGGTACACCCAGGGCAGAGGAGACAAGCCAAATGGATACCATAATAAATTGTGTGTTTGAGCAAGTGAAAACAAAATATTGTTGCCATTATGAAGCTGACCCTTTTATATTACAAGCTTTGCAGAATAGTCCCTTCCTAGCCACAAAGGAGCTCCAAGTGTACAGTGAGCCAGGGGAGGGATTTTCAGTTTTAGTTGGGTCAGACAACGAGGTGAAGGTGAGCCTGTCAATGTTGGAAAAGCAACACAGAAGCTCAGTAACACAGGAGAGAATCAGCACGACCTGCTTCCTTGGGAAGCCCCGACTGCTTCTGCTAGGGAAGGATTTGGAGAAGGAGCTAGAAAAGCATCTCCCTGGGGTTAAAGTATCTCAGACTGATGTGGGTCAACTAGTGATTGAAGGTCCAGCAGTCGATGTCCTGTCAGCCCGCAAGAAGGTATTGGCCATGGCAGAAAAAGTACAGGAGCAGCCGGTGGCTGGGCTATCCATTTGGCTACATTCGTTCCTGAGAACACAGGGATCAGAAACGCTGGATGCCATCTTGAAAGGTATCCCAGTAAAAACTGAAATCACTGACACAGGTCTGTCTCTGTTGTCCCTAAACCAGAAGGATCTGGAGGATGCACAAAAGGCCCTGCTCAGTTATTTCAGTGAGGAAGAGGTACCTGTTCCTGATTCACTCGCTCAGTTGCCAAAATTGAAGGAGGTACTGCAGGAGAAGGAGCTGCAGCTAAACAAAGGAAAGTCTAGGGTACAGGTTCGCTATAATAAGCATAGTGTCCAGCTGTTGGGTTACCGCGATTCGGTAACCAAGCTGAATGAGGTGGTCCAGAGTTTCTTGAAGGACCAGGCTATTCATCAGTTCAGGGTGGCCCTTCCTTACCCCGATTTGTCTGACCAAATTAGTAATCTGTTTACCCTGCTTGACATTGACGACTCGGGTATTCAGGTTTCAATCTCTGACACTCGCTCACCACCTGAGATAATTCTTATGGGACCCCGGCATTTGGTAACTGCGGCTAGTGGTAGGACGAGCAAAGCTCTGAGCTCCCTAGTCCAGGAGATTGTTACTATTGATTCCCCAGGTGCTTATCGCTACTTCAAGGGCCCAGGACAGGAATACCTCCAAGTCGTTAGTCGCACTCATCGCTGTCTGGTCCAGATGAAAGACTTTGGTGTTCCTAAGTACCAGCTGGAGGGGGGGCTCTGTGTGCATGTGCGACAGGGTAATATTACCCAAGAGAATGCAGATGCAATAGTCAATGCAGCCAATGAGAACCTAGAACACCACGGTGGGGTGGCAGCGGCCCTGAGCCGGGTGGGAGGGCCGGAGGTACAGCTGGCTAGCAGGAAACTGGTACAAAGAATTGGCAAGGTGGCCCCCGGGACAGCAGTGGAAACCACACCCGGAAAGCTGCCCTGTAAGGTGCTGATACATGCAGTAGGGCCAACGTGGAGCGGTGCCAAGAACATGGAAGCGAAGCTGACGGCCCTGCTGGAAAAGACGATAAAAGAGGCTCTCGAACTAGCAGAGCGACGAAGCTGCCGCTCTTTGGCTATGCCTTGCATCAGCTCTGGCTTGTTTGGTGTGCCCGTCAACCTCTGTGCCAAGGCCATTGTGATGGCAGTGAGAGCATTCGGCAGGAACCCACACACACTGAATACAGTCACGCTAGTGGACAGCAATGAGAATGCAGTAAGGGCCATGCGATCTGCCTGCGATACACTGCTCGGGGGGATGGACCAACCTGCCGGTGGCGCAGTGGAAACCGCAGACGACGAGGATCTCGCAAACTTCACAACCGTGGCGACTGTGGACGCAGCAGTCTCTGAATCCTTAATCCAGGTCAAAATTACAATAGGCAACATTGAGGACCAACGGGTAAGAAACATTTATCCAGAGCTTGATATTTCAAATGTATTTGCATGCATGCATTTTTAAATTAGACTACATAATAACCATAACATATGTTTGTTTAAATACAAAAGGGACTGTGGCCTAAATGTGACATGATGGTTTACGTTTTGTTTTGTTACCTGTCCTGCGATTCCTTTGGCTTGCAGGTAGATGCCCTTGTCTCACCCATGCTGGGTGATGTGCCCCGGTCCTCAAAGGTGGGGAAATGCCTATTAAGTAAGGGGGGGAGACAATTTTCAGCTAGTTTGGAGCAGACAGCCCAGAGCTGGAATACAGTGCCTGGGGGACTGCATGTGGTGGATGGCGAAGGGGGACTAGTCGGATGCAATATCATTTTTCTTCACTGTGTGCGCTGGGATGGGGATCCGCACGGAGCAGCAGTCCAGGTCCGTGTGGTCGGTTCTATCTGTGAGTTGTCGAAGAAATTTCAAGACGATCAAATTTCACTGCACATTCTATTTTTAAATCACGTTTTCTTTGCCTTGTCCCTTTGTCCTCCACCACCGCTGTCTCCTAACAGACCCTCCGTAAGGGTTTGAGGAACGTTTTGTGCATTTGTGATACCTGGTTATTGGCTTCTGTGGCGTTTCCTATGTTGGGGACTGGCATCAGCCTGGCGTTTCCCCACCGGATTGCTGCCCAAGTTCTGCTGGAGGAGATCCAGCAGCATGAGCGGAATCGAGCATCGGCATCCACTCTGCAAGTCCATATTGTCGTTCATCCCAGTGACAAACATTCCGCAGCAGTGAGTAAAGGTCCATGTTGACAGATTATTAATGATCACTTATATGCTCAGGGGAGCTTATTACTTCACCTACATGTTTTCGAATATTTTTTGTGTAATTGTCTGCTTGAGTTGTACCCGGATAGTATTGGTGAAACTGAATATCGATTCCCCAGGCTTTCCAGGCGTGTCATGATGTTCTGAACCTAAGGGGGTTTCAGATGGCTATGCTCCCGGACCAGAGTAAGATTAATGCCACACAAATAATTGTATACCAAAAAGCACTATTAAAGACTAATAATACCCTAACTAACCATCTTATTTTCTTTCTTTCTGTTTTCTTTCAGCATCTTTCTATCACTGGGTCTCTGTCACCCAGGATGAGATCACAGTCATGCTGGGCAGCGTCAAGCTGCAGCTCTTCTTTGGCGACATCATTAATGAAACTACAGATGTTATTGTTAATTCTGCAAATAACACTGACAAGCAAACTGGTAACACTTTCTCCTTTGCAGTTCCTATAAACGTGCAGTGCATTTTATTGTAGCCAAAGAAACAAAGCACATATTCACAGATGCGCAAATGTCTGAAATATTATTTAAATTATTATCAAATCGTGTATGCTACATGCTCTGTCATACCTATGCAGTTTATTGCAGTTTTATCTTATATCAGCATTAACAATAATATGTTCACTGTATCTGAATTTATATGCTTGTATTCTGTAGGTGTCTCAAACACAATTCTAGTGGCAGCAGGGCAAAAGGTTTTGGATGAATTTAACCAAGGTTAGCAACCGAAACGCTCAGTTTAGTTTGAGGTCATTACCAAGCAATTATTGATAATGCCGGGTCTGTTGCTTTGTCTTTCTCCTCGTCCTCAGTGCGGAGCCAGGCCGACGAGTTCTGCACTACACCACCAGGATCATTGGCCTGTAAAGCCATCGTACACATTTACGCTCAGTCGGATCTGCATCGTGTCCAGAAGCTTTGCGGAAAGGTTCTGAAGTTTTGTCAACAGAAGGGCTACAAATCAGTGGCCTTTCCTGCCGTGGGTGCAGGTCTGTTTCCTAAATAGAGACCGACAGGTTTTTGGTGCGTGTCAGTAAGTCCCATTTAACCATATAGGTTGTCCACAATGACAGGTGCAGCTGGGCTGGATGCCAAGAAGGTCGCTGCATCAATGTTGGACGGTATGGCCACAGTTGTGAGTGACTCGTCCTTTGACACCGTCTCCCACATCCGTATCATCCTCCTCCTAAGGCCGGTATTTGAGACCTTCAGGTACATTCTCGCTCTATTTGTACCTCCTTCCTTCTTCTTTTTCTACTTACACCTCTAGTTCTGATTGATAACCTGGTTCAATGCCTTCATGCAATGTTTTAGGGAACATGACAGCATTGAAAAGGTTTTGCTGCCCTCTATAGGTGTGAGCTGGAGAGTCGCATAGGACAGAACGCTCCACCTCCTACCTTGAAAGGTAAGCCTTCACAGCCAGTCTTCTGCATATACCAATGCTGTATAATTATTTTTTATTTAGACTCACTTGAACTGACAATTTCAGCTACATTTTAACTGGATAACATAGGTGCTCGATTTGAAAAAAAAAGCAAGGTGATGTATTGCTATCTGCAGGCTAATGGTGAAATAAAAAAAAAACTAAACATTTACATATAACTATACTGAATTAACTTATATCATCACTTATTAAGAATGAATTCAGATACAATATTCCTTTAATAATCCAATAATCCCATTCCTTTACATAAAGTAATTGTTGTAACTGATCACAGTAAATTCTTGCGGAATTTAATTAGTTCACTAATTTTCCAAATTCTTATCCAGTAATAGGCTGTAGTTGGGGCCAGGAGACTATCCAAAGTAGCATAAGGCACAAGGCAGGGGGGCAGCTGGGCAGGATATCTGTCCAAATTTAATAAGAAAAAGAAAAGAAAAAAACAGTTCAAGTTAAATCTGAACAAAAAGTAATAATGGGAACATTCAAATGGGTGTATACAGTAAATTGATGTCATTACATAAGTATATAATTTCTCTATGGACTCGTGTAGGAGTGATTTAAACAGCCAGTATGAAAATAGTTTGATTGTCTCAGAGAATACATGCTGCACTCATGCAAAAGCAGCGCAGGTAAACTTTAAATGGATTTTTTACATGTTTACTACATAATCTTGAAAATCAGTAATCATTGTGATGTCAGGACCAGTACTAGATTTTATGCCAGTGGAAAACCAACACCTTACAGTACTTTTAGTACTTACTTGAAGTACCACAAGTACGGTGGAAAAGCACCCTATGAGTCTCCTCTTTTCTGATTTCAAATTTCCTGCTTAATCTATGCATTTCTCTTTTTCTCCTTATCGTAACCCACTCCTCTTCCAACAGAGAGAAGCAAGCAGATAATGAAAAAAATTCGCCAGACACTCAAGAAGTCAAAACAAGAATCTCATGGACTGCGACTATCTTCCTTACATCCCCCGCCAGCCATATTTTGTGTGACAGGTCCTGGGCTGGAGGCCATCGGAAAGGTTCAGGAAGACCTTAAGAATGTCCTACAAAAGCAGCTGTGTGAAAAGGAGTTGAAGTCTGATATGCTGGAACAACTCACACAGGCAGAGCTAGACTCAGTTATAGACAAGGCACAGGGTCTGGAGCTTAGCATCAAGGAAGCACAACCAAAGCAGGCAGATGATACAAGAAGGAGCTTTGTAGTCCAGGGGTTGAAAGAGGAGGTGTGGGAGTTTCTGGAGGAGATGCAGCAGATGGTAGGCATTGCATTCCGCAGGAAGGTGCAGGAAAGGGAGGAGGAACTGGTGGCAGTCAGTGTGAAGTGGTTAATCGGCAGCCCAGGGGAGCAATGGCAAGATCTAGAACAGAAAGCTAATTACATCATTGAGAAAGAATATTCGAACAATGGAAATACCTGTGATATATATGGCCCAGGAGAGACAAAGCTCAAGGTGGACCTACGAAAAAAACAGGCCACTCACCATATGACAGGACGGACCTATCATCTGAAGAGGGTAGAGATTATTACAGGTGAGAACCACTTACTGCTGTCTGTGTTATATACTGTACAAAATTAACATTTACATTGATTTTACTAGCAGATTTGTATTCATCCTCTTCCACTGTTATAGCTACTGCAACCCATATACTATAGTCACTACTGCTATGACAATAGCTAATTATGTTACTACTATTCTTAGTTTTATTATTTATTACAACACCTGGTTATATTGCTGCTTCTGTCTATTAAGACGACAATGGTTGTTGGGAATTGAAACTTTTAGAATATGTCTATTTCAAATATATTTTGTTTTTGCTTCTGTTTCATTACTGCTACCTGTATGTTTTTGTTCTGATGGTTCCAGATGTCAGTCCACCTAAAACCTGGGACGCTATGGGCCAGGGGGAGTCACTGAAAAAGGTGCTCCTTCAGCCAGGCACAGCTGAATACCAGTATGTGGCCAGTGTATTCCTGAGGACCGCTGCCCAGCAAATTATACAAGTGAGATACTGTCAAAATCCATTATACATGAAGTGATAATGGTCAGTAATCACCATTACACTCTGAGACAAAGTGAATAGTGATCAAAAATATTCCATAAATATGTGTATTGCAAAATTATGATAATCAGCAATAGCAATGTTTATAGTGTAGTAAAGTATATTCTATGTTGCACATCGGAATGAATGCTAACACTGTATAAAGAGAAACAGTCATTATTCACATTATTTCTGCAATTTTTGTGAAGAGATATTGACTTTCTATATATCATATAGGCAGAATGTTACATAGCTAAATGTTCAGCTTTTATGGTTTAAGTACAGTACTAAGTTTCTTTTCTAGATTGAGCGTGTGCAGAACATTCACCTTTGGCGAGCATACAGAGTGAAACTGGAGCAGTTTCGGGAGAAGAATGGGGAAGACGAGATTGGGGAGAAACTACTGTACCACGGGACATCGGCCGATGCATGTGTCTCCATTAAAAAATGGGGGTTTAACCGGAGCTTCGCAGGACAGCATGGTAAACACAATCAGATCCGTTCCTCCGTCTACCCTTTCTCCATCCCTCTGTCCTGATACACAGCATAAATAGTCTCGGGAGTTAGTTTTATCCGACTTGTGTTAGACTGACCTGCTTACATTTATTTTTTTAGAAGACGCTTTTATTCAGTGTCGCCGTTTGTCCACTTTGCTCCCCCCTGCGACTCCATTCCTACTTTCTCGTTGCGAATTCAGCTGTGCATGCTGCCAAAACATTCTTCACTGGGAACTGGTGAAAGGGTAGATCTTGTTGGCTATTTCACACACATTACTGTGCAAGGGTGCAGTTTAAAGACAAGTCATCTCACTCAAGCATAATGACAGCAACACTTGTTTTCTCTTTGTGAAGGAACGGCCTATGGAATAGGTGCGTACTTTGCAGTGGAGGCCAGCTACTCAGCCAATCCAGCGTTCTCGCCTGCAGACAACGGAGGTCTGAGATACATGTATGTGGCAAAAGTTCTGACTGGACGCTACACAGTGGGAAAAGCGAGCATGAAGATCCCCCCCTTGCGCCCCGGATCTGACCCGAATGACCGCTTTGACAGCTTGGTGGACAACAACCAGAACCCCAAGATGTTTGTAATTTTCCACGATGATCAGGCTTATCCCGATTATCTCATCACTTTCAAATAATGTCCGGCAATTCCACCATAATGGATATCACTGATGTCAGCAAAAAAATGCCTTCGAGCATGATTAGTATCAATGAGCCAATATGCATATTTTTTCATGTAACCTCTTAGGTTGTATACAGACAAATTGTCAAAATGTATATATTAATTTACATGTTAGAAATACATAGCATCTTAACAGTACTGTGAATGTTACATCAAATGGACCTTGGAATAGAATGGAATTCCCCCTGTGCTATCCTAATCCTCAATTCATATTCATAGTATAATCATACTCAAGTCATAGTATAATCATACTTCCTTTCACTCCTGCAGTTCACGAAATTAGAACTTTCACTATGAAAACACATTAAAATAAGACATGTACTGTACATTTAAAGGGGCAGTTCACCCCAAAAATGAACATTGACATATTCTAGAGGGGCTTTGGTACTATCTATCCATCTAGGTTGTTCTGTTGGGAGTTGGCTAGTTTTGGAGAAATTGGCCATAGAAATGTCGGTCTTTTATGGAATATAATGGCAGTAATGGAATTCTTTCTGTGGTGGTTAAAACGCCAGAAAAATTCAGCAGCAATGTCTCTTACCAGAAATCATGACCCAGTTACTCAAGATAATCCACAGACTTTGTAATGAGCAGTTTAATGTAAGAACTATTAATCTAGAACAGTTTCTCATGCGTCTCGTGATCTGCTCCCCGAACAACAAATACACACACCAGTTATAGTAAAAAACGTGTACAGACAGTTCAATGAGGGGTCAGATATCTTTAGACAGCAGTTACTTCTGCTTTTATCAGTTCAAGGCAGGGTCAACCTTTAGAAGCCGATTGCTCTCATGGTTTCAGTACCTCATCTCGACAAGCTGTTTTCAGTTACGTACTTCCCCTATATTCCCTTGTGCCCCTTTCCACTTACCCTTGACATATGACATCAGCACAGAAATGTCTAATACTGGTATCTGTAACAGTTCCAACTTCTTGGATCAGCTCTGCAACCTTTATCCGCTCATTTTGCAGATTAAGCTATCACTTGTTAGTTTGTTATAAAATGCTTCTAATTTTAAAAGTGAAAAACCCATTACTTGCCTTATTGCATTACATGTTTAGCATAATAACCATTCTATAGCAGCAATTAATCATTATAGTCATTATAATTAAATGAAGTGTCATTATGAATTTCTTTGGTAATTACTGATTGAAATTACAATTGTATTTGCATTATTTGTATTTGCATGAGTCATAGGAGTCCCATAAAAAATAGAATAAATCTGCAAAACAATAAGGAAATAAATGTTGAATATGAAAGTGTGTCATGCCCCACTCGTCCGCTCCTCCCGTGTGCAAAGCCCCCCCCTCATCTACCCCGTGTGGAATCCCCGTGTTCACCAGCTGTTTCCTGTTGCTGACATTAGTTCAGTGTATTTAGTCCGCGTTTCAGTTTGTTTCCCGAGTCCGGTCATTAACGTTACATGTCTTGATGTGTGTTACCCCAGCAATAAACCCGTTTTGTGCATATTCATGGCTTCTGTCGCCTGCTTCCCGGCTGTACGTGACAGTGAAATAGATACAAACACAAATAAAATAATAAGGGAAAGAAATTAAAAATAAAGGAATAATTAAATCAATGCTTTTCTTTATTGAAAAATTAATGCTTTTTTCTTTATATAAGTTTCACTGGATTGTTTTTTCATTTACCATATTGCTTATAATATTGCCGTTGGTTTTCGTTTAGCCGTATTGCTTTTAATTTTACCATATTGCTTTTAATAGGTTTTAATTGCTTTTTAAAATTGAGCAGATGGATTTTTTTGTACCTCAATTACATTTGAAATGCATCAATTAATTTTTTGTGTCTCCGTATTTCTATTTTTAAAACTTGCTAGGGCTTTTATTAGTGGGATCACATTATACTGTTTTTATCCTCTGGAAAACAAAAGATCCACCTTTTGTTGAATCTATTTCATCCTTTTCCTTGGTGTCATGGTTTGGCCATTTATCTGTAAAGAACAGAAACTCACTCCATCAGACTCTGAAATGGTCTAACAGGCTGATTGGTGAGCCACAGTTGAATCCAGCATCCCTGTACACCAGACAGTTACAGTGGTTGGCTGGTTCAATTCTTCTTGACGTTTCACACCCTCTAGACCAGTGGTTCTCAACCTTTTTTTGCAGTGGGCCACACTATGTCCAAGTTCAAGTCTCACAGGCCGCATATTATTTACATATGACATCATCAGCGCTCAATAACCAGATATTATGCATCTTAAATTATTACAATTAGATGTATTATTATCATTAGAGAGTATAATTCTACTTACCATTAATGGGATACAGTTATTATTATTGTATTTATTTTAAATTTGTTTTTTTTTTTTTTTTTACGTGGTCAGCATCGCGGGCCACATTTGCATTTGTGACGGGCCGCATGCGGCCCGCAGGCCGCAGGTTGAGAACCACTGCTCTAGACAGTGAGTTTCAGTTTCTTCTCTCTGGACGAAGGATAATGGTCTCAAAATGTAGAACGAAAAGATTTATAGACAGCTTTGTTCCAGCAGCCATCACTCTGATAAATAGATCATAGCGTATGTAGGACGTAAGTCCTATAAGTAAAGCATAAATAAAGGCCTGTATCCTGCTTTGATCACTAACAATCCCCCAATAACTAAGAAAGAACTAGATACAGAACGACTTACAGTGGAAACTGCTTATAGTAGGCCTAATCACATCTGTCAGGGTAAAACTGATCACTATATGTGGATGGTCATTATAACCGTTTTTTTTCAGTGCCATTATATACAAGAGAAGACCGACATTTCTATGTCCGATCGCTCCAAAAGTATGCACTTTCCAGCAGTCCAACCTCGATGGATAGATAACACTGAAGCACCTTTTTACTACATTTTTTTCCAGTTTTGGGGTGAATTGCCCCTTCAGTATAGTTCCTGAATTCATGATTTATTAATGATGAATGAACATGGAATCAGTACATAACTAACACTTAGTTACTGGTTAATTAATGCATTAAGTAAATGTGTCCTATACTGTATTTGTGTCCCCTCAAGTTAACCCATTTATGGTCGCTTCATAAGGGTACAAATCATATAGTTAAGTAATGCATAACTATTGATGATTCAATGCATGAATTACTTTATGTAATTGGAATCCAGCTAATTTTGAGGCAATCAATTATCAATTAATGTATGAAATACCTGTAAATTAACATTGCTTAACTAATGACCTATTAAGCGTGAAGCAATCACAATGCCACAGTGTCTTAATTATTAGGTCATGGTGGACAACAGAAATTCGTGATAAATCTGGCATAAATTCATTCATTAAATCATCATTATTTAAGCATTACTGAAGTACATGATTTGTATCCTTATGAAGTGTGCCCACATTTATTATTATTTCGGAATTACATTTCAAACTTCTGCTGCAATTAGGCCTAGATGTTTGCAGAAACTCATCTGACGAGTCGAATACTTCCTGCTTTGAAACCAGCCGTTTCTGCACGTGACCACTGGGGTTGGTGAGTTGGCTTCTTAACAGCTTTAAAACAGACGAAAACTGGGAAAGAGGGTGACTAATGAATTGCAGAGAAAGAAGAGTACACTTTGCACAGGCATAATTTTCGCTTGAGGAACCTCGGATTGCAAGGGCTGCACGTTTAGACGTTACTACGGCGCGACCATCAGATAGATACTAAACAACGAGGAAAATATATGGTAAACCTACTTTTTTCCTTAAATCGACACTTTATAGACATTGTCATCAATAATTCATAAATATATAAGTGTATCTGTGTGTTGCATAACATTTCTTGGCAAGTCCTTTATTTAGGAACAAGAGTGTATGAAAAAATATAAATATCACCGATTATTAATAAATGTAAAAAACAATTTACGACTGAAAAAAACATTCGTTTGGCACCTCATATAAAATACTTTGTTTTGTTTTTTTGTTTGTTTTTTTTTTAAATAAAATAAACCTACATTGCTTTTTTGGCTCAATAAATTAATATAATTGTGTACTTTATTTAGCCAACTGTTAACCAGCGCTTAAATAACAAAGGTTAGCTGTACTTTAATATAACTTATATACTTATATAAACCATGGAGAAGAAACAGATCAGAAGTGTAAAAGAGAGTTCTTTCAAACAGTTTCAGTGACCACATGACTGGCATTCCTCTCTATCTTTCGATCATTCCTTTTACTTTAGCCAGCACTTCTTTTTGTTGCTGAAATTGTGGTTTGTCCTGTTTTTGTGCTGAGGTTTACACAGTGAAGTGTGTTTAGGGGGTGTCTGGTAGATGTCTCCATCATTTGGCATGTGTCATTTTCCAACATTACACCCATAGGTACAGTGCTATGAATGTCTGTTACAATTCAGTTCACATAACTCACTTCTGCAGGGCTTTGGAAAATAACAAGACATGTTGAGGAAGACATCCAGGATCCCCATCCACAGCCAATACAAGGTAGCATACGTCCATGCTGGTACAGCCGCAGCAAAAACGACTAGCTTGCAGGGTAATACATTGTTACTTGCTAGCTTTTTAGCCTACTAAACTCTTACCTTCTCCGATGTACATAGACCCAGAGATTTTTGATTTATTGAAACCTACATACATGCACACATTGGTCTGTCCATTATCCATCCATCTTCCAGCTGGTAATTTCGGACAGGGTTGTTGGGGGGGCTCGGAGCATGTCGAAGGCACCGTAGGTCATTTCAAGTATGGTGTCCTTGGCCACTGTCCATTTCAGTCCAGGTTGTATAGTATGACTGCATACCTTGAATGTGACAAATCCTTGAATCCTCGAAAGTATGAGTATACCCTGGAAAAGATACAAGTCCATATTATAGCCACATGCACTCCTGAGGACATTTATTACTCCTGGGCAAAGAAAAAAAAAATATGTCAGACCCAAATTGCACAACATTAAGCTCTGGTCTATTTTTTTTGCCTAGGAGTGTATATTAATCAGTAATCAACAGCACCTGCACTGATGTTTACTGATCTGATTCGTATCCAGTCTCCCCCCCCATGTTGCATACTGTAAGTAAACTGACATTTTGTAGGATATCTAAGCATGTAGTGATACCAGTTCTCAGTACAGGCACCCAGCATATCTGCCTTAGACAATTATGCAGCCACCTGGAGCAAGTGTGGCCGAAGCCACTTGCAGGTTGAGATTCCAGTCTTAGTTCAGTCACTGTATCACTACATGCCTGTTGCATCCTGCTTTTATATTTAATGAAGTTATAATTTATTTGCCATTTGCAGAAGTACAGGTGCACTACATCTACATTTGAGACCAAAGCCTGGGGACTAAGCACGTGGTCAAGCCATTTTGTTAGTACACCTTTAGCATTTCAGGGTGATTAAGGGTCTCGCTCAAGGGTCCAACAGAAATGTAACTGTTCTGTTAAGGTTCAAACTAGCAACCTTCAGATCACAGGCACAGAGGCCTAACCTACTGAGCCACACAAAACTCCCGTTAATGCTTATTTGTGCAGAAGGCACTGATTTTCAGGTACAGTGAAAAACACTGAAGCAAGCAACGCATAGCTATTGGAGCAGACGCAGCATAATGTAAATGTACTGTAACGCAGTTTCATGTACTGTCATGCTCTCCCTTCTTCAGGAGCTGACATCGTCAGGAACTTCCTCCATGGAGCAGTTAGGCTCTCGCCAGGTACTCACTCTTCACGTTTGGTCCCGATTGATTCTGTGATGGCTCTAATCTCATTCCAGTCCTTGGCTAAAGCATGGTATAGGATATTAGTGGGCTGCTGAAATTTTACAAAACCAATATTTAGACAGCTCCAGTGTGCAGAACTGTGGCATTTTTTATAGGGTGAAAACTCTCACTAAAACACGCAAAGCACAGAAAATTGTGTCATTAAATGTTTTCACTGAAATTGGTTCCTGCAAATGAGAGCAGTACATTCTGTCCAGGAAATTCCCAGAAACCTGATGAAACCACACACTGACCCGAAACAAGATCTCTTAAAGGCCACTCCTTCTGATCAGAAATACAATGCTTTTAGAATCACAACCTTAATTAATTCTGTAAGAAATGTGAAAGTTCAATTTCTTTTGTGATCCGGCAGGGCGTCGATGTAAAGGCTGTTCATGAAGAAAGCCCGTTCCAAGAGGACATCCTTCTCATTGGGCAGGTCTATAAATATTTGTGTTCTTTTTTATTGTGTTTGCGTGTGCACAAGCATGGTTATGCATGCAGATGTGGAACTCGTGCTTGTCTTCTGTAGGTGTGCTTCTGTGTATCCACTCATCAGTGAATGCAAATGTATGTATTTTTCAGGAGAAATGTGTAGAGGATTGGCCAGAAGGTAGCCCCGAGCTTAATCCTTCCTGGAAACCAGTATGTACTAAAACCTCAGTCCAGCATCGTACCATTCTGTAGTGGTTATAATTTCCCATGCTCCACTTAATAATATGCCATTCCATTAAACAATACCCTAGTCTATACTGGGGTTGTATCAAAAACCTTCTATGTTATGTATTGATTTCCATAGTTTAGTTTTGTTTCTTCTATATAATACTTCCATCCATGCATCTTTCTTTACAACTCATTCTGGACAATGTCATTCGTGGGCCTAGAACCTACATCTGGAAGTATAGGATACAGTGCATAGATACCCTGGAAATCATGTCAGCCCATTGCAGGGCACACTTGTGCTTAAAACCAGAGACTTTGTGCAATTTAAAAATAACAATTGACCTAGACTGATTCTTTTTCGACTATGGGTGGAAACTGAAGAAAGCCTACACAAATATAGGCAATATGAAACTTGATTTGTCCAATACTGTCCAACCTACTATTTCATCATCTATCCTCTTCTGATCCTCTCAATAGCCTGGCAAATTAAGACTACGGAGAGAATCATTAAAGGTACGGCCTTTACCATATGTCACATAACGTAGACCTAAGCACAGATCAGTTATGTCAAGCAGGATGTTATGAGCTCATTGTGCAGGCCAAGGTACAGCTATATCTGTGAGCATGCAATATAAGATACATGTTGGTGTGAAAAATAATAATAATAATTTGAACCTACATGTATTTTTTCTCTTGCTTTGGGTTTCATTGACGAGATGGAACAGGAAAGCAGAGAAGATATGGATGAAAGTGGGCTTGCAAGGAGTGACAAGCTGGTACATCTCTGGATAGCTCCTCTCTTCCTGGTTGTCCATAGCCTGGTGTTAATGTGGTCTTAGCCGGTTGTCTTCTTATTTAAATTAGCTCAATCCATATTGGCCCGTTTTGCCTTTTTACAGAAGAAAGGAAAGAAGATGAAGGTACCGTTAATCCAGAGAAGCGGCTCTAAGGTGAAATTGTATATTCAGTAACTGAATACAGGCACCTCCAATGGGCTCACCACCTATAGGAGGGGCCATAGGGGTCGGGTGCGATGTGAGCTGGGCAGTGGCCAAAGGCAGTCCAATCCTCAGCTGCAGAAGCTAGCTCTTTGGACATGGAATGTCACCTCTCTGATGGGGAAGGAACCTGAGCTGTTGCGCGAGGTTGTGAAGTTATAGCTAGATGTAGTCGGTCTCACCTCGACGCATGGCCTGGGCTCTGGAACCAGTCTACTTGAGTGGAACAGGGGGTTGGACCCTGTTCCACTCTGGAGTTGCCCGCGGGGAGATGCGCCAAGCGGGGGTGGGCATACTTATTGCCCCCTGGCTGGGCACCGGTACATTGGGGTTTACCACAGTGGACGAGAAGGTAGCCTCCCTTCGCCTTTGGGTTGGGGGATGGGTCCTGACTGTTGTTTGCGTTTATGCACCAAGCGGCAGTTCAGAATAAATACCCAAAATCAAACCCAGCCTCAGCATGTCTGCTGGTCCTTGAGCAAGACCCTTAACCCCCAGCTCCCTGGGCGCCCCAACAGGTGGCTGCCCTTCGCAGACAGCTTGCTCTACAAAGAGCAAGTTGAGGGAGGCGTAAAAAGAATTTCCCCACAGGGACAATAAAGGGTTCAATTATTATTAATTATTATTACTATTATATGTGCACTTGGCACCAGGACACCCTAGGCCACAGTTCGATGATCGACTTTGTAGTCGTGTCTTCGGACTTGCGGCCGCATGTATTGGACACATGAAGAGAGGGGTGGAGCTGTCAACTGATCACTACCTGGTGGTGGGTTGCCTCCGCTGGTGGGAGAGATCCCAGCAGACCCTCACTACGTATAGTGAGGGTCTGCTGGGATCGTCTGGCGGAAACCCCTGTCAGGAGAAGTTGTCGAACCTCGGATCCAGGAGGAACAGTGTGGTTTTCACCCTGGCCGTGGAACAGTGGACCAGCTCTATACTCTCCGCAGGGTTTCGGAGGGTTCGTGGGAGTCTGCCCAACCAGTCTATATGTGTTTTATGGACAGGTCTATAAATATTTGTGTTCTTTTTTATTGTGTTTGCGTGTGCACAAGCATGGTTATGCATGCAGATGTGGAACTCGTGCTTGTCTTCTGTAGGTGTGCTTCTGTGTATCAACTCATCAGTGAATGCAAATGTATGTATGAGATCTGCCCGGAGATTCTAAAGGCTCTGGATGCTGTGGGGCTGTCTTGGTTGACACACATCTGCAGCATCGCGTGGACATCGGGGGCAGTGCCTCTGGATTGGCAGAAGAAGGGGGACCGGAGGATGCTCCAACTATAGGGGGATCACACTCCTCCGCCTCCCGGGTAAGGTCCATTCGGGGGTTCTGGAGAGGAGGGTCCGCTGGATTGTCGAACCTCGGATCCAGGAGGAACAGTGTGGTTTTCACCCTGGCCGTGGAACAGTGGACCAGAAGTTCTAGGCGCTGAGGGTGTCCGGTTTGGTGACCTCAGGATAAGGTCTCTGCTTGTTGCAGATGATGTGGTCCTGTTGGCCTCATCGGACTCTGACCTTCAACTCTCACTTGGACAATTCACAGCCAAGTGTGAAGCGGCTGGGATGAGAATCAGCACCTCCAAATTCGAGACCATGGTCCTCAGCCGGAAAAGGGTAGAATGCTCTCTCCAGGTCGGGGATGGGGTCCTCCCGCAAGTGGAGGAGTTTAAGTATCTCAGGGTCTTGTTCACGAGTAAGGGGATGATGGAGCGGGAGGTCAACAGGCGGATCATGCGGCATCCGCAGTGATGCGGGCGCTGCATCGGTCTGTCATGGTGACAAACGGTGTCACGGTGGCAAAGCTCTCGATTTACCAGTCGATCTACGTTCCTACCCTCATCTATGGTCACGAGCTGTGAGTAGTGACCGAAAGAATGAGATCGTGAGTGCAAGCGGCCGAAATGAGTTTCCTCCACAGGGAGGCTGGGCTCTCCCTTAGAGATAGGGTGAGGAGCTCAGTCATTCGGGAGAGACTCAGAGTAGAGCCGCTGCTCCTTCACATTGAGAGGAGCCAAATGAGGTGGCTCCCTGGTGAGGTGTTCCGGGCATGTCCCACTGGGAGGAGACCCCGGGGAAGACCCAGGACACGCTGGAGGGACTATGTCTCTCGGCTGGCCTGGGAACGCCTCGGGATTCCCCCAGAGGAGCTGGATGAAATAGCCGGGGAGAGAGAAGTCTGGGTTTTCCTGCTGAGACTGCTGCCCCCACGACCCGACCTCGGATTAAGTGGGAAATAATGGATGGATGGAATGCAGGCAGTCCCCAGGTTAAGAACGTCTGACCTACAGACAAATCATACTTAGGACTGCCATAAAGTCCATTATATAAAAAATTCAGTTTGTAATAACGAACACAAACACTGCTTTGTGAAGCTCGTTCATCTGCTCATGGTGCAGCACAGTATCGTATTTAGTTACTGTTATAATTCCTGAATAAATATTACTATTATTACAATATGTACTGTATTATTATTTTTCCAACTTACAAATTCAATTTAAAGACAAACTTGGGGAAAGGAACTCATTCGTAACCTGGGTACTGCCTGTATATATTGTTTTGAGGGGTGTACTTTGTTCATAGTGTACTGTATATAATATGCTGTTAAGAGTAAGGTTCTAGATCAGGGGTGTCAAACATACGGCCCGCGGGCCGAATACGGCCCACTATGGTGTCCAATACGGCCCGCGGGATAATTTGAACAATAGTATTAAATATCAAATCTTTTTTATTATCATTATTATTAGTAGTAGTAGTATTAAAATAAAGTCT